>JAWZYV010006863.1:0-316485 GCA_038373885.1 Cheiracanthium punctorium | reverse complement strand
CTTATAAGCAAGTATTGCATGTCAAGTTATATGCAATTTTTGCACGTGGGGAGTGAAAGTCTGCCACAATCTTTTAAATGCAACTATGATGATGTTCTTTAGAACGCGTTTTTATAATTGCGTTTTTATTCATACAATCGTTTTAGTTGTGGCGGCTTTTATGTATATTATCAATATTACAGCCGACAACTTATGAATGATTTATTACTAGGTACGCAACCGAACCGAAATAGGGGTTTTAAGGGAGTTCCTACGGCGCACAGTGGGGTGAAACAACCGATTTCGGGAAAAAAAACCTAATCGCGTAAATTATGACAAGTTTGCGATAGTTTCACTCTAGAAACCTACCTTCGTCCCAAAACTCGGTGAATTATTGCATTTATGCATTTTTCTCCTTTTTTTTTTTTTTTTTTTTTTTTTTGCTAAAAAGGTGTTTTTCAGTTCTTGTCCTAAAAAGTAACTATTACTTTTTTGAAGACAGAATTTGCTGAGTCTGAGGGATGTTAGGGATTAGTAGAAGTTCCAGAGATATCTACAGATCTACCAATATGGGCGGTTAAAAAAAAATGTATTCCTAATCGCCAAGGGGGATTTTTTGATGAAATGTCAACTACATTGGACTTCCGTAAAAATTCGACAAATTTATTAAATTAATTCTTGTTCTATAAGTAGTTTCATATTTGAAAATATTAGATTTACCTGGTGCATATCGTCACTTTAATATTTTTTAGCACCTATCACTTTTTAAAAGAAACAGGTATAGATAAAACCTGATTGATTCAAAAAATAAATTTTTGGAGTGAAGAAGGCCTGCCTCCACTCGTATCAGAATGAATAAACAAAAAGAGAAATTCCAGAATAAATTTAAGATAAATGACTCAAGCTTTTCGGAATAAATCTCAGAATAAGTAATCAGTTCAAATTAATTTCAAATTAAATCTCTCCCCTCCCCCCCCCCCAAAAAAAAAAAAAACTCAGACTAGATAAAGCATTTTAAAAAACTCAGGGAAAATAGAATAAATAAGTAGTTTAAATAAATTTGAGAATAAATAAGCAGTTTATATAAATTTCAGAATAAATCTAAAAAAAAAAATTGAAAATTGTTTAAAAAGTTGTTTTTCACTTTTCTTTTTCGATTGTTTCACTCATCAGTTTAAGGTACCTTCAAGAAATAACAATTCCTTTGCCCCATCACTTATCGGAAGGATTTTCTTCTTCGGAAGCGGTCTTAAACTAGTGATTATTGGATCTGAAGATATCAAAATGTTGAAAATGTCCGTATTCGTCCCAGTACGAACGAAGACTTTTTACTATTGTCTACCTAGATGACATTATACACTTTCCCAGTTCAAACAGAAGCATGTTAAATTAATCACCTGCCCTTTTCCCCCCTCAAAACAAGTGTGAAACAAAAACACAGAGACGCGGGGAACTGATTGTGTTCCTGCCAGAGACGCTGGCGGGACCTATTACTATATTCAAAAATTTACTGTGACCGAATAGGGGTGAGAAGGGGTCTGAAACTTTCAGCGATCCTTTATTAGAGTCAGAACTTCAAGAAAAAAAATATGACAAACCAAAGGAAGGTGAAGCTCGATTTGTATGCGTAACTAAATCCAAATTCCACCAAAAATCCGAATTTTGACTGATTTGCATGTCGAAACTCATCTTCAAATTAACTTTTGTATTTTTTACAGATACTGTAGGACCTATACTCACAATATATATCATTAAAAAAAAATTCGGAAAAGACCTATGAAAAAGAGATTTTTCAAAATTTTTCCTTGTAAAAGCTAAAAAATTAAATTGCTCACTTTCGACTTTAATTTCATGCTAAACAAATATTGTAACCACAAAACTATTACTACAGGCCGATTCTGCAGGTAATTTACTGTGAAAGTAGTGGAGCTGATCAATGAAAAAGCGACTTTGAAAAATTGACTTTTTTCCACCTCTACCCCACTGTGCGGCGCTAGCCTCCAGAGTGTCATTGAAGCGTGTCATTGAATTATCTCGATGTTGAAATTCCCCAAAACATGACAGGGGCGTAAAATCGATTACGGCTCGAAAAAAGTCGGGCCCAGAGAACGAGGATAAGGTAAAGAGAGAGAACAAGAGCTGAACAAGCTGCAAGTTGAAGATGGAAAAAAAGAGATGGAATGGAGGCCGACCCGCCTTCCCCCCACCCACTAGGAGTGAGCTTCACAGCGGGTTGCTCGGCCACGACCACAAGATAGCAGCGATGAAAAGTACACAAAGTCCAATGACTAGGAGTGGCTGGCACGAAACGCAAACAAACCGAGATGACTCACAACAAACATCTGAGGACGGTGCCCGGCTACGGTCTTCAAACCATTCATTGTAGCTATTCCTTAGCGGATACTCCAACAGTCTCAGGAAAGCCGCCACACCGTGGGTCGCCTGCCACACGCAAACCGACCATCCAGAGGAAGCGACGAACCATCTCAGCAAGTTGAAGCCTCACACCCTACAGTCCAAGGAGCCGATGATTCGATGAACCAGTGTCCATGGATGACAGAGCGGCTGGACGACGTGAAAATGCTAAAAAGCAGAGTGACTCTCCGAGGAGGTGGCAGAAAACGGAGAATGGTGACGAAAGTCTTCAGAAAAAAGGACCTAGACAATGTTAGGAGGGCTTGGAGAGAAGCATGATGCAGCCAGGACGGAATCACAACCGACAGTCGAGGACGGCGCCCTATGTATCGCCCCGGAAGGGGTGCCACATCCATAAAGTGACGGTCTCCATCTTCTGAAATAGTCTCCTGCATTCTGATTGCTGTTATTTAACGGGTCCTACGCCAGCGTCTGAAGTCCACCACACCATTTGTCGGCTGCCACCCGCAAGCCGAAATCAGCTGCAGCGATGACTAGGTCCTGGTAGAGAGAGGCGTCCACTCCGAACAGTCCATGGGCCGGGCGATTCAAAGCCAGCGTGTAGATGGAAATAGTCAGATAGCCCTTCACACGGTTTCTGGCAAGGAGCTCCTGAGAACAGAGTGCCTCGGGCTTACACTCACGCTGGAATGATGAACGAATCAAACGAATGATGACTAGGTCAGCTAGGAGCCCATTTATGGGCCGTGCTATTAAAAAGATACAGTTGATCATTAAGAAAAACTTCTTGTCAAGCAGTTGATCATTAAAAAAATATTGTTTTTTGAATTTTTGGTTCTGGATTAAATTATAAATGAATGGATATTGGATGATACTGGTGTGAGAAATACTTTCTATTATAGCTTTCAGAAATCAGTACTTCGTATCTGGTAGAATTTCAGACTTTATATTCATTACATTTAAAAAGTGTTGCCCTTTTTAGATTAGAAAAAGTGCATAAGACGTGTAGTTTCCTGACTGGAGAGGAAATAATTATAGTTATGTGAGTACAATACGCATTAGTTGGATGAAATATCATTTTTAAAATTAAAAGTCTGCAAGAGCAGTTGGCCCGAGTACAGTTTCTGAAAGTAGTCTTGATTTTAAAAAACAATTAAGATTCAATACTTTGACACTTTGAGATCTGGCATTGTGTTCTGTTGAGGGATTACGGCCAATCAGCTACACGTGGGCTCTAGGCCGAGGGGTGGGGTGTCCTCCGCGAGGGTCTTTCTGTCTTAACCCCTATTGACGTTAAGTTTCGGAGGAAACAACGGAAAACTCCGAACGGTCAGGCCGGCGTACGTGACCCTGTTTTGAACCGGGCACCTTCCGCCTTTCAGTTCAGAGCGCTTTGCGCTCGGTCACTGGTGGGGCTCGAGGTCTGGGCTGGGGGGTAGCTTTAGTTCTTTTCATGATTTTTTTTAAAGACTCGTTAGATAAATATTTTAATACTTTTTTAATTATAAACTTTTCCAGCTGCTCTTATCTGTTATGAAAAATACTATTTAAACGTACCGAGAATGAATACTGAATAAGAAATGGCATGTTTTAATTTGCAAACAGCATGCTTTAAGGTTAAAAAAAAGTTACATGTCGGAAAGTATTTTTAACATAAAATTTTAGACTTGTCCAATAAAGTGACCACAGTGTTGTAAAAAGACTCAAATATGGCTTTGATTTTTAAACAAACATTATTGAGTAAAACTTGTTGAAACACAGCAATAGGACCACGGAATGCTAAAAAAGTGACTAAGTCTAGGTCATTCATATGACCCAATTTTGTTTCTTGTACCATTTGCATGTATATATATATATTTAAATTGAACGTTTCATACGCAGATTTTGGAGAGATAACAAACAGAGTCGGTACTTTTATAGCTCAGATGTGTCAAAGACGAACCCGAAAGAGAATGGGGATCAAAGTATTGAATACTATGCACACTAGAAATAGAGTATGATTTTTAAAATGAAAAACATTTCTATATTCTGTCATTATATATGAAATTCCATTAACAAGGGATAATCAGTGTTTTTTCCCTAATGTCGCCGTTTTTAGGGTGGGCGTCATACACTTTAAATGCATTATGGGTAGTATGTTGGCTGCCGCTGAAAAACAAGGTCACTATTTGTACAGCCGGGACTTTTTTCCCTTTCCAATGTCTGGTTCAACTAAGCTCGACCACCACAAAGGCTGGATGGGTTGGCCGTTTCATTCTGGAGGTGACTGGTCATTGTATGTATCCTCCGCAGGTATCTTTCCGACAGGGAGGACTTTGGAGCCATGATCCATTGGACACGTTCGGACTACCCTCAGCGTGCACGATCCCACAGCGGTCCAGTCGAGAGAAGGGGTCACCCTCCCGAACACTGACCTGGGTCGGTGCTGCTTCACTTTCGGTGTTCTGGATGGGAACCGAGTTTAAAGCACCGAGCCGCTGCCTGAGGAGCCGCCCGGAGAGAAACTATAGTAATAGATGTATGATAAATTGATTTGTAACGATATTTTGTCAAAACAAAAAATGAGGCTCACGGTTTTTATAGAATGTTGTTTCGCCGGGTGTCATGAGTACTGCTAGGAACTGCATAATAGTCAATACATACAAAGGAATAGGACAGGATTTTGAGAAAACAATACAATTTTTGCCTATTTATGGAGGTTTAAATACAAATGTGCACATATATACATTTATACATTTTCTTATACAATGATCTTTTCTTTTATACCCCCCCCCCCCTCCTTCCCCTTATCTCTTTAATAGACACTTTTTCCTTTTTTCTTTTTTTAAAATAGCTTTTTTTTCTCTTTTTTTTTTGGTTGTAGATTTTTTCTTTCTTTTTTATATATATTTTTTTCTTACTTTTTTTATATGTTTTTTTTTTCTTTCTTTTTTTCTATAGTTTTTTTTCTTTCTTTTTTATATTGTTTTTTTCTTTCTTTTTTTTTCTATA
Source organism: Cheiracanthium punctorium (assembly GCA_038373885.1). NCBI lineage: Eukaryota > Metazoa > Arthropoda > Arachnida > Araneae > Cheiracanthiidae > Cheiracanthium > Cheiracanthium punctorium. The sequence continues at coordinate 311,139 of JAWZYV010006863.1, read as the reverse complement.
GTTTTTCTTTTTTTTTCTATAGTTTTTTTTTTCTTTCTTTTTTATATGTTTTTTTTCTTTCTTTTATATATATATATTTTTTCTTTTTTTTTTGGGGGGGGGAGGTTATTACTTTTATGCATAAAGTAAACTACATATAAATGAGTATTGAACACTTTTCTACAGAACACATGAACACATTGAACATACAGATATTTTTGCTCTTTTCAAGAAGGTAGCTAGAGGGACAAGCAACAAGGTTCAGTCACTCATGACGCCCACGTGAACTTGCACCGAATGCTCCCGGCAGCCAACACGTAGATGCGACTGTTGCTTATTTTAAGAGGCAGAAAGCCTTCTTTGTAGCAAAATATGAACTGTATAAAGGATGAAAACATAAATCTAAAGGTTTTGCATAATTAAAAATAAAAAAGTAACAAAAGTTTACATTTCTATTTATTGATTTCTGCCAATAGCTCAGATATGTAAAAGACAAACCCGAAAAATGATCGGGCTCGAAGTGTTCAATATTACGCGAACTATAAATATAGGGCATCATTTTAAAATAAAAGATAGTTCCATATCAGTCATTACTTTAGGAACTTCATTTACAAGGGATAAATCCGCATTTTTTTTATTGCTCTGTTTAGAGTGTGCGTCATACACTTTAAATACATTATGTTAACATGTTGGCTGCCGTTGGGAAAAAAAGAGGGGCCATTATTCCAACAGCAGGGACGTTTTTCCCTTTCTAATTTCCGGTTCAGCTGCAGAAGTTTGACCACTAAAAGGGCCGAAGATGTTCACCGTTTCATTCTGGAGGTGCCTAATCATCATGGGTTTACTAATTTTGAGCTCATTTCAGATGAGAGACTTAGCACCTGGGCCGGTCCCCTCACAGCTATCGTTCCAACAGAGAGGACGTCGCAACCACGACAGCTTTTACTCGCTCAAACTCCCTTCAGCGTGCACGCTCCCACAGCAGTCCAGTCGAGAGAGGTGGTCACCCTCCCGAGCACTGACCTAGGTCGGTGCTACTTCACTTTCGGTCTTCTTGATGGGAACCGAGTTTAAAGGACCTGACCGCTGCCGGAGGAGCCGCCCGGAGAGAAACTACAATAATAGATATTAACGATATTTTGTCAATAACAAATTTAAATCACCGGTGATGTGTTCATGCTTTTCATTCTACAGTGTTTCACTTGGATGCCGTGAGTATCACTAGCAACTCAATGCACATAATATTACAAGCTTTACAACAAAATGATATAATTTTTGCCTGTTTACAGACCTTTAAATACAAATGTATGCTTTTATACAATGCACCTTTTTATACTTTTTTAAAAGTAATACTCTTTTTTTGTTAAAGCATTTTTTAAGCAAAGCTTTTTTTTAAGCAACGTTTTTAAATTAATTTTTTAGCAATGACTTAATTTTTTTTTCAAGCAATGCTTTATTTTTTCTTATTATTTCTATGGGTAAAATAAAATACATATAAAAGAATATGAAGCACTTTTGTACAAAACGTCTTGAATACAAAAATCTCACTGGATAGACACATTTCATCTCTTTTCGAGAGAGTGCCTTTAGGGATAAGCAACACGGTTGAGTCACTCGTGGCACCAGGGTGAACTGGACTGTTCCCGGCAGCCAACATGCAAAAGTAACGGTATCTGTTTTTAATTTATTTTTAAAAAGCTTGAAATTTTTTCTTTAAAAGTTGGACATTCTAATGTTATTGATTCATTTATTCGCACAATAGCCCAACGGTATATGGCAGAACCTTCCATTTTGATGGACATACGGACATTAAAAATATATACAAGATTTTTAATATATAAATCTTCTTAAGTATTATTTACAGTACAATGTGCATTAAGGGACATATCAACAAATGAAAATAGAATGATGAAGTTCAGTTATCTAACATTTGAAAGGAATTTTCCAGAAACAAAAGAGAGAAAAAGCATCAAAATAAACGTTTTTACTCATTTCCATTCAACATTCAGTGCTGTTTTGTATCTAAAATTACACAGTCATATAACAAATATTTAGATAGACTCTGTCCATGTCCATAAAACTTTACATAAAACAGCAAACATAAAAAATATCACCGTAGATCTACTATTTTTCCATGTAATAAGAAAAAAAAAAGTTTTATTCCTCTCTGAGGTTACAGTATATATAAACAAGACCCAAAATAATACATAAATTTAAAACGAAAGCAACAAAGATATTTTTATAAGGATCACAAATGCTTGCTACATTTTACAATAAGTGACACATCTACAAGTACATATATATTCAAAACTGTTGAAATTTAATAGTGATCATTTAACACTTGAAAGAAAATCAGCAGGGAGAAAAAGTATAAGGGTATGTTTTCATGGATTTTCAATAAACATTCAACAATAATTTCAAAGTTAACTAAATATGTGTAGAAAGCTGTCTTTGAAGCAAAACTGCACTCGCTTGGAAACATAAACATGCATCTGAAAGTTCTTTAAACACAACTCAAAAAGTAACAACGCTTACATTTCTACTTATTAATTTTCGTAAGGTGTTGATGTACAGGTTAAACAAATAACAAAATGCCTCAATGCATAAATTTAAAATTGAATTCAGCGAGATTTCACATAAATAGCAAACAGTGATTTTTAATTAAGTTAAATGGTTTTTAAAAAACAATGCTTTTGTTACTCACGCACATATCTTATCCACTCTGCATGTATGAAAAATCCTAGAAAATAAAACAGACCTAATTTTACTTGTAAAGGCTCTAAAAATTTTAATTTTCAATTCATTTTGTTCAATACAGAATTTTGAAAATAATTCCCTCAGAAGGCTTTCTACAGTTTTATGTTATAGTCATTAAACTGAAAGTCCATTGACTCCAATACCTAAACAGAAAATATAAATGCCTATGTTTTATATTTGCAAGTCAGGTCAGAAAAACAATCTGCAAATTGCTACCTATCTGAAATTTAATCATTTAAAAATTGTACTTTTTTTTTAATTTCTAAAATTTCAACTCCAAAATTTAGAAAAATTAGTTTTTAGAAAATTTGTACATTACATTTTTGAAAATAAAAATTCAAAGTCAAAAGTTGTGAACAACTTCTTAAAATTGGAATTTTATTATGCTTCTCTGAAATAATTGTTTATTTTTCTTTTCTTTTTTTAAATTTAAAACGAAACGAAATAGTAAATATACTTATTGATTTTTACTTTAAAAAAAATTTAATTGCTATTTATTAGCATCAAGATGGTATTGGATGCTAATAAAATACTATCTAAACCAATTAGATTTGAGGGGTGCTGGGAAAAAATCAAATCATCGCCCCTCGAACTTCCGATCACGGTACAACTCCTGCTGTAAGTACAGAAAAAAAAAGATTTTTAAAATTTAGAATTGGTTTCCAAAAGAAATTAGACTTCCAACCATGAAATATGCACTCTTTATTTATTTTCAGTTTACATTTTTCGCGGTTAAACGTAAAATATCAAAATTCTTTTGTAATCAATAGATTGATAGCACCAGTGACTTCCTGACTTCACGGGTCCGTACACACGGTCTAAAAAACATTCCAGAACAAAAGAAATTGTATGAACAATAGATATTGATTTCGATTAACAGCCGAATTTAAGAAATCTGAACGCCTATTACAAAATTACGAAATAGATCGAATAATAATATGTATGTATTGGTAAAATGAGATGACCTGCGTTGTGGAACGGATGGAGGGATGTTTGCAAAAGAAAACTGCCCATGAAACGTAGTTCCAATTCTGTGTCGTACGGGTCCGTTCTATATTTTAGAAGTGTCGGAACGGCAGACAGCAGTTCATTTTGAATCCCCACTGTCGTCTAATCTGACACGGCGGACCTGTTTGTTTCGCCGGCCATCTCCCACAGAGTGAGACTAGCGGGTCATTTTTACAAAAATAAAATCCGAAACTCTTTCGTACTTTAAATACGCACTAACGTGCTATATATTAAAAGCGTATCCTAATCCATGGGTCGTCCCTACTTTTCTTCCTTATTCCATTCAGTTGGAAAGTGCATTATTATTCACGAGTGTGCCTTATTTTTCTTCCTGGTTCCTTAAAGCACATCTTTAGAATCGAAATCCATTTAAAATCACTCTCCAAAACTGTTTGACAGTCTTCATCAGGCATATTCTAACTATACTTCACCTTTATAAATTGGAAAGTACATCCTAATGTATGAATGTACCGTATTGGTCTTCCCTGTTCCATAAAACACTTTTTCGTACTTGGAACCCATATTAAAATCGCCTCCTAAAACTATTTTACTATCTTCAGGCATTTTCTAACTATTGTAATAAACTGTCGCGCTTGCCCGTTTCTAGCCCAATTTGGAAGAGGTCGCCAAGATGGGTTCGGTTTTGAAGACTTATTGTTTGGCTGGCACCAAACCATTATCAAAAATGGCAAACCTTGTGCGACTTTTACCATTTTATTCTCGCCCCCCTTTCCACCCCTCGTTATCTGGCAAACTCATTTGGAAAGTGCCTCGGCGTGACCCATCGTGCGTGGACAAGTTACGTCGACGCTCAAAAACTGGGTGGATTTTGATAACACCGCAGCGCTCATCAACAAAATCTTATGGAAACGGGGAAGGAGCAGCGGCACGTAGTTAATCTTATCTTTTTAGAAAGCAAAGAGGTACGTAGATTTTCATGAATAAAGCAAGACGAAACAAGAGTACAGTTATTTATTCTTATAATTATTACTATAAAAAGACTTAAATACTCAAGAATGAACTCTTTCAAGCGCGACCGTTCCCCAATGCCGAAACAAGTGCAGCCATCGCCACCGCTCGATGGAACTGGCTCGCACAGATTCGCGGCACAGCTGGCTGTGTCAGACAGGCTCTCGAGCTGCGTGGTACGCCGTGGGTGTTTCGATCGAACGCCCTGTTGCTTATAGTTCCATCGAGCTGTGGCAGCGGCTACACTTTTTTCAGCATTGGGCAGTCTTATTGATTTTTTCTTCTAGGTCGATGTCTATTTTCATCTCATTGTCCATTGCAGATGCTGATGCTGATAACAATGATTTTGACGTCCATTTTACAAATAAACGATCCTTTTTAAGGGAAAGGATGCACTCATTAGAAAAGGACTTTCGTGTAGCTATGTCCTCCTTAAGTATTTTATTGAAATCCAATGGATTCTTCGTGGATCAAAATAGCAGCCAAGATGTCGGAATTTTGAGTCCTCACGGGGCTTTGAAAGGACAAAGTCAGAACAACCAAGTTTTCATTTTTTGTTCTTTTAGTCTGGTTTACGGGGCTCATTTTAGAGGGGAACTCAACGTCAGCGTCCAAGTTTAACGGAGGCAAAATATAACGAAGCAAAGTCTAAGGTATATATAAAAAATCTAATGTGGCCACCCCATCACTTCCTAATACATCTTAAATAGTTTTCGTTCACTTCATCTAAACTTATGTTTATTTGGAAGGGATACAGTACAGCCATTAGACTAAGATTGAGCCATTTCTAGCTCAATGTTTAAGATATCGCCGAGCTGGGTTCCGTTTGAAAGATTTATTTTCGGCACTGAATGGGGCGATATTTCGGGAAAAAGATGAAAATCTCGAGAGAGTGAGCGAGATTCTGGGCATAGCCAAAATAGTCGTGGACCAAAGACTCTTTATGAATGGAATGTATCCATAGACCTTACTGTATGGAAAGTCTTTTGGATTATTTTCATACTGCGAACTAGGTCATTTTTGTTGCACTCTACAGTACACCCAACTTCAGGCTCAGCACTTCTTTTGTCAGAAATCGAGCCCCAACGTATACACTTTCCCAAAAATTCACGTGAGTGTAAACCGAGTCGGTGATTCCTAAACACAAAGAGCATGTTTAGCAGGGCTCACGTTCGAATTCATTTTTTCTAACCAGAAGTCATGGATGTTCGCAAAATCGGGCTGTCTGCCCCCCTAAACCTTCTCTTGCGCTCGGCACGACGCAGTCCAGTGAGCCAGCCCGCACGATGCCACATGAGGCGGCCGCGCGGATTCACTTCTCCTCCTTCGAGTGCAGGACCTCGACGGTCACGTGGTATCCCAAGCACCCGCTTCGAGATGGGTGCCCATACGCACTTCGACGGGGATTCATTCACTCGCACAAACATACATACACAGACACACTCATCCATTCATGCACAAGCAAGCATACACACACACATGTGACTCATACAGACACACATTCACATGCACACTCATCCATTCATGCACAAGCAAGCATACACACACCTATGTGACACATTCACTCATACAAACACACATTCACATGCACACTCATCCATTCATGCACAAGCAAGCAAGCACACACACACACAGAGAATTCATTCACAAACACACATGCATACATACACTTACACACTCAAAACACTCACATGCACAGGGTCCCATACACACAGGGACACACTCATGCACCCTCACCTACGTGCATGCATACTGGCACACTCATAAACAAGTCGGCATACCTACTCACAAACGCAGTTATGTATACACCCAACGCAATCACACATGTACATACTTAAAACTCAGACATGTACTTACTTAAAACTCAAAAAACAAAACACATGGACACACGACTCGTGCACAAACACGTATGCCTGCATACCTACGTACTTACATACGCAAACACACACCTGCATGCATACACATAAACGGATTCATGTACACGCGAAACACAATCCCTCACGCATACATGCTGATAGACACACACTTTGGGCAAAATATCGCTCCTTTGGGAGACAAAGAGGTCCCCCCATCCAGCTTAGCTTAACATCTTTACAGGGCGTGAAAACCACGCACCCTCATGCTGCCCGATCGGCCAGTGAAAGATCCATACTGTGCCTTCTAGTAAACCGATCTAAAACACAAAATTGAATTGTTTGGACACGCAGATCAACAAGTTTAGACTCCATCCGAACTCAGAGCAGATCTCCATTCAAAGTTTGTAACCGGCCTTTAGTTAGAAATAAAAAAAAAGGTTAAAAAAAATGCATAACCCACTACTGAAACCGTATCATTTTAGTAGTATACTGAAATATGGAGTGACACTCTAGGACCCCAGAGGATAAGGCCTCCCACAACAGAAGGACAGAGTGTCAAAACCTAGAGAAAAAGTCGAACCGTCACTCGATCGAAAGCCATAAAAACGCCGACGGTTTCCATGTTTGGAAAATCGGCTTGACCCAGTCAGAAATCAGTCAGTTCCCTCGCCTTAAGCCTATCTCCACAGAAAGGGAAAAGGATTCCGCTCGTCAAAAAAGCCCTTCAAATACAATAAAAACGCCCGTTTTTTCATTGCCCTTTTTAAAAATCAGCCCGGCACCTCTGTGGGACGTAGATACTCATCGAACGTGGAACCCAAACGCCCACCCTGTCCATGGACATCGAAACGCGCAGACTGACGATAAGCCCATCTGGATCGTTGCGTGCTATTTTACGTTTTATAGACGATTGCGTGTTATAGACGCGTGTTTTTTTTTACAAAGTTTGAATTATTTCACCCGCAATGATGAAGCGAATTAAAAACTGAAAATATATACAAACATGAAATAAGAATAAAACTAAAAATCTAAAAGCTTAAGAATGTCATGTCAATACAGAATTATACATGTCAATAGGACTGTTTTCATTGAACGAAATAACGTAAACCCCTCTTGCCTTTTAGGCCACGTGATACTCCTTATCCCGAAGGAAGGCTATCCTAACTGGAACCGCGCACACAGCCTACGGGCGATCCAGAGTTAGGAGAGCCTTCCTCCTTATGCCTCTTCCTCCTCCTTCCTCCTGGAGTAACGAGAGGGGGGCGTACTCACCAGGCGCAGTCTTCTCAACTGTGGTCCGGTTCCACGGCCTTCACCCTGAAAGCACAAAACTCATTTTAGCCCTTTTATCTCCGATATAGAACTGCAACTCTATACAGGGTGTCCCAACAGGTCTGGCTGAGATCTGGACAACCCTATTCTTCTCATGGAGAGCATAAAATAGGCCCAAAGCACTGTTTGAATGTCTTCTTAACCCTTTGAGGCGCAACCCTTTCCCAATGCTGGAAAAAGGGCAGCCGTGGCCATCGCTCCACTTAACGACCCGCAAGATGGCTAGACGATCGAAACGTTCATCGCGTGTCACAGATCGAGAGACCCTTTTTTGACGACAGCCGGCTGTGTGCCGCACAGCCAGCTGCTCCCATCAAAAAAGGGTCGCGATTATTTTAAACAGCACTGACATCTGCTGAAATTAGAGAGAAATTAGAAAAGAATTCGAGAACAGCTGGATAGATTGCCCAATGCTGAAAAAAGGGCAGCCGTTGCCATCGCTCGATTTCACTACCAGCAAGATGGCGGACGAACGTTACAGCCAGCTGCGTCAAAAAAGGGTCTCTAGATCTGTGGCACGCGATGAACGTTTCGATCGTCCGCCCGAACGTTTCGATCGTTTTCAACAGCACTGACATCTGCTGAAAACTGGAAGAATGCGAGACACAGCTGGATAGATGGCCGAATGCTGAAAAAAAAGCAGCCGTTTGTGCGCGAGCACAGCCAGCTGTCGTCAAAAAAAGGGTCTCTGGATCTGTGGCACGCGATGAACGTTTCGATCGTCCAACCTCTTGCTGGTAGTTAAGTCGAGCGATGGCAACGGCTGCCCTTTTTTCAGCATTGGGAAAGGTTTGCGCCTCAGAGGGTTAAGTGGACTCAAGGACTCATAGAGTGTTTAAAAACCGCGAAGCACCGACGCTAAATATAACGTTCATTCTATCGGGTGTACCGAAAAGTAAAGTTTTCCCCCCTCCAAAAAAAAAAAATATGGAGTGACTCCACTCGACTTTCCGAACACTTACGATTAAGATCATGACCAAGCATTTAAATAAATTTTAATCGATGAATCATTCAAACATATATACCAAATGGAAACTCAATCGAATGCACCGTTTAAACGCTTGCGCACTTTCAAGAATTTCTCCCCATAGGTCATTATGCCATAATATAAAAGAAAGTTTTGTCGTAGCCCTCTAGGAGAACTATAAGTCTTATACACACCAAAATCAATACCGGTCTTAGGATGGTGGTTTATAACATGTATACCCAATTTGAGCTCAATCGAATGTATCGTTTAAACGCTAGCGCACTTTCAAGAATTTCCCCCGATAGGCCATAATGTAAAAGAAATCTTTGTCGTAGCCCTGTAGAAAAACTATAAGTCCTATACACACCAAAATCAATACCGGTCTTGCGACGGTGGTTTATAACATATATACCCAATTTGAGCTCAATCGAATTTACCGTTTAAACGCTAGCGCACTTTCAAGAAATTCCCCCCATAGGCCATCCTGTAAAAGAAATCTTTGTCGTAGCCCTGTAGAAAAACTATAAGTCCTATACACACCAAAATCAATACCGGTCTTGCGACGGTGGTTTATAACATATATACCCAATTGGAGCTCAATCGAATTTACCGTTTAAACGCTAGCGCACTTTCAAGAAATTCCCCCATAGGCCATCCTGTAAAAGAATCTTTGTCGTAGCCCTGTAGAAAAACTATAGTCCTATACACGAAAATCAATACCGGTCTTGCGACGGTGTTTATGACATATATATCCAATTTGAGCTCAATCGAATGCTCCGTTCAGGAGCTATCGTGTTCACTCACTTACACACAAACACACATACACAGACACACATACATCTCGTAAAAATAGCATAAATGGATTCAGAAGCCCTCAAAACGTGTCAAAACACCAAAATCTCGAAGTCGAATTTTTTCATGATTACAATATTTTCCTTACATGGTACATGTTCGGAAAGTAAAAAGAAAAAAAACATGAAATGCAAAGAAATAAATTTTTAGTAAATTTTAAATGAAAAAGCAGTTCTGCTTCAACAATGAATTTCGACTGGTTACGTTTTAAAGAAAAGTATCGTTGAAAAGTCTGTTAAACAGTTTTATATTTTAAACCATGTAATCCTTCCTGTGCGTTTTTGCAACGATGATAGCGAAAAGTTAACAATCTGTTACGTGGTAGAACGTAAAGAAACAAGATTCTGTTGGAAAGTGTTTTTAGAGTACATGCTTTTGACACGATTTATTTATTCATTTACTTTATTTTTTCACCATCCATATTTTTTACTTATTAGTTAATGTTATCAAAAAAACGTGTTTGAACGTCCATTAGATTCTGTTGTGTGGGATTACGGCCCATTATCTGCACGAGGTATCTAGGCCGAGAGGTGGGGTGCCCTCCGTGGGGGTCTTTCTAAGGGACCCTAACCCGTATGGACGTTGCGTTTCGGAGGAAACTACGGAAAACTCCGATGGGTTAGATCGGCTGACGCGACCTGGTTTTGAACCAGGTACCCTCAGTCACCCAGTTCAAAGCGCTATGCGCTAGGCCACTGGTCGGACCCATTAGATTCTATCTTGAACTATTTTATTTATTTTGGGGCCTTTTCAAACTAAGACCCTGCGGGGGCATGCGAAAGCTGGCCAGAGTGATGTTTCAGAAGTATCTGATTTCAGACTTCCATTTTTCACTTTCTTACTATTTTATTTTGATTCATTTTTAGGAATCCAAAACATCCATTCTGTAAGTTTTTAAAAACTTTTACCCATTACAGAAATGACAGATACACATTATCACCCTCCAAATTTCAGACTGGATGCTGATGAAATTTCTTCCTGTTTCATATCACATCGAAACAGCTTTACAAACTCCAATGAAAGTTCTGCTCATTTTGTATAAGGGTATTTCTAACATGAACGCAGAAAAGATTTAAAAAATAGTAAACTGTTTAAAAAGAAGGAAAACAAAGGATGATAAACACATAAAAAATTACTTTTATCAATCATCAAGCTAGTGGACTTCTAAATGTACTTTTAAAAAGAATTGACAAGGCAGAATGTTTAGTATGTAAACAAATTTTTGGCATCTGCAACTATTACAGAATATCATTGTCTCAATTATGTTATCGAGGGGTCCTAGTGGGGCCCCTAAGAGAACATACCATCCTTTACAGCTCATTCATACCACGAAAACATTCTCCACACACAAAAAAGTAAGTACAAAACTTACAAAGTTGCATTCCCCCTCCCCCATACCCTCACATACAAGTGTATTCTCATTCGTCGGATGTCTAACTTAACACGAAAGAAGATCGTTGCTACAGAAAACTAAGATAATGCTTGCGATCATGACACAACTGAAAATTTGGGGTGTTCATTTAACTGAACACGCAACAAGATGGCTGCTAGAAAATGGATGCGTGCAATCCGATCATCAAGCATCTGAAAAGGACTCTTTATGGGTGATTTTTGCTCGACAGTAGCAGACGACACACGGGTGGCATTGAAAAGCGAAATCATAAGATTTCACCTACCCTTCCTCGGCGATGGTGCTGGATCTTCTCTTCTTAAAATTCTTTATCTTTCGTTGACGATGTTTTGCATTTGTTTACTGTTTTGGTTCGCTGTCTCCTTCAAACACGTATTTCAGTATCCTAGGCTTGCTCTCGAAGATCCATCTGTTGAAATTCTTCTGCGCAAGGGTCTGTAGCGAGGGAAAGGAATGCCTGAATACTGGAATCCCTCAGAATTCTCTACCTACTGGTAGCTCAGGAGCAGTAAAACCATGAGATCTGACCTACCCTTTCTCGGCTAGGGTGCTGGAGGATTGTCTTTCTTCAAACATTCCGATCAAACTATTGAGCCATATTTAAAGTTTTCCCTTTACTGTTGTATTTGGACTGGATTCATTTTCGAACTCTTTAGCTTGGGTCCAAGTAACCGCTCATAGGTTCTCGTCGAATAAAGTAGACAGCGCAATGGGTGCATTCGCAAAGACAAACTCGTTGCACGAGTCTTCGTAAGAAAACTGGAATGCGTTTGTTCAGTGCAGTTCAGTGCTATTAGTTTAGATTGCCTTTACGAAGAGCTTCTGTTTATTCAGTGGCGTCGCCTAGGAGATGTGCTTGTTTACAATGTGCGCATGTTGTTATTTTTCTGGAGGAGTTTTTAGTATATACTGAATATAAAATAAACAGGATTTAAAGAGAAAGAATGGCCACCAATGAAGTGCATTTATCAAAATTTAGAAATTTCAACTTAAACTTGCATTTTTTTCAAAAGTATTTAGCAAGAGAAGTTCCAGTTTCGCTCATAACGGTTTAAATCAACTTCAATATCAACATTAAAATAGGCAATTTTGATTTGGCTAAAATGAAAAATACAAGAAAATGATTACCTTTGAAAAATGATGTACCTTCGTTGCTGTTTCTAACGTATGCATGAATTTCCTCTTCGAAAAAATAATATATGCAGCTTCAGCAAATGTAAAATACTTTTCAAAACAACATACTTTTCCATAACAACGGGCGCCATTTCTAGACAAAAACAATCTGCAGCAAGTGTATCTTCTCAACAACTGGATGAAATTACTCCGTGCTCAGGTTACTTAGTTTGATACTAACGGCACTCAGTTTTGTATTCGAACGCTGTAGTTTATAAACTGAATGCACCCAGTTTCCTTTACGAACACCTTAGATAGAAACTCCTTGCACGAGTGTAACTCGTTTGGCGTTTACGAATGCGGCCAATGACTAGCACAAAAAGAAGTTATACAATTTATAAAGTCAAACACAAACAACCAGGGGAAAAGTGGGAATCGAACACAGGACCGTACGCTTAACCGAGAGGACGACAGGCCCTTAACCTTTCAGGCACCGACTCCCCTTGTTCACAGCTTTCTTGTTGGCATCGTTAGATTTTTTCTTATGAATCCGAGACATTGGACTTTGACTGAAGGCCTCACCCTGGCACAGTGGTTATGTCACTAGAAATGGTAGACGGCGAAGTGTGCAGGTCCCGGGTTTGGGTCCCATCGCGCGTCCGTCGACCTAACCGTTCGGAGTTTTCCGTGGTTTTCTCCGAAACTGGGTTAGGACCCCCTTAGAAAGACCCCCACGGAGGGCATTGCCCCCCCTCGTGTTGTCATACTGGCGAGGATTTATAAGCGGACCTCGAGCCAAGCACACAAATCCAATATACATGTTCACAACAACAAGAACTTTGACTAAAGCACAGCAGAACAGCTGGCTATCTTTGTCTTTGAACGAAAGGTTCTTAGAAAAATATTGGGTGCTGTGAACGATGGACTGTGGAGAACGAAGACATAACTTTGTAAGACTCGCACACTCACCGAGATGGAAAAGTACAAGGGAAAAGTTACGAAACGACGTAAAAACGTAACAGGTAAATATTTGCATATTCCGCCATGGGAGAACGTAGCGAGACATCGAGGGATTGGATTGGTGTCTCTGACTGGGACCGGATCATGCGCAGGAGAGAGCAGAGGCTCTTATCAAAAGCGGCGTCCAAATGATGCGGCAGTCCGTATGAGGACAGGATGGAATTCCTGGAACACAGAAAAGCCATTAACCTTTTCCCGGCGGGGAAATTTTGGCCGTGCTGTTTCAGAAGGACGGGAGCATCTGAAAAATGCTTTCCCCCATTTCAGTGACTCTTAGCTGAAGCTGCTATTTGAGCAACAATCATTGATGGATTACTCTTTCCCGTCCCCGAAGTAAAACGAACTTCTTGAACAAGGGGATTACCTGTACGCGTATATTCTCCTTTTCAGGTACTGGGGTGCAGATGAATGGATGGATGGATGTTGACATCTCCCCTCGCCGGTCCAGTACAGGTGAACAATTACAGAGGGGTAAAGCATTAGTGGGTCGAAATATGAACCAAGCCCGTCCTTTAAGGCGTTCTACTGCTTGGTTGAAAAATCGACCGCCCGTCTTCAACGCGTTAACTCCGATGTGTACTGTGAGACACTCCGACGCCTACGCAGGTCCATCAAGAACAAAAGACCGGGGCTGCTCACGGAGGGTGTGGTTCTGCTCCATGATAACGCGCGTCCACACGTCTCCAGAGTCACACACATGGAACTGTTCAAGTGGGAGACGTTGCACCATCCGCCCTACAGTCCGGACAGGTCGCCCTGCGATTTCCATGTGTTTGGGTCCACTGAAGAAAAACCTGAAAGGGAAGCGCCTCCACTCGGAAGACGTACTCAAGGACGCTGTGACGGTCACAGGAATTCTGGGAACAAGGAATCCTGCGGCTTGTTCATCAGTGGGATGGCTGTGCTCAGGCCTATAGGGTGTACAATTTGAATGAAGTCTACATTTGTACCCACCGTGTCGTTTCGTACCTTTTCATTGGATCACCCCTTGTAGTTTGAGAGGCAGAGTTGTACTGGAAACGGCATGAATGGGGAAAATGTTAGGAGTTTTCGCGTTACAAGTAATCGTACACATCTGCCTGCAGAGACGCATCGGAGGCGGTGTCCCGGGGGGAGAACTTTCTAAGGGGCTCTCATTCAGGAAAATATTAAAACGAAGATGTGTCCTGGATCCTGTGTGTTGGATTCCAGGACAATGCTTGATTTGTCCCCAAAATACTGTTTAGAAATATGGTCATTTTAGGCTAGCATCCAGGAAGTGCCCGTGTTGAACTATTATACTTTCACTGTTTTCTTAAAACGTTTTTCCATACGATTTGAATCGAGCGAATGCCTATGTTGTGGTATTTTTCTTTAACTGTGTTCCTAAACTGGTGTTTTCTTCTGTTGGTTGGTATCGAATGCACATAGGGTCTATTATTGCCTTTTTCTATGGCAGTGTTCTTAAACACCTGCATTTCCCCAGCCCAACCACATTGGCAAATGCAAATTCGAGTTATACAATTCGTTTGTACCGGAATGTACCGAAATATTTTCGTTTGTACCAATGCCGATACCGAGATACAGCGCCCCCTTTGTGGTCGGGCTGGGGAAACGGCAGCCAGACCACAACGCAAATTGCAACTTTGAGGTATGCCATTCGTTTGTACCAGAATGTACCGAAATATTTTCGTTTGTATCGATACCGATATCGAGATACAGCGCCCCCTTTTTGATCAACCCGGGAAATGGCAGCCCGACCACAATGCAAATTTGAGCTATGCCATTCGATTGTACTTCGTTTGTACCGTAATGTACCGAAATAT
Organism: Cheiracanthium punctorium; assembly: GCA_038373885.1. Taxonomy (NCBI): domain Eukaryota; kingdom Metazoa; phylum Arthropoda; class Arachnida; order Araneae; family Cheiracanthiidae; genus Cheiracanthium; species Cheiracanthium punctorium. The sequence continues at coordinate 296,070 of JAWZYV010006863.1, read as the reverse complement.
TTTCGTTTGTACTGATACCGATATCGAGTACAGCGCCCCCTTTGTGGTCGGGCTGGGGAAATGGCAGCCCGACCACAATGCAAATTGAAAATTTGAGCTATTCCATTCGTTTGTACCGAAATATTTTCGTTTGTACCGATACCGATATCGAGATACAGCACCCCCTTTTTGGTCGTCCCGGGAAACGGCAGCCCGACCACAACGCAAATTGCAAATTTGAGCTATGCCATTCGATTGTACCGGAATGTACCGAAATATTTTTGTTTGTACCGATACCGATACAGAGATACAGCGCCCCCCTTTGTGGTCGGGCTGGGGAAACGGCAGCCCGACCACAACGCAAATTGCAAATTTGAACTATGCCATTCGTTTGTACCGGAATGTACCGAAATATTTTCGTTTGTACCGATACCGATATCGAGATACAGCGCCCCCTTTGTGGTCGGACTCGAGCTTGTTGGAAGTACAGCTAATGTGCTTCCCAGCCTCATCATATCACCCTTTATATATCCAATATCCATCTAAACAATAGTTTAATTCAACAAGTAAACAGTTTTTCCTCCTAATTAAAATAAAGTCTGAAGTCTTCTAATTAAAATAATAAAGTTTCATTAATGTTAAGTTTCATAATACCTGAAATAATTTCACTCCAACTAGTATTCAACCTATGCAGAAACTGTACACCTTCTGACATTTTGTTTTGGCAGCCATCTTGGCTTGCAATAAGTGTTGATGTGTCAGGCTTGTGTGCTGGTGCTTTGCTGCACACACAAACTGTGTGACAGGTTTGTGTGCTGGTGTTCAAGTGCCCACTTCACATGAGAATGAACTGTCAGGTGTCTTTTCTACATCCTTATTGGGCATGCAGCAAGTGTGCAACTAAACTTGGATTGTTCCAGAAGGTCCTCTGATGACATCACTGTGGGTGTATAAAAGCAGTGGTTTTCCCGTTTGCTGTACAACAACAACAACAGTTGGTGAGCTGGTTCTAAGTGAAGGTGGAAGTTTGCCTCTCCTCCTCCTCCCTGATTAGGTATAGATATAATTCAGTAATATAAATGGTTAGGTCAGGGGTTCATCTTTTAAAATGCCAGAAGGTCTAGTCATAGCAGTTATTAAAATGTTGTTAAGTTTGTTTGTTAATTGTTGCTTTTTTACTAATGCTGTTCACAAGGATTGTTGTTTGCTCTAATAAATTAACTTGTTCTATATACACTGGTCTGTGTGATTTTATGATGATACACATGCTAACATTCAGATTAAAGTAAACTTGCAGAGCATTTGTCTGAAGGGCAGCTGATTGCTTTTTGCTCAGCCCCTACAGAGCTCGGGAAACGCGGTTTTAATATAGATTGCAATTTTGAAAAGTGCTTTATGTAACAAGAAAAACAAACATGGGACACTCATGGATTATGATGCTCATTCCAAACAGTATTTAAAAAGGTATGCAGTCTTTGCCAAGTATAGTTAGAATATACTTGGCAAAGATTGCAGTTTTAGTAGGTAATTTTAAATTCCGAATAAGTGTTTCATGGAACAAGGAAGAAAAGTAAGGATGACGCATGGATTATAAGCTTTTAATCAATAGCATGTTAGAGTATATTTAAAATAGGACAGTACTTCAGATTTTAACTATCCGTTTTTCTAGGTTTTTTTTGAGTGATTTTGGTATGGCTATTTAGAATCAATAATCAAATAAAAATAAAAGAATACAATTTTTTTTAACAACTCAATGCAAATAGCTTTATTGTAAGTGAAGTTATGCTGTAACTAAACAAGTTTTAACAATTTCTATTCTACATGAACAATGGACGACTGCTCATCTATTCGAACCTCCTCTGCAAGGTGGGGATTTCTGCTTTTCCACTTCATCTTTCATTTCAGTAGAAGATATAGCCTGTGGGGAGACAGAAAATGCTAACAACAAGAAAGATAAACCATATTAAATACATGGATTATAAAACACTTTCCAACATAATCTTATTCGCACAAGCTGTTCAGTGGCATTATCTAGGGCAGTGCTCTCCAACCTTCTTACCATGGCAGACCAGTCCACGGCTGCTAATTTTACTGCAGCTCGCTGAGAGAGAGAGGAGGGGGGGGGGAATTGATATTTTATATTGTTCTGATTTAATAATGTTCGATAATGCTAATGTTATTATAATTTTGATGTATAAATGATGTTATGTTTATTGATTGTTCAATTAAAAAAAAAATTTTTTTTTTTCATTTCTTCAGGAAAGTGCATTATTTTAAATTTTATGAATGCAATTTTAATTCATAATTTTGAAATTCTTAATGATTAATAAACTATTTTTAAATAGCTACAAGATTTCTTCTGTTACAAAGGTACAAATTAGCACTTTCTTAAAAAGTTTTGGTTTTATTCCTTTAATACTTTTATTGTAATCCATTTCAAGAGTTATTTGTGGATTAAACCTTGACCTAACTTTTTATTTTTTATTTTGATTAATTATTTTAATTAATTCTTGATGATGATATATCAATTGTTAAATTAAGTTAAAATTATCGTGTATTTTTGATTAGAAAACAGATTCCTCTTATAAGGGTAAAAGCCGTCGTTGTAAAGCCCAACAAAGTTGCACAAATCCCAGAGAATTACACTACAATAAATAAAATGGAAATAATTTAATATTCCTTGGGCGGCCCCGTACCATTTGATTCATAGACCGGTACTGGTCTGCGACCCAGGCGTTGGGGACCACTGATCTAGGGTATGGCAGATAGGACATGCGCCATGGGCAACACTTGGAAGGAGGCAAGATTTTCATTGGAAGACGGATGCAACAAAAGAGGGGTTTAACTTACTTGCTCACATCATTGCAAGGATGCAATGACAGCGAGTGACCCACAACAGGAGAAATTAAAGACCCAAGCAGGGATGCCATGACGGGTACAGAAGAGAGAATCGCTGTCCAAGCAATGATGATAACAAACAAGTTAAAGCCAGTAGGACACTAAAATATTTATTTTAAATCAGTCTTTAGAACCTAAATCTGTGGGAGTTTTTTCATTTGCATAATGAATCTGCATGACAGAAATCAATAAAAAATCAATAGAAATGGTCATTTTATAGAAATTTTAAGAGTGACCCTACAAGTGATGGGCGCCATTCTGAGAAAAAGAGCGCAGTTTCGTTGTCTGCCATGGGTGCGAATTCACCTAGATATGCCACTACTGCTGCTCAACGAATCATTATCCTAAACTTAAAAAAAGCCGTTACGTTTAAAAAAAAAACAAAACAAGAATGATAAACCATGCCAAACACATAGATTATGAAACACTTTCCAATGTGAAGCTATTTGTTCTTATGCCATTGATTAATGAATGATTATTCTGTTTGCTCCCATAGTTGCATAGATATGAAAACAACAATCACCCTTCCTGTCTTTTAGGCAACAACAAGCCATTCAAGGACCTCCATCGAGACACAGAAAAGGAATCTCTGCCGCCACGTCTTTGCAATGAAGAGAAGTGGGTGAACATATTAAAAGACACTAAAAGTGCCCGAATGCCCGAGTGCTTCATTCTAAGATAAGTCCAAACGCTGATCGCAAGTGGAAAATTTATTTTCACCCAGACACTACTTTGGCTTAAAAGGGCTTCCTGCCAAATCTTCAATCACATAGGCAGTTGCCTGACTCACAAAATTCTAGTTCCATGGAAGACAGCTGAAAGAGCTGCCCTTTAAGAATTGCAGGAGCATTTTGAACAATTGTATGAACATTGGAAAAGGTTTGTGAATTCAAGAGAAGTCAATTTTGAGGGCAAGTAGCTTAAATTGTGGTATGTATAATAAACGAATTTTCATTTAGAAGTTCCATGAACTTTTTGACTATACTAGTATATCAGATAATCAGAGTCAGATTAAACCCTATCAGGTTCCTTGGGCCTTGAAATTGATAACGACCTCAATACATGAATTTTATATGCTTTAAAAAGACAAAAAAGCGAATTAGTAATGGTAATGCCTAAAGAGGATTATGTAAATGGATATGATAAGAGTACACATGAAATTTCAGCTACATAATCATCTTAAAATTTTCCTGCACATGTCAGTATGAATGTACACTTTTAAATCTTTAACAATACCTAGAAGTTTATCATGGGTACAGAGACACTTTACTTTGACTTATAGAATTTTCTAATAACTAAAATAATTTTAAATGTTTAATTATTCATTTATATATTTTCCTTTAGTTTTCTGCCACAGTGTCCCTAAAATAATCAGAGCCCATAAGCTAAAGCCTATTAAGAATAAAGGGCTAATCCAACCCTAGTGATCAGTCAAATGTGCCTATGTAAATTGAGTGGCAGATCCAGTAAAAAATTCTGGTGGGGGCACAAAACATTTTTCTCGCATTTTTAAAATAAAATCACATGAATTCACAAAATAATTCAATCTTCTATAGTGTGAACTCAGTTTGTCTGGGAGGGGCATGTGCCCCTGTGACCCCCTCTGCAACTGACAATGGTAAAATGGAAATCTCTTCTTCAAATTTAGTACCTGTATGGATAAGGCATGGATGGCTCCTTTCAATTCCTCTTGCAATGCAGCGTTCACAAGTCGATGGCGCTGAAACAGTACAACATTAAATTAATACAGTGTTTGCTCGGTTGTGAATGGAAAAGAAAAATAATCAAATTCTATAACCTTAATGATTCTACAAACAGAAACGTTATTTTCCCACCCTTTTAAACATATACAAAATGTCAATATTTGAACAAATTGTGACAAAGCATTTACTGATACCAGGTAAGATATGAGAATTCCATTATTTAAATCAAATGAATTTATACTAACTTATGTGTGAAAATTTAAGTAATAAGTATATGTGATAATAATATGAATAATGCATGCATAAAAATTTACGTATAAAGGCCTTATTATACAGACAAAATTTAGAGCAATTTTGGTTGCAGCAACCAGTTGCTGCAATTCATTCCCGCAGGTCAGTGAGCCCAAATGAAAATGCAGGGTTGCCATAGTAAACAAACTCTGCTGTGTTCACAGACGCTTGCGATTCGCCGAATGGGTGGTAGCTAGAGCATGTCATTATAAATAGCATGTCGTTGGTTGTTTATACCTCATGCCTATCTTTGGATCAGATTGTTATTTATTTTTATTTTCGTCAATCCAATCCATTTCCATGTCGATATTTCCTTTCACGGAGATTTGTTTTCGCACACGCTGAACCCTTTCACTTTGAGCAGTATGGCTGACGCTGACTCTTCTGCCATCTTGTGTTGTGACGTAGAAATAGGAAGCACTACGATTGGCTGGAATTCCAGCAATCTGCAATATTTTCGAATCTGAATGAAAAAGTTGGAGTGGACTGTTCCCTAGGTAACCGAGGGAAATTTCCAGGAAAGAGGTTTCTGCAGCTGGTTGCAGCAACCAAATTGCACGATAATTCCTTTGTGTAATAAAGCCTTAAAATAATATCAGAAATCCTACTAGAGCACATATTTTCCATTTTCCTCTAAAAAGAGACCTATTTTCTTTCAAATCATCCGACTCTGAAAACGAGCCTATTTTTACAGGTCAGGCATACTTGAGAACACACTTTTTATGACACTGAGTTACATTTATAAGTATTTTCATGATTTTTGAACATATTAAATAACGATCCTAAATAGTTAATCTTAAAAGTTCTTGGAATCCATAAATTTAAATGTTATAAATTATGAATGTACTTATGCAAAAAAAAAAAAAAAAAAAAGCAGAAGGGGAAATACTTTAAAATTACCACAAATAAATAAAATTTCAGCTAAGTATTGATAAAAACAAAAGTAAGGCACTTTTTAACCAGTAGAAAAAGATTATATCTTTTGATTTCAGAAAAAGGAAGATTTATTTGTAAAAATAAAATTATGTAACAATCTGAAAATATCTTTTTAGACAACTAAAATAATAATAATTTATAAAACACAATCATATGTTGTAGATTTACAATTTTCATATTTTTCAAAATAATGCTATGGTTTTATTTTGTATGAATAAATTGTCAATAAAAAATTTTAAAAAAAATTATTCATTAAATTTCGAATTGAATTTATGTTAATTCAGGGTTTCTACAGATTTCACAGCTTTTGCTTCCCTGACATCTATCATGCTCTTCCCTGACTTTTACCTAGTGTGCTTTCCTGAATTTTGCATTTCTATTTTTAATATTACATCCTTTAATTAATAACTTTTCATATATTTTGCCCCTTTTTTACAAACAATAATAATAATAAAATCAATATACACAAAAATATTATTTGACATCACTGGATTCTAACAAAAACCATGTTTGATAATAATTTAGGGTAAAATTAAGAATATTTCAACTGAACAAGATTTGTTAATAAGGGACACATTTTAAAATTATTTATAAGGTTAAATAAGAAAATGAAAATGAAACAATTTCTACAATTAGGTTCAAACAGGAAGTATTTTCTTGATTTTGCGGCAAAATTCAAATATTCTTGTATTTCCCTGACCTTTCAATTTCTTCAAATTTCCCTGACTTTTTTCCCAAATGCCTGACTTACCAGGTCTGTAGAAACCCTGCAATTTAAAAATGTATTGTTATTTCTACAAGATGCATGTTTTCATTTCAAGAAGTGGGAAAATTCTTCATTTGCACTTAAGTGATTCTCTCTTATTCACAACTACTACTCAACACACCACTAAATTTTCAAGCCACCAATTTCAAATATCCATGATTAAGTTAATTTAACCAGAAGCAATAACTTCAGTGTCAGTTTGCAACACCATCGAATAAAATTAATCTGCCATCTGAACAATGATGGGAAATGGCTACTATGCAGAAAATTGTAGTTATTCGTATAAATAAAAATTGCATTAAGGGAAATATCAGAGAGGTATGAAGAATTCACAGAAAACATCCACTAACTTAAATTTTAAAATTTAATGCTCCAAACAGAAAAATCACAAAGTAACTATAAATCTATGCAAAATAACACAACCAAATCTTTAAAAATATATATTTGCTACACTTTTCTCTCTTGCTCTCTCAACTCCTATTAAAAACATGGAAAGCGGTTATCTTAATTACTTAAGAAGAGTTATTTTGATATTTTAAAATGCTCAATACAGAAGTAATACCTGAAACATTTTGCAAACTTAGCAAAGATTAAAATTTAGTAACTTTAAGACAGTAAATTTTAAGATTTGTTTCTATTTACAAGCCTTTTTAAATAATCTGTAGGGCCAGTTGCCATGTTGCAGTGTTCCCAGGGTCTGACTAAAACAATTTTGTGTCCAGGGTATTTTTCAAATTTTATGTACCTGTATACAACTGGCATAATTCTTGTGCCCCTGTGCATAGCTTTAAACTCAATTTTTTGGCCCTTTTTTGTCTATGTATGACCAGGGCACGTGCCCCATTTGCTTGTGCGATAATCAGGGCCTGAGATTTTCTGCTGAAGGGCGGTGGTGAGCATATTTTCAGTTTAAAATAATCTGAAAAGCGTATTGCCTAGTTGTAATGTTTTTGCTATTGGGATGCAGTAATAATACATTCCACCATAAAAAAGAAAGTAAATTCATATTAATAAGCCAAATGAATTTCTTTTGAAAAATAAAACTCAGTCCAAAGATATTTTAATATATCAAAGCTAAAAATAACAGACCTTTGTAGGAAATTTAAAATACAGACAAAGTCAGAGCAAAATGATAAATTTGGATGTACCAATCAAAATTAAGCTTCCAAGCAGCTGAGACATAAAATCTCGTCTACTTAATTCCAGTTTTCACTGCAATGTATCTATAATTTATATTATTAAAACACACACAGATACCATAAAATATGTTTTAATTTTAAAGCTTTTCAGTAACTTAAGAGCTTATTTTTTTTTCTAATTACAAATCTTCCTATCAATTTGTTTTACCTTTTATAATTTTAAAGCTGCATCACAAACAAAAATCAAACAAAATGAAAACAACTTTTCATTATTTGCCCAATTTCTATATGTACAGAGGATTAAGATTACATTTAAGAAGGTTTTACCAAAGATGTGTAGAAATTCATTCACTGAATACAAAAACTCACCTGAACAAGCCTTTTGTCATTAAATTTAGAAGACACAATAATGACTCTTATGTGAGATGCTGATCCTAAGGAAGAGAAAAAAAGAGAGTTAACGAAATTTCCTTTATTGTCTTGTTAAGATGTTCTGTTTACATTAGAAAGGTATTTTAAGTGAAAATAAGAGTTGAAATCAACAGCACAACTGTGAAATGTATAGTTCTTCCATTTCAATTAAAATGATGCATCATGTTATTGAAAAAATAAAATATATTTTGTGTTTTTCAGGATCAGCTCAATATATTTGACTGACTGCATGCAATTATTATTTGGAAAACCCCCATCCAGCAAATAGAAAAATCAAGGAGTATGAAAATAAAACTTTTATTATTCGGTAACAAAAAGGGATAAAACAACAAGTTTTAAAAAAATCCTTTCATTTTACAAGAAGTAAGTTTGGTAAACCTTATTGCCTTAAACATAACAATAGGGAGTGCCTTAAACGTAACAATAGGTAGTTTTGTCTTCAAAAGGCAAAGTGTGCTTCCTTAAAAGTTTTATGATTTTGTAATTTTTATTTTCAGATTTACTTAACATACAAGATTCTAATTTTAATATTTTTTCTAATTCTAAGTTTCTAATAGCACATTTCACTCAAAATTAGTTGAAATAAAGGAAGTAGTTTGAAGTTACCATCTTCAAGAAAATAGTAACTTTTTAGTAACCAGCTAAAGAAAAAAGTGATTGAAATAGTGACTACACGTACATATTTAAATAGCACATTTCACATTTTGTTTTTGGCATATATTACTTTTCAAGTTTCTATGCAATAGTTCACTATGCAACCCAAAAAAAACAACTTGAATAATGATTTTAAAAATATTTTAAGCAATAAAACTTATAGACGGGTCAATTTGTACATATAAAAAGGACAAAACTTCAAAAAATGAAGTAGTACTAATTTTAAATAATTCTGTACTATTTCACCAAGTAGAGATCAATGATAAGAGGTCTGGAGGAATTTTAAAGTACAAATATTTTAATCACATATAAATTTCATAAAACACATGCCAAACACTTATCTGTCCTGTAATGCCAAATGCGAACTTAGATAAACGTTTTTCAGACACATTTTGCCTTACAAATTACCATAAAATTAAAAGAAGAGTTCAGATGCTAGTGTACTTCAAATAACTTGAGTAGGCTGCAATATATATGAATACTTTTTTGTAGCCTTATAAAAATACTGCACATCCTACACACATCAAAATCCAAACAGTATGTAAGACAGTGACTAAGATGACAACATTCATAAAACTTCCACAAGCAAGTCAACTTTTAAAGCTTGTTTTACGAATTTATTTTCTAGAATCAGTACCATTTTTTAAAAATGCTTTTGAGCTGTATTGTTAAATTTCTTAACTTATGAGGAATTAAACAAATTAACTACCTTTAGAAATTGAGATGTTTTGCTTACCATGCTTTATAGACATGCTTTTTTTTTTTTTTTTTTTTTTGCATAAGAGCCACACTACTCACTTATGAAAGACACATGGGGCCACCTCTGGTTTATAGTGTTTGGCAACAACACTATAAACCAGACAGTTCAACTACGTAACTAACTAACTATATAATTTTTAGTTATTTTAAATATGTTTTGATGACTTATTCCTTTTAGAATTTTACTTTAAAGAAGCTGAAAGGCTTCAAATGAATAATATGTTTCATCCAGATTCAATGTAGCTATCTCTAACACAGTGTATAAATTCTTTTCAGATATCCTGCACAATTCAATAACAACATCAAATCCACATTTATTATCATTTAAAAACAGTTATTTCAATCAAATGCTCCAGTAAAATTTTAATTACTAGCAGCCATGTCTGCAAAAATTTTTTACACACTTCCTTCATAATTGTTATTATCAAATTTTTTAACTTCATCATACAATGTTTAATTAATGATTCATCTCTCTGAAACATTGATCTATACAGTGTCCCTTCTAAAGTCCATTATCACCGCAATAATTTCTGAATGGCAAGAGCTATAGTTGTATAAGAGGGGTCTAGGTATTGTAAAGTTGTCATGTGCTACACAAGAAAACTGCTTATAGAGCCATCTGGTGGTTAATTTCAGAGTTGGTGTTCTTTTCTCAAAAAAGGTACGAGATACAGGAAAAAGACAAAGTTATCAACACAGGGTTTAAGATGAGTTCAAAATTTTTTTAGTGAAAAGCAGAAATAAGAAAAAAAAGCTTTAGCAAAAGGCAAAAAGGATAATTTGATTTTTCTTTCCGGGAGATAGTGTCTGATCTCCTTTTCCTCTATTGTTTTTGCAGAGGTATTGAAAATTATAAACGTATAGTCTTTATATTTCAATTCAATGTTGAAAATCAAAGACTGTCTCCACAACCGTTCTATAACCATTCCATAAAAGGAAGTTTTTACGTTTTCTGTTTCTCTTTTATATTTCAGTTCCAAATTTTCTCTGAATACTTTCGCAAAAAAGCAAAAGCTCATTAGTTTCATTTTAACATTTTGAAGAGTCTTTTTGCATCATGCAAAAAATGCAACTGTATCTTAAACCTTGTATCAACATCACCAATTTATTATGAAAAGACACAGGAGGGTAGCAATTCAATAAGTTTAGGGAAGGGTTCAGTATGTTTAGATTGATTCTGGAACTAAAAAAGACACCATATTACGCTGAGTGTTGGTAATTTTCTTCATTTCTCCAAAGGTACAGGGGGGAGGGGGCTTGACCCCCAAAGCCCCCTCCTTTCCTACCCTACTGAAAAGACACCTTGAGCACATTAATGTAAAAAATTGAAGGTGCGAAAATATATTACTGATGCTTTTGCCAATGAATCAACAACCATATTGTACAACCCCCGCGATAATTGCAGATGCGCCCAGATGAGTATTGTTACTGACGGAAAACACTTTTGGCATGAAGGATAAATGAACTTAATGTTAGGTAAGTGCAGCTTTGGAAAATTTGACCAAACAAATATGCATTTTATGCCTTCCATCTGTAGCATTATTGTGCGAATTAATAAGTATCATGTGCAAATTAAGATGTCTTTACTTACTAAATTGATGATGCTGAACAACACTGTATCTGACATTCCCCCCCCCCCCCCCGTATCTTCGATTGCTTTTGAGATAAGAACGAGAACTAACAATTTAGCCAACAGGTGGTACTGTAAGTGGTTATCTTGAGTAGTGCATGGCAATTTTACTATACCTAGAACCTATTTTTATGACTATAGCTCTTGCCGTCTAGAAATTATTGGGGTGAGAATGGACTTTAGTGGGCACACTCTATGTAACACCTAGATACTTGACAAGACAAACACGAAATGTAATTTGTCTATTTTGGCAAAAATTCTTCCATTAACTCTTTTTTGTTCCCAGTCCCAGTCTGTGTATAGACTTTACCATGAGAGGAATGAAGATCAAAATTTTTTCGATCGAAAAACATGCATGCATTGATAAGCACCTTTTATGTGTTATTTTTCAAAGTTTTAGTTATCTTAACATAGGTGCTACTTAAAAAACATATCAGATTCCTTTTACACTCATGTCCATAAATTAAGGATAATTCAGAATCACACAGAAATTGATCTCTAAAATAAAAATTTCACCTGTGGAATGATCACACACATCTTGAAGAAGAATATGCAAATTACAGGAAACCACCAGATGGCGTGGATGGTACGTCACAATGACGAGAGTGTAAGAGAGGGGAATATAAGGAATGGTGGCAAAGTAAAATTGTTAATAAAGTAATTGTTAAAAAAGTAAAATTGTTCACAAGCGCTGTGAAAGCCTTTCAGTGCAAAAACCGCATAGTTATGGCACAAAGGAGGCATTTGGATGATGTTTTACGTGGCAGAATTATCGGACGACTGGAATGTGGACGTACCCAGCTGGAAGTATCCGAGGAACTTGGAATCGCCCAGAGTGTCATCTCCAGGCTTTGGCAACGATTCCAAGAGGATGGTAATGTGAGTAGACGTTACAGCACAGGTCGCCCCCGAGTTACAACGCCGAATGAGGACCGCTATTTGGCAGTTACTGCCAAAAGAAACAGACGGAGTACAGCATCAGACCTGTCTCGTCAGCTCTCTTCAGCTACCGGTACGACAGTTTCAAGGCAGACCGTGTACAGACGCTTAGGGCACATTGGTCTATATGCTCGTAGGCCTGTCAGATGTGTTCCACTTACCGCAACTCACTGTCGCCTGCGATTAACCTGGAGTAGAGAGCATGCATTGTGGACACCGCAACAGTGGTCTTGTGTGATGTTTTCCAGGTTTAGTTTGGAGTCTGATTCTCGCCGGACATTCATCTGGAGAGCGCCAGGTACCCGTTACCACAAAGAGAACACCATTGAAAGACACCGTTACGGTGGTGCAGGATGGCTCGTTTGGGGAGGAATTATTCTTGGTTCCAGAACTGACCTGCATGTTCAGAGTGTAACGATGACAGGCCACATCTATCGGGATGTCATTCTGGAACAACATGTACGTTTGTTTCGGGGCGCCATGGGTGCTGAATGTGTGTTTATGGATGACAACGCCCGTCCTCATCGTGCAAACATTGTAGACGAATGCCTTCAATCGGAGGATATCACCCGTATGCATTGGCCAGCATACTCACCGGACTTGAATCCAATAGAGCATGTGTGGGATATGCTTGGCCGACGAATTGCAGCCCGTCAACCCCCTCCCACCTGTCTACCGGAACTTCGGAGTGCATTGCTTGATGAGTGGTGTAATATTCCCCAAGATCAGATGGATCATTTGATACTCAGCATGCCTAGGCGTTGTCAGGCCTGTATTGCATCGTCCGGGAGACATACTCCGTATTAACCATCCTACTAACCATGTTATACTGTTTTTTGTAAATAGGTTCTCTTTTGAAATTTGGTCAAGGGAGTAAAACTTGCAATTTTTATTAATTATGTCAAACATATAGCATCTTTTTTGCTCTTTACTTTTTGTTTAATAAATAGACTTTACAAATAAGTCAAATTTGTTTTGCTTCTTTCTCTTTCTTTGCCTGAACTTCATTATCCTTAATTTATGGACATGAGTGTACAATAATTAATTTTTGTGGTACAATACAAATAGGTACATTTTTCTCGGGTTTCATCTTGGTGAATATTCAGTGAAAGATTTGTAAGAAAAGAAGTTATTTACTATTTACTAAGTAAATTGTATCATTGCATTCAGTATGACTAAATTCATTTGCATAGATCTCAAAAACAGCCAAATGATGTTGAAAAAAGACCGAATTCAGTCAAAACACTGAAAACTTTCATGCCTGATTACTTCCTTGTACAAAGTATACGGAAGTAATGTGATCACAAAAAATTTCAGTAGCCAGATTTTGACGAAAAAAATGATTTTGACTACCTCAAAAGTTTTTTAAAGAATTTCTGCGATGCATCTTATCGTATGCATGCATGCACAATATGTAGAATCCATTTTGACTGACTGCAAGACTATTTTGATCAGTTTTCCCCTCGTCTGTATGTCCATATGTACAGATGAGGGAAAAACTGATATATGTGATGTATGCACATATGTATGTATCTTTGTAACTCGCATATCTGAAAAACAGTTGTTCATAGAAAGTTGAAACTTAACATTTAAGATTGTTGTAACATTTAGCTGTGCACCTCACCTTTTGGTCCCCATCAACTGGATAGTTTATGTACAGGGAAACCCAAAAGATACTACATGCATTAAGATCTATGGGCAGAAATTCATTAAAGCATATTTTAGAGATATCAGACTATTTCAAACAACTCAGAAGTGATTTCTCATAAAAACTAGTGTCTTTATCAATTTTAGTTTGTCTGCAGGAACACTCAAAAATCATTCAACACATTAGAGTCAATAGCAGTTTTAGAGAAAATCATCCATTTCAAGCAAATACCATCCTACCATATAGTTAGGTAATAGTGCGACCACAGTCACACTCCTCCCTCAAAAATTATGCCAAAAATTGTGAAGCTTGGCGACTTTTGGTGTACAAGTGTATGTATTTAACTCTCAAAAACTATCAGTCATAGAATGTTGAAATTTCATACATAAGATTGTTGTAACATCTAGTTGTGCATCTCGATTTTTGGTTCCAATCAACTGGAGAGCTTATTTACAGGACCACCCAAAAGAATTTCAATATATTAAAATCTACGGACATCTTCAATTTATTATGCATGTAGTCAGTTATTATTTGGTCCATGCCCAAAATCTCATCATTTGTCATTGATCTTGGCAAGTTTTGCTGAAATATCGCCAAATTTGGCATTAAAAATAATTTCATATTTTGCATAACTCTAACACTTTTAACCATAGAATGATGAAATATTATATTCAGAACTATTGTAATATCTAATTGTGCATCTACTTTTTGATTGCAATTGTCTGGGTAATTTATTTACAGGGTCACCCAAATAACTTTAAATACATTAAGGTGTATGGATAAATTCAATTCATTTTTTGAAAGTCTGTGGTCAATTACAACTTTGACTATCCCCAAAATATCTCTCTATTGCCTGACCAGTGGCATAGCATTATCGCTTTAAACTGGGAGACGGAAGGTGCTTGGTTCAAAACCAGGTCGTGTGTACAGACCTAACCATTCGGAGTTTTCTCCGAAAGGTCGCGTAAATACGGGTTAAGACCCCTTAGAAAGTCCCCCAAAGAGGGCAATTCTACTTGCGGCCTAGATTTCTAGCATAGATAATTGGCCGTAACCCACACATTTCCAAATATCTCAAGTTCCTCAGCTTTTGGCAAAATATTGCCAAATTAAGTGTGAAAAACAAATCTTTCAAATTGAACCCAGCTTGGCAATATCGGAAATATTTGGCTAGAAATCGCTAAAACCTTAGTATTGCTGCAGTATTTTATATCTTTCAGACAAAATAAGTTCACATGAAATGTGCCAAAAATATTTTTGATTTAATACACATGTAAGGAAGTAATGCTGTCCACATCAGATTTTTAAAACCATTGCTAAATAGCCATAAATATTTTCATATGTAAACTAAGGCATTAAAAAAAAAATTATGTGCTAGAACAAAAGGTGGATGCAAAACAATCTACTAGAAAAATTGAATTTTTACTATTAATTTTACATTTTATGCTTTATGTCCCATTTGAGTACTCAAAAGGGCAATTTAATTTTTTTTATTTTTATTTATAGAATTTTGAAGTTCAAAGGTAATTGGGATGTGTTTGTCAAATTATATGTTTAAACCTGACTAGTATTTGAAAAACTCTGTTTCAATTAACCAAACAATTGCTTTCCTTTTCATAAAGGATAAATTGCTTATCCAATTGAGGTTAAAGATCATTGTACAACAGTTTCTGAGATGCATACAACCAACAATATTCTGTAGAAATTTTGAGTTAAGATAAGATAGACATAGTATTTCATTTCTTTTTTCCAAGGGAAATATACTTATGAAGTAAAAACACTCAGACACACACAAGCATATATAATAAAAAACTATTAAGATGAACATATTCAAAAATTTTAAAGAAACACTCACCTTTAGGAACATTGTGCCCATCACTTTCATTTATAACTTCTAAGTATTCTGGCTAAAAAAAAGTTGTGTGCCATTTAAAATATCATCAACACTTTCTTTATAGTCATACACACAATTAAATTTATTACTACAGAAGATTTCAATCAACTCAATTTTAAAGAAACGAGTTCATCAAGGCTGCACATGCCCTCCCCCCCAAGAAAAAAAAAAATTGGGGAGCTTTCAAAGAGTGGAATTAAGTTTTGTGCTATGGTTAACCTGCAAAGAAGAGTGCCTTGATCAGAGGACTTTTAAAGGGAATCTAATCCATACTCACATTGCATCTGGAGAAAACTAAGCCCAACTTGAGACCGTTAAATCGACAGCGGTACGAGATAAGCCTCAGTGTGGCACCTTCATGCATCAGCTATCTATTATGTCCAGTATCTTATTAACTCAGTCATAGTGGGCCCCAAAGAGTGAAAAAGGCAGAATTTTTATTGACTTATTTTACAGTATATAGCTAATACATTATTATCATATAAATAATCTAAAATATGAGTTAAAATAATATGAATACTCAGACCTCATTCTAGGTGCGAAAAAGGGCATGGTGTAAAGCAGGGCTTCCCAACGTGTGGTCCGCGGACCGCTTAGGGGTCCGCCAGCTCTTTCTAGGGGGTCCGTGGCCACATTTGAACAGCGGCTGCGGTTCCCAAGTGTTGACCCACAGGTAGTTTAGTGCCGGTGCTCGACTTTCTGAAAACTCGGGGGGGGGGGTGGGTGGGGGGGGTGGGGGTGGGGGGGGGGTGTCGCGTGCGCACCGACTGACAGGGGGCCGCCGTGGATTTTTGCCTGAAAAAGGGGTCCGCCAGCTAAAAAGGTTGGGAAACCCTGGTGTAAAGGTTTAAAAAAAGGGCATAATTATTTTAAAAAGGCACTGCATTTGTTAAAAAGGGCACTATACATTCTGTTTAAAAACACTTCTAATTTGCAAAATATAAACTCTTTATTTTACAAAATCAAGTAAAACAAATAATTATTAATTACAATTACTAATCTTTATTAATAAATTAACTAACATATTAATCAAGTTAATGAAGCTAAGTAAAAGAGTTAATTAGTTTTTAAGTAACAGTGTTAATTACCTTTTCTCATTAAAATAATTTCTAAATAGTTAAGTTAACAACAATATTTCTTTAAAAGATTTTTTAAGCTTTTTTTTTCTTTTTAATAATAAAAACAATCACTCAGATATAACTAACAGTATGCTTGAATAAGTAAAACATTTTGAATAAAAAGCGGATCTTAAAAAAATTATTAAAGAGAATTGGTGCAAGGCATCATGGCCCCTCCCACCACATGAATTTTTCAGCTGTGTGGTAGAGAGGAAGTAGTACTTTCAGACAGGTGCAATAAGGAGGCATGCAACCAGCTTTTTGCAAAGAAGCTTCCCTGTCCACAGCAAATACCTTTTTCATTTGTCATTATTAGCACGTTATGTGTGACCAATTAAATAAAAGAGCTAAAGAAACATACGGTAGAGATTAAAAAAAAAAAAAAAGAAGGGGGAAAGAAACAAAAAACTTTGCGGGCATGCTAACTTGAATAAAAGGTAACAGTGGGGATTTCTTTCACTAAAAGGGCATTAGGGCTTACTAAAAACACATTGGGGTACAGCGCCTTGCTGACCCCGCCTAGAATGAGCCCTGAATATTTTTATTGAATGCCACCCAGGAGGTCTAGTGGCTTACAAATCATTCTATCATGCCTTGGGTTTGGGTTCGAATCCCGGCTTGGGCATGAATGCTAACGTGTCCGTCCCTTTCATAGGGGGTAATGCTGGCCACTCACTTGGTGCCCCCATAATGAAATGGGCACAATACCTTCGGGCAGCTGTAGTGGACAATGCCTAATCGGCAAGTGCCTGCTCATTAAAAAAAAAACTCAATTCCTTAAAAGTAAAAGTAATTCTCAGTATAGTTTTAAAAAAGGGAGGGTTTTCTATTCCTAAGGTGGAAAATATAAAAATACAGTTACAGACAATTTGCATAATACGTGCACTATTTTACATGTTGCAATCAAGCATATCCTAATGAGAATTTCTTTCCAAAGTTTCCATAGCTGAATAAGAATATTATCATCAAATGTAATTTCGAGTATCTTTTAATGTATGTTTGCTCTCTGAGAAAAGAATATCATTGTTGCTGTTGATGAAAATTTTAAGATGATTTCAAGCAGATAGAACTCATAATTTTTACTCATTTGAGCTCTCAAAGCACAGTGTTGTACTTGCTCTCATAGTGTTTTACACATTGTTTGGAATTTATTTTTATTAATACCCACTTAATGAGTGTTGAATGTCTAAAAGAATCAATGAACAGTCAACAAACATGGTTGCAGTAAAAGAATGAAGCTCCGTTTTTCTTTTCCTTTTCTTTCTTTTTTTAACAAAAGAAAATTTTACAGTGCAAAAGAAACAGAAGCCACTTTTGCTATCATGCATACAGGTTTAAATACTTTAAGCTTAATCAAAACTGGCAACAGAAATCGGATTAATTTTTTTCTCCATGTTTACAATATCGTCATCATAAAAAAAAACAACAGAAGGCTTCAAAAGAAAAAAGAAAAAAATCAATTTTAGCAGAGTTTTTAAGTAGTGGGCTAGTATAAAACAAAGACTTAATAAGCAAAAGTGTTTTGAAAATAATAATAGCATAAGAGTTTGTTTCAAACTTGCATTTGCTGTTATCAGTGTTTATTTTCTGAATCTATTGCATAAATATTATCTGTTTATATAAATTTACTACTCAAAAATTTAATTTTTGTACACTTTTGTTGTTTTTGTATGTAAAATAATCATTAAGAACAAATTTTTATTATTTCTAACAACTTCTAGATAGGTAACTAATTTTTCTTAAATTCTATTATTACTACTTATAACACTTAAGAGAAAGGAAAGCAATAATTTTAATTGAAAAATATTGTTTTGACGTTGATCTTAGAGAGTAATAAATCTTTGTCTATGAATGTAGACCACGTGCCTTACAGAAGGTTAAACCCTCATCGCAGTTGAATGAGAATTGACAGCAAATGTTCTAATCTGTGTGAACAAGTTATGTGGGTTTAAAGAAAGTGGTTAAAAGAAAGAAAGAAAAAAGAAACAATTTTTAACATTTACAATCTTTTCACTATTGTAATGGAAAAATAATTGAAACATTTCCCATAATCCACAACAAAGAGCTAATAACATTTTTCTTTAACACTTATTTATTTTTTGCGCTAAAACAGCACAAAATTAATTTTTTTAAAACTTACTTCTAATGAACTTTGCAATTTCTTTTTGAGACTGTCCACAAAGCTCTAGAATTAAACAAAAAGAACATATTATTTTACTTATAGTTGACTAAACTATCAATGCATAAAGGACGATTCAATGTTTTAATAATTGTGACAGAGATAGATTACAACATACAAGGACCCACTAGGCTATGAAATGCCCGAGGCCCCTTTAAAGAAAAACGTTAAGTATAAAAGGGTCCCACACAACTTTTTACAAAAGCCTTTGATGGCCATAGTATGCTGACAAAAAACTAGGCTGAGATAAAGCTTAAAATTCCCAGTCGCCACTTGGCGATTAAACTTCAAAGCTGGGGGCAATTTACAAAATCCTGGCTACCAGCCAAACTTTGAGGTTGGGCTAGAAAAATTCGTCAATAAATATCGCATACCATACCCGGATTCTGTATTTTTTCCCAAAGACAAATTGCTACCATGTGTTAACTGTGTTTGCCCTATAATGCCGGTATCTCACTAAAGGGAAAATCCGAGCAACTCCGAGCTGCACCAACTTTCCCGACGGACTTGAAGCACATGGTTATCTTTAAGGGTTGCAAAAGTAAACAAACTGTTTCTGACGCCAAATATTTATCGCATTGCTGATTTGGCATGAAGGCATTATTTTACTAACTATTGATTTGGCATTATTTTACTAACCGTGACTCAGCATTTCACGTCAAGTTAACCCTATCGTTGGTTGAAAATTGAGATTATATTACATTTATCAAAATAATGATTACTGATGAAGAAAAAAGTATTTTAGCTATAGCCATAATAGGAGCAGCTGCTTCTGCAAGAAGAAAGCCATTTATTTGCACGTGCGTGATTGCGATTCTATTCTGATATTGAGTCAAGCTTCGAACACATCGCCATTATTCGCCATTGCTTATGACGTAGCAGGAAGAAGTACTCTGATTGGCCGCAATTTCGACCGACTCGGATTTTTTTGTTCCGAAAGGTAAAAGTTAGAGATTGTCGCCGTAAATGCAACGACGGGAGAAAATCCGCCGAGAGTTAATCTGCAGGAAAAGTTGGTCGGACGGATCTTAGTGTGATACCCTTATAAGACTCTCACCCCACCTGTCCCGGAGTCTGCTTGCTATGTGAGGGTGATGTCATTTTCCACTGCATAAGTCTTGGCAAATAAATAATTCATTATATAATGTCTTTGTAACTGATTGCATAATATTATGTCTGTCTAAGGGGTTGGGGTTGAACCCAACCCCTGACTGTGTGCCTGAAAGAAAGTCTGTTAAAGTTTATGAGCCTACGAGCTAGCGGCTACAAACCAAAAATGGGAATTTTCAGCTTTAGGTAGAGACACAATTTAGTTTTCGAATATACAGTGGGTTTATGAGTATAAAATATGAGTGAATAGGGATGCAACAAATACCATATTTTGCCATTTAACGAATACCAAATACTTGGTTAAAATTTATTAAACTCATTAAACTGTTATTAAACTTTGATTGCAATGATTAATTTAATTAGTTTTTCTTAAACAATATTTCATAGGGTGTAAAACTTCAAAAATTAAAATGCTAAAAATTTAATATCCAAGTGTGCTTCCTTTATATATTATTAATAACTCTTTTAAATATGAGTGAAATGCTGGTAATTTTTTTTTACCTGCATATTTTATTTAAAAAATTAGCAGTTAATTGACTTTACATATTTGAACACTTAATGTTATGAGTTCTTTTTTCCTGGTGACTGTTTCCAATTTAAATCAGTAATAGCAAGGTTAATGTAATAGGTCATAAGTTTTAAGAAAAATTGAAAAGCAACAAAATTCAAATTTAAAGTCTGTGTGTTTTCACTTACATTAAAACTAATTTCATTGTGATATTAGTTTTTGGTGTGATTATGAAATGTTACGTTAGGGCTATCTGCCAAGGATGGGGGTGCCTTGGTAGGAGGACTTTCTAGGGGTTTCTAACGCTTATTCACATGTGATATTAGTAAGTAACAACTTGAATCCATTTAGTACTATGGTACTATACTATATCTTTCATTTATGATATAAAAAATATGTATTTGTTTACCGATTAGCGAATACTTAAATTTGTTTACTATTCGGTTGCCGAATATTTAAGTATTTGGCCGAACCGAATAGGCAGTATACTGAATACCAACCGAATATTCGGTGCATCCCTAGTTGTGAAACATAAACTTACATTTTGACTCAAACATAAGTATGAAAACACTGTGGTGTGCATTTACAAGTATAAAATATATGATAAGTTAAATGGCACAACTATGTCTTTAAATAAATTATGGGCTATAAGCATGGACAGCCGAGCCCCATTATAGCAAACCTGGTATTATAACAAACTCCTGGATATAAAGAATGAAAAGTTTGACATTTCATGACAATATTTTCAATAAGCAGTCATTATTTAAAGCATATTTTAAGGACATTCATCAATTCCAAACAAAACAAAATTCAGGTATGTTGTTAAAGATTACAAAATAATGCTCTCTATCAAAAATATTAAATATAGCATTCATGGTTCTTTAACAGGAGCACTCAACAGAATTCCAATTCACTGTGTTCTATGGCAATTAAGAGACATTCAATCATTACAAGCTGAATACAATAAGTACATAGATGTTTATAACAGCTTATTCTTCATTTAAAGAATGGAAATTCTTTACATGGGGTTGGCAAAATTTCCTTAACAGTGATGCAGCTTTTTTGATGTTATGCTGAAAATCTTGCTGCTAGGCAATGAAAGATCACTATAATTGATTATCACATATCAATTAATTGTCCAATTTTTGTGGGGGGAAAAACTGGAGTAACTCCATTCAATTTTCCGAACACTTGATTTTTACAGAGCCTTTAAATCAATTTGATTCAACTCAATCGGATATAGTGTTCAGTGCACTTTTAATTTGGGTGTATGGAACATGCATGAATATTTTTTTTGCAGCCCAGAAAAATTTGCAAGCCATACATACACATACCAAACTCTATACAGTATACAAGACAATGACCTATAATATGCATACCTAATTTGAGCTCAATTCAATGCACCATTTAGATGTTAGAGCACCTAGAATTTCCATCCATAGGCCACAACGTAAAAGAATTTTTTTTATAGCCTTGTACAAAAACTATGCACCTTACACATACCAAAATCTATACAGGTAGTGTGATGGTAACCAGCAGTGCTTGTAAAAACTTTAAGGCCAGTATAAGTTATCGTGAATGTTGAAAAAATGACTTTTGTTATTTGCAAATATTTTATTGCAAAGTGTCAATAATATTATAAATTAACTTATAGTGGCCTGTGTAAAAAGTTAACCATTAACCATTTTAACCATATAGAAAACGATTAATAATACTTTGCTGAGCTGCCATTATTCCTAATCAGCTGAAATATTCTTATTTTCATAAATTGAGGCTCTGGCACAATAATGGATCAGTTTTATGTCATTTATCTTTAATTGCAGATCTTAATTGGATGGACGAAGAACACTGCCTTCCATGGCTATTTAAGCATCATGCAAGATTACCCCAGAGATTTTCGATGAGGTTGAGATCAGGACTTCTAGATAGTCAATCTAAAATTGGAATGTTTTACAACTAAACCAGGTTTACATAGGCCGAGTATTATCAATCGGACATTATCCTGTTGGAAAACACAATTTTCTCCTGCCAAATGAACAACATTTGGTAATAGGTGGTCTTCAAGAATTTTTTATATGCCTCTGAGTTCATTTTTGTTGAAATAAAAGACAGACATCCAGCACTACTAAAAGAAAGGCATCATCCTATCATAATGATGGTTGCACCACCGAATTGACATTTGAAAAAATTTTCTGTTTCTTTACACAAATCATACTAGTCAAGTCTCCAAACATCAGGAACAGGGTTGGCAAGTTTTTGAGAGTTGATGGTTTTATCCGGTTAATATTCATGAAATTTAAAAAATGTCATTAGATTTCTTTATTAGTTTATATTACCAAAAGAATGACATAACTGATTTATGCATCTGCGGCTCATGCCAAAGTTGTTTTCGATATGTGATTTCGCAATTGCTGAAGACAATCTGATGAGGATCGTTCTATTTCTGTTATACTAACAACTGTCACATTTATGCTATATAATAAAAACAGATTCCTAAAGCAATTATTAAATATTAAAAAATAAATCTAAATTACACAGCATTAAATGCAACACTATAAAAACATAGAAAGGAAACTGAAATCGGATGCTTCAAAAATGGCAAGTCATTTCATTGTTATATCATATCATTTATCTCAGCTAATCAAAAAGGGATGATACCAAAGCTGGCCAAACAAAATAATCTGCAGCATTTTAAAATGAAAAGTAATTAATATGTACTGCATATAAACTTTAGTGATTTAAAATTCAATATTACCTCAGAAGATTGTGTAACATAGTTAGAATATAGCAACTTAGAAAAGGCAGGTGTAGGTTGAAATTTTCTAGAAACACCTAGAAATAAAAAGTAAGTGAGTGACACAGTAATATACAAGAACAAATCTTTTCAAAATTATTTAAGTAAAACATAAGATTGAATCATACTATATCTCCCCCCCCCCCCACTCTAGCCATGGTGGAGCTAAATACTTATGTGCAGTTACCATGGCGAATTTTTGTATCTATGTGGCTGCCGTAACAGAAGAATATTGCTTTAACTTAAAATTAAACTCGCAGTTTGGAACAACATGAAAGTACAGCATAAGGACGTACCCCCCCAAAAAATTTTGGGGAGGGCCCAAAAATTTCAGAAGGGGTCCAAATGGTGAAAAAGGTAGAATTTTTTGTACTTATGGTTATCTCGGTGGTCTGCCAAGATAAATGCCGGACTCATGAAATTAGGTGCCAGCACATTTGATGAAAAAATTGTTTGGTGGGAATGACTGACGGAATAATAAGTAAGTACCAAATTTTTCATGAAAATTGATCATTATTATTTTATTAAAATAATAATGATGAATATTTAGTTAATCATGTTGATGTTTGACTTAATCATTATTATTTTGATAAAAACTGAGATTTCGAAAGGGGGGGGGGGCGGACCCCTT
Source organism: Cheiracanthium punctorium (assembly GCA_038373885.1). Taxonomy (NCBI): domain Eukaryota; kingdom Metazoa; phylum Arthropoda; class Arachnida; order Araneae; family Cheiracanthiidae; genus Cheiracanthium; species Cheiracanthium punctorium. The sequence continues at coordinate 272,062 of JAWZYV010006863.1, read as the reverse complement.
GTTTGCGTCCTTGAGCATTATTTTCATTTATTAATTTTTAGTCAGCAATTAATGTATTTATAATAATTAAGTGTCTTCAAATTCCTTAACTGTTGCATTATCGCTAATTTGTTTATGTTTGTTTTCATCTAGTTCTCTGGAACTATATAACTACTAGAGACGCATGACAGGGAAACTCGCCAATGTGTGGCGATATTTTAGGTTAGCGAGAGTGAAGGGGTTAAAAGGGTACTTGCATATTATCCTGGCGGTATGCCAAGACAAGCAATTTTTTGCCAAGATAAATGCCATGCACATGAAATTATAAATGGTTTTGACTACGATTGGCGACTCATTTGACGAAAAAATAGTTTGGCAGGAGTGACCGCCGGGATAATACGTAAGTACTGGTTAAAGTAGGAATCAACCAACATAATGAAAAATCAGGGAATAATACCGTAAGCGGGGGCAGGTTGCCAAGCCAGATACGTCGCCAAAGCTTATGATAAGTAAATAGGCTTGTCAGCAAATTTTGTGAAAAATGAAGGAAGGGTAGGAATTTAGTGAAAAATTTGAGGTTATGTGCTTTTGTTTATTTCTTGCTGTAGTTAAGTATATATTGCTTTGGCGATGAGAATTTTTATTGTTTTATGTTTGCGTATTTATATAAAGGTTTCAGTATTTTGAGGTTTTTTTTTTTTTGTGAATTGGCAAGGATAGATAGAAACTTTTAGGGTTATAAGAAACATGAAAGATTTTATTCGATGCATGGTTTGCTATCGTACAGTTTTGTATGCAGAATTAACGTACATTTTTTAAATTTAATGTGATTCAATAGATGAGGATTTTTCAGTTGTTTGCAATGAGTGTTAATTTTATCCTAATTTTAGTAGTGTAAGTTTTCTGTGTTTAGTTAATGTGGATGTGTGTAATGTTTAGTTTGTGTTTATTTTATTTTTATTGTATTTGATATACGTATATGTTTTAATAAGGCGTTTAGATAAGTGTCTTATAGTTTTGGGTATTTTGTTCCCTATGTATCTACGTATGTTTATGTTTTGTTTGGCGAGGAAAAAAGTCGCAACTCAACATGCCCCCCGTTTACGGTATTATTCCCAAAAATCAGGTATCTAGAGTAAAATTAAGAGATTAAAAAAAACAAATTCCATTATATAAATTTTTATAAATCTTAACCTAGCAACTTAAAGCAATTTATGACATTCATCGTTAATCAATAAAAGAAAAAGGAAAATTAATAATTATTTTAGCTTCTTTCTTCGTGATCCGTGCTACACAAAACCGTAAATTTGTTTGTAAATAATTTGTACCTGTTGCCATCTTTCAATTTGAAAGCAATTCAGCTTTGGCTTTTGCAAAGTACTCTCAAAGCAAGTCGTTATTTATGACATCATTGAACGCCCTGAAGGACGATGAGAAAAATAAAAAGCATTAAGAAAAATTAATGAACGTTATGAACTTGTAAAAATGGGTTGCTCATTTCTTTCATTTCTAAGCTAAAAGCTAGAAGGAAAAATTGTAAAACTAACCTTTTAAAAATTCATTATTTCTGTATGAGGTGGCAACAGAAAGGTTTTTGTACTTTAATATTGTTTTCATTTCATTGCTCAGCTCAGCTCAAAAATCTATTACTCGTATTCGTCTGTTTTTTTCCCCGGTGTGATTGTTTGTTATTGTAAATTTAATTGTTTTACGGAACTTTCAGGATAATCTTACTTTGCTAATTTCTAATATAGAAATTACCGTTGAATAATTAATTTAAAAATGTGTTTTGAATGCTAATTATACAGATTCTGAAATAATTTTGGTAGCTATATATATTTCAATGTATATTCGTTTAAAGAACCACAAGAATAGCAAAATATGAACAAATGCTTATTTTCCTATATTTTAAATGGGTAAATTATTTATTATTGCTGATCTTTTAGTTGTGTTCATATTACCTATCATTTGATACTTTTCATGCTGGGTATTAAATTTTCCTTATATTCTACTGGAATTAATTTTTCAACTTATGTAACGTACATGATTGCCTGTAAATGAGAAAAATCGTCCTTTTTTAAAGACATTTATTGTACATTTAAGATTTCAGCTCTGATTTCAAACCATATATACTGTTCACTTTGTTTATTCTTTGTTTAATGATTAATGTATTTGTTTTGGTAGTAAAACACTTAAGTGTTCTTAATTGGAGCATTGATTTCATCTGTTAGTTCAGCATTTGAACTAAAACACAGTGATTTCTGCTGTTAATGTACCTTGAATATGCATTCCTGCAAAAATTCAAGTTAGCCCATGCTTTGGGAGAGGAATTTTCAAATTTATGCACAGCAACAATATATGCCAGCAACAGAAATATAACAATAACAATAAATACAAATATATAACACAGCATAATCTTTATTCAAATACCGGACCGTAGAACTATAACAATTCTCAACCATACAGAATAAAATATCCAATAAACTTCTAAATATGCAAAAGAACTTGCGTCCAATTTTCAATTTCATTCCTTCTTTAACCATAGCTTCAATGCCCAGGTTCCTTTCTTGCAAGTGTCATTGTAATTTTAATAATTTTTAGTTAAGCCTAGGTAAAATCGCTTTCAATCCTCATTGTTATGTATGCGTTGTGTTCATAGGTGCACCCATGTAGGGGCTGTGGGGGCTAAAGCTGCCCTTAAAGGTGGGGAGTTAGGAGTGGAAAGCTTTAAAAATTGAACATTCATTTGATTAAAATATTTTATTTTAAAAATTTGTCTTTAAATTATGTCTAAAATATTTTTTAAAAAAATATTAATTTTTAAATGAGTAGTTACATTCAGTGTATGAAATACAGTCAAACTTGGCATATCTGTATCACTGAAGTATTACTGAAAGATCCGATAATTATTTATGACTCTCATGAGTTATAATGATAGTGGGCTTGAGTTCTATGACCAAGTCAAGTAGTACCGAATATTTAGTTGTTATAAGAGAGTTGTAACTATAATCGATGTCATTATAACCGAGTACTGCAGTATTTGTAGCCCCCCCTCCCAACTAAAATCTTGGTTGCGCCACTGGTTGTATTAGTATTGAGCATTAAAAGGATAAATCTCTAGTAAAAATCACTAGACACAATGCTTGAATCTGAACTAAATTTATATTTTTTAACCCCTTTTAGTGAAAAATTATTCATGGCTTTTTATGCATTATACTTTACTAATCATTACTCAGTATCCAGATACTAAGGTACCTATTACTGTCTCTCCTATGTGTACAGATTCTAAATCATTATTATGACAAGTATAAGCAAACATATTAATAATAATTATTAGTATTTTGAATTATTTATTTTTCTCTTCATTATTTATTATTTGAGTTGTGTAGTTAGTTATTACTTGATTATAAAATTGGTTACAGGTAATGAAACAAATGGGATGCTTAGATATTCAATGTGCATACCACGGTACATAGTAATTACAAAATACAGGGAGTGTTTGGTCATTGACACTAATGTTAATGACATCGACATACATCTTTATTTATGAACAAAATAAATACACCAAAAAGCATTCAAATAAGCAGAAGTACTTAAGCCTATTATTGGCACATAAAATATTCTTCACAACAAGCATTTTCGACTTCTCAACAAAGTCATTCTAATGAAGATCAACAAACAACACACCTTAAAATAAAGTGAATTCATTACAGTTCTGCATAACTTATCCAGATTTAATATAGAAATAACCAGTGATTTCATCAACAATATTCCATTATTCAAAATCAAGAGCTGCAAATTTCAGCATTCCACAACATGTGAATCGCAGGTCACATGTCTCATATCGCATCATCTGTCCAGGTTGATATAGTCTAATGCCGCGTCAACAAGATATTCATTGCATATGTTGGTAACCGATTGTAGCTTGGCAACCCGCCCTCTCTAATCAAATCACCCCTACCAAGTGGTTAAGACACTGAACCCGGTATATGGCTGAAGTATGAAGGCACATTCAGCCCTACTGCAAAGCTGTCGATCTAACCATCTGGAGTTTTTGTCGGTCATCCCCCATAGGCAGGTGCCCTTATTGTAGGATTCCTACAACACACAAACCCCTGTACCACATGCAATGGCGGATCCAGAAATTCTCTTTTGGGATGGTCTAAATTTTGAAAAAAGCTTATTTCACCCAAACAAAATATACAATAAAGCAAAATTTTAGTCTAAACTGATGTAAAAACTTTTGGGAGGGGCTAAGTGATTAAAAAATATCACTTTACATATTCAAAGTGCATAATGAAGCAGAATGTTACCCTTTAGCAATTTCTTTTGGGGGGGTCTGAAGCCCCCTAGCCCCTCCCCTGAATCCGCTACTGACGACATGTCCTACAGTACCAGACCATCTTTGATCTCCTGATTGTTTTTTGGTCCAATCTGCTGCTTGCTCTTTTTACTTTTATGCAAATTTTTTCACTTCTTAGTTTTTGCACACCAGCGTATATGTAAAACAAATCAACAGTTACAATAGTTTCATTTGAGGTTTTGGCAATTAGTGAAAGATCTCAAAATTCACGTTACAAACTGTTGTTTCTCTTGACAATTTTTTCATGTATTGTAGTTTTATTTTACTAGTTTTAGATTATAATTATATTCTTTTTATTGCAGGTATTTCTACTCTAGTACAAGTTTTAAAATGAAAGGCTGGAATTTTTAAATATCTTTTTTAGCAAGATATATGAATAAATTTTTACAAGACATACTAATGCCTCTACACAGGTGCAAGGACATTTCATTAAGTCCTGAAAATGTGACATATAATAGGCTTCATTCGTAAAATGCCCGATAAAAAAGAAGCATTCATGTCTGTCGATGAAGCTGAGCATATTGTCTGTGCCCCAGACTACAGGAATTTAGCCTTATCAAGAGAATGCCTACACTCGGATGCGAAGAAAGATTTATCCCTCCCGAATGCCATTGAAGAAAACAATGTCACTTCCTGTCACACTGCGTTCCCCGTGGACTTGAAAGAGGTGTTTGAGCTGACAAATCCCAATGCAGAGATCCACCAAGCCATACTGAGGACGCCCGGTGACCTGGGCCAGGTTTCAATCCACTATGCGCACTCGCCTCAGGTCTTGCATTCTCCCAAGGATGCCCAGGACAGGAATTCGGACAGCGACCACGTGACGTGGGGTCACGTTCTTCACGAGGATGGCCCAGACGACGATGACTTGAACGAGCGGACGCAGCTCATGCACTCCATGAAAGAGGCGAGCGAAGATGGCAGGGCTTGGGAAAACGTCATGGACGAGGCACGGAATCTCAACAACGAGGAGGCAGACGAAAGCGAAATGCTGCACTCTGCTAAATCATCGCAGATTTCGGTCATCAGTGACTCGGACGGGTGGAACCACGTCATCAAACAAGCACCAGACAGCGATAAAACTCACCTGGTGAAGGATCAGTTGCTGAGCAGCAATGATCATGGAGGGTGGAACCATGTTCTGGATCCGATGCCGGGCGCTGATGAAATGGCCCACTCCAGGCTGATCCATGGTCCTCCTGGTTCGCCTCCTATGCTCAATGGCCACAAGCCATGGACTTCTGTCCTTGCCGAACCGGACCCTCAAGACATAACGAACGTGCCTCCTATCGATCTCTCGGGTGAGTGCACGAAACTGACGCCGTTGATTCCTGAAAAGAGAGATGTGTCCATTCAGGTGGATGATATTCCTTTCCATGCGTCCTCGGAAAACGAAAATCAAAGTACTGCTACTTTAAAAGCAAAGTGCGGCTCTTCTCAAAGTAAGACCCTCGTCACGACACCAGCACTCGATGATGTCCCTCAAAGTATGCTGAACTTGACGATTGCCACCGAGACTCCCAGCAGCACCTCTCAAGTGGTCGTCCACAACGGCATCAAGCCGGAGCTGTACACGCAGGAGCGGCATCTGGTTGTGCAAGCCGGGACCAAAGCACAAGTGAGCACCAAGACATCTAGTACTTTCCCTTGCACTCATTGCGGTAAGGTTTTCGGAGACAGCAGAAGTCTGCAAAGGCACATGCTGATCCACATAGGCTTGAGGCCCTACCGCTGTCCGGTGTGTGGGAAGGCGTTCATGTTGAATGGAGATTTGACGCGGCACATCAGAATACACAGCGGTGAAAGACCTTATGCTTGTGATGTCTGTGGGCGTCGGTTCACCCTGAAAGGCAATCTCATGCAGCACTTTCGCACGCACACGCCCGAAAAGCAATACGCCTGCACGATTTGTGAAAAGAATTACGCCCAGAAGGACAGCTTACACAGACACATACGCGCTCATTTCGGTGAGAAACCTTTCGAATGTACCACGTGCGGCAAGAGGTTCACTCTGAAAGGAGACTTGAGTCGACACATTTTAATACATTCTGGGGTGAAACCCCACTCTTGTAAGTTCTGCGGTCGGCAGTTCGCGCTGAAGGGCAACCTCACACAGCATGTCCGAACTCATGTGAGAATGCAATCGAAAGTGAACGAGAATTCCGCCAACTCGTTTGTCAAGAACCAGCCCGAGCCTCAGGTCATATGTGATCTGAGCTACTCGCACGTTCAAAAGACGTTCACATCTGTGCCAAATAGTGCCTCATCTTCGAAATTACCTCAGGTCATAACAACAGTGAATGGGGACGAAAGCCCGAACCCGTATGTACAGACCTCATCCCCTTCGGATAGCAATCCGTCTGCCGGCTTGTCCTTCTGCTCGGAATGTTCCAAGACTTTCCCTTCCCCGGAGAGCTTGCACGATCATGTTCAGCTGATACACGAGCAGTCGACGAGGCTCGCCTCGAACCGTTACCTGTGCAATATCTGCCAGAAGGAGTTCTGCCTTAAGGGAGACTTGACGCGCCACCTCAACAGTCACAACGGCATCAAACCGTACGAATGCGAGCACTGCAACAAGACGTTCACTCTGAAGAGCAATTTGAGGCAGCACCTGACCACGCACCAAGTGGACAAGAACTATCAGTGTCCGATGTGCTCCAAGTCCTTCGGCAACCGCAGGAACTTGAGCCTGCACCTCCGTAGGCACGAGCAGGCGAGGGCTAACTTCACCTGCACGAAGTGCGGTCGCTCGTTCTTGGCGAAATCGGACCACTTCTTCCACGAGTGCGTGAAGAACGAGACGTCCTCACCTGCTGAGAAACCCAGCAACGTACCTCAGACTACGAGCGCCATCGTAAACGGCAATACCCCACCCGCATCACCCCAGGGAGGTGTGATCGATGTGACAGCACCCGTTGCTATGCAAACGAATGCGGAAGTCGCAAGTGAGGCATCAGTCCCTGTGACAATTCTGCCTGTGAAGCGCGAGGCTTGTAATTTATCTTGCGGTGACAGGGAACAGGGCGACCCGATCGATGCGCATGCGCTAACGACTGTGAACGGTGCACAAAATTTTCTTGGACCTTTTTACCGGCATCTTTATTTCTCTACCTCACATCAATCTATGTTACCAACTCTCAAAGGGTTGCTCCATGCTTCATCCAGTGACTCTAATATAGCTGATTTTAACAGGGTAGCAAAGTCTAGTTAATATTATATGTAGGATTATTTGCTTCGTTTAATTTTTTTTTTTTTTAACAATTCATTGAATGTTTTATTTTAATTCTAGGTATTATTATTTTAATGTTAAATTAAGTAGTAGAATGTTAGTAGTGTAATTAACGAATAATAGATGCATACTTTTATGCTTTTTCTAAACCTTCAGTGTTGTTTTTAATTTTGTTGTGAAATCGTAAGACCCATCATTTTCTTTTGATGTTTGTATTTGCTATCACTGTTAAATCAATTTCTTGTTACACTGTTGAATCAATATTTTTGTTTTGCAAAATACATATTTTAGTGTTGTTAAAATTTTTAAGTTGTTTTATTATTTTATTATTATTATTCAAATATTATAATTTATTTTTTAATTAATATTGATAGTAACAGTTTAATATACAAATGACATTTTAAAAACTGCATAACTATTAGAATTTTAATTTACCCTGTAAAAGTTACTGAAGTTTTAATCAGGACTGTAACTATCATCAGGGCAGTGCGCTGGGGAACTGAGCTTAATTGATAGAGTGGAGGGGTTAAACAAGATGAAAAAAAGCTTTATAATATTCTTGTACTCCCAGAGAAAAAATAATCTATGCTAAATAATTTTCTACTATGCACTTTAAGGCATAGAAAATTTCTCCCTCCTTTTTTTTCCCAAAAAGGACCTGTTTTCTTGGAAGCCTCCAAATCACACTTTTGCAAAGCACAGAGCCTAATTTGCTTGCATTTTTCCTTAAAAAATTTTTTACATTAAAGTGTTTTTAAACTTCATAATTGTTTTTGTGAGTATTAATTTTTATTATTTTGGATACCATCATAGTGGTTCATAAGCAAACATGTGCTTAATTTTACAATTGGGTAATGAATTCTGTCATTTACAATATATGAAGTTTAGGCTTCTGTCCTTTGGTTAGAAATCAAGCAGTGGCAAAGTATTTTTGAGAATCTGCTTTTACAACATGTAAGGTACTTTCATTATTTTCAAATGAAGACAGAAAATTCAGAAAAGGACACCAAATATTTTATGAATCCCTGGGACTTGCAAATTTAAGAAGTCAATGCAATACCCGACATACTGTATGTCATCCAATAGCTTAGGATACTGTAATTCTTTGTCTTAATAGATTAAACAAAAATTTTAAAAATGACACATGCCCATTATTATATGTTGCTCTGGGACCCCCATGTCTTTAGTTACCAGGGTTGGGCGGTATTTACCGTCTGATGGTATTTACCGGTTTTTACTACGGTTTTTACCGTCTTTGGAAAAACATGTTTTTACCAGGGTTTTTACCACCTAGCCCTGGTTTTAGCTATTTTTAATTTATATATGTATAATGTATTATAGAAAATACAATGTTGTATGTATGTTTTAAATCCATGCTTGCTTATACTCTTACTTGTATAATTGGTCATTTTTATAAGCCACTTAAGTCAGCTTGTCAGACATCAAAAAAGAACTGTTACAACAACCAAATGCATGAATTTTGAAGGCTGTGTTTGACTTTGTTAGAGTGATTAGGCTTATTCATTACTTCAAAGTACAGTGGTACCTTAAAATATAAGTTCAATTTCTTCCTTGGGTGATCTTGTTAATCAAATTACTCTAATCAATTTTCCCCCCATTGATATAGCTGAAGTGCAATAAATTAAGAGACCAAAAAAAGGAAAAGGAAACAGTTCATGGCTTGTTTAAAATTATGGAAATATCTATCGTGACTTTTTCTGCAAATTGGCTCGAAATGATGCGTTTTGTCCTCTTAAAAATTATGTTATTTTATTGAATCGTACTTGGACTCTTTGTTTTCTCAAATAAACGGTTGGCCCAATTAATTACTTCCCCAAATAACCAAAATCTATTGTATATATTAACTGTGTTTTAAACAACTCATGACTTAATATGGTTATTGAAATGACTGGTTTATCTGTAAGAAAAATTTATGTAGAATCCTAGATTTTTTTTTAATTGGAGTCTTATTGTTTTATTTTCAAAAGCAATTACTGAACTTGAGTCATTCTTTTAAAAATATTTTTGAAGAACTTTTCCGGGTGTTATTTTATTAGCAAAAACTAAGATCAGTCTGGAGTCATTCTTTTAAAAATATTTTTGAAGAACTTTTTGGGGTGTATTTTATTAGCAAAAACTAAAATCAGTCTGGTTACATTTATTTCGGGGGAAGAAAAAAAAATTCAGATGTTTTAATGTAAAAGAAAATACATATTATATATTTGTGCACTGGAGGTTTAAAAGTACCATGAATGATAATTCACTGATTTTTATATTATTTCATTATTTTTTTTCCCTTGCATATTTTGACTGTGTGTATGTATGTGTAGGATAAAATATTATTTGCTGTTAATGTCATTTCAGTTATTTGAAAAAATGCGATATACTGCCATTCACTTTATACATCATCTTAAAAGCAATGTTTTAATTTATTGTTTTAAAATTCCATTCATAAATAAATTCATGACTGAACGTTTTGAACATTGAGTTGGTTATATTTTGCTAAATCAGTTTTTTTTTTCTTTTTTTCTTTTTTTTTTTTAACTATGCCTACATTTAAGTATGTATTTTAAACCTATGAAAAAAAATTTCATAAAAATATTCTTAAAATCAAGAATATTTTCATAAAAATATTCTTAATTAATAAAGATTCTGTTATTCGATTATTCTTAATTATCAAGAATATTTTCATAAATATATTCTTATTTTTCATAAAAATATTCTTAAAATCAAAACGTCAGTCAGCTAGATATCTTTTGTTCATGTTGTTGATTTATCTTTCAAAATATTTATGTAAGTGCAGGGTGTCCACCAGCAACTAAAAAAGAGACTTTTGCTATTAATTAAAGATAAAGCAACTTGAGATACTTTTTTGGTTTAAAAAAAAAAATGCCCTTTTCATACTATTTTAAAATATTTTGTGATTTTTCCTTCACTCTAGGTACTGATTTAGCAATCACAAAATGTCATGTTTTCTACTTTATTATCTTTTCCTTTCTAAGCTTTATTCACTCTACAGAAGCTTAATGAGTCAATATGTCACCATGGCATCTCAGTCTGGTCGGATGACCCACACCGTTCTATGACTTTCTGGAATATTCTATACAATTCTCTGCTGTTTAAATTATTGCACAACTCTTTGCTTACTCACATTATGTATAAATATTGTTATTACAAAATTATGTTAATAATAATGATAACAATACAGTGATAAAATTATTCTTAATACATTTTTATGATATGGCAAAATGGCATAGATAAAATTAAAAAATGGTTTGTATGTGACCTTTTTTAATATTTCAATGGAATATATCTCACATTAGTCATTAAGTTCATCCATTTGTGCTACAGAAAATAATTTTTGGGGGTTAAAAAAAAAATGAAAGCGTCATCACTTTAGTGAATGTGTGTACGAGAGAGCAAATGATATAATGTGCAAAAAAAAAAAAAAAAAAAAAAAAAAAAAATCAAGATTATTTCTTTTTTTTTTTTTTTTAAATGCTACGACATCAGTAATCATTGATTGATTAACTGACTAAACTTTAGAGAAAATGCTACTATTTCGGCTACTAAAATTCAGAAAAGGCATGCTATTTTGTTTACTTTTTTAGTGTTGGTGAGGGTACTAATTTTACTGTTTCTGCTTCCTGAGTGATGGACACCCTGTAAGTGGTACTTTTCCATTAATGGGGCACTACTTGTTGCTGAGATGAAATATTTGTGCTGGCTGCGGTGAACATAAAATGTCATTTTATGTTGTATAAATTAAAAATTACCAAAGTAAAGTCGTTTGATAATGCTTTCAGCTACCAGCATAGACGTCCTTAGTTGTTACGGTCTCCCTCCTTGTCGGAAAATGATTTTAATTTGGTAATTTTAAATTTGCACTATAGATAATTAATCCATAACAATTTTTTTAATGTTACTGTATGTTTAATTATAGTAACACATAGATATGAATTAAATTATGTAAACAAAAATGTAGCCATTAAATTAACCTTGGAAATTCAACACATTAAAGTTATCATAGAAGATAGGCACAAGGTTGCTTAGCCACCTTAACAGATTATCATAGGTGCCCTGTTAACTGTACCATGCAACTCATAGAATAAGAACTCGCTCAATTTTTCTTTGCTACCCCCCCCCCCCCCTTGATTTTTCTTTGTAGAACTACCGGTTATATAATGCATTTTTATATTTCGAAGAAAAGTGAAAATGGAAAACTCATGTATTATATCAAGCTTACATATTTATACCTTCAAGCCTCACATATAACCAAACTTTCAAGATTTTCATAAAATTCTCTCAAATAATTTTATTGGCTAATGGAAAACTCCTATGCATAGAAATTATGTAGCATTTTATGTCTTGACTTATTCATTCAAGTTAAAAAGAAAATGTTTTTTTTTTTATTATTTATTTACTTTTTTTTTTTTGAAAACAAAGAAAAATATTTCAAAGTTTTACAAATTTAAAACAAAACAGTGTTTATAAATAAGAATTATTTATAAACACTTCATTTATTAATGCATTTATTAAACAGAATCTATACAGCATTTTATGTCTTGACTTACTCATTCAAGTTTAAAAAAAAAAAAAGTTTTTTTTATTTAAATCATTTTTGTTTTTGAAAACGAAAAAAATACTTTAAAGTGTTTCAAATTTGAAACAAAATGGTGTATCTATCAACAGAGCCTTATTATCGCATGGGCAAATCGGGACTTTGCCCAGGTCTCCCGGCTCGAAGGGGCCTTCAATATCATATGTTGTTCTGAAATATTCTTTTTTATATCACAATTTTATGAAAAAGCAAATTTCATAGATGGGGGCCCCCAAATTCATCAATGCCCGGGGCCCCTGTTGGTCATAATCAGGCTCTGTCTATCAAGTAAAAACAAAGTCATAAAACTATCATAAATTCGTGATATCATAAATTCGTGAAAAATTCTGAAATGGATTTTGTTTTTTGTTCCTAATTTACAAAAATTGTGTATTGTAATTTCATTTTAATTTTTGAAAAATACTTACTGTTTTCAAGCAAAATGCATTTTGTTAATAAATTCTTTTTAAATATTATAGGATGGTATGTAATTATCAGATGAGTTAGCCACTATATAGTCAGTTTCAAAAGAATCAAGAAAGTATCTGATTTTTTATTTAGTAATTTGAGTTCTTGAAAAGGGGGCAGGGGAAAGGATTGTTTTGAAATACGGAAAATAAATACTTCATTGAAATTATTGGTAAAAAAAGTGGTGTTTATTGATTAAAATAAGTTTTATTTAAAGCAAAACAACCCTTGTAGTTCAGTTTTCTGAGAAAATGTTCATTACATAGAAGAAGAATATGACTCCCATTAATAAGAGGCTTTGATGTGTTTATTTATGTTAGCTAAATTGCTTTCAAAATAAGTTTGTACACATATTTTGAAAATAATTTATGATTATTCGAAGTTTGTCTGTAGCGTTACTTTCGTATTAACTATATGTCATTATAGCGCTGAAGATTTCAACTGGTGTTGGAATAAACTACCCTTTTCTTTCTTTTAACAAATAAGTGAGGAAGGGTGTAAGCTGGATATGATGATGATATTGTTCACCTGCCATTACAAGTTCTCAGGTTAATTGCTAAACATTTTCCACCAAAACAAAACTTAGTCAATAGGTCAATGCAAAAGTACCACCTTTTTTCTTTCTCTCTAGTCAATATATTATTAACTGATCGACTAAAATTATATTTATTCAGCAGTAATCTTTATAATCAGCAAGCTCTTTTAATTATTTAATTAAATAATTTTAAAAATGTGTTTGATTTTCTATTAATTTACAAAATGGTTTTGATTTTTTTAATTTTAAAATTGAACCTCAAATAAATCATTTATGCACATTTTTTTGTTACATGTATTTTTTAAACATTGTGACAAAATGTATTAATTTATTAATTATGTTGTTGTATTAGTTTTTGTTCTAAGGACAATTTCTAAACATTTCCACCCCAAACAAAACTTGGGTGATATTAACCAATACAGCTAATCATAGGTACCTTATTTTAGTATTTTCTTTTACCTCTAGTCAATATATTATTTACATATTATTTAAAATTATAATTGCAATAATTTAAATTTTTTTCAATTGCTTAAAATATTTTAAATTTGTATTCGATTATTGTTAAACTTGTTGAACCTTAAATGAAGTATATATAAAAAAAATCTTTTTATGTGCACATAAAATATTCTTTTTTAAAGTTTTATGTGTAATTTTGTAAGCAATGTAAAGAAATCTATATGTTTTTAATTAGTATATTACTAATTTATTAACAGTTATATATCTTGGAATTATATTGCTAATTTATTCTGTGTTTGTTTTTGTTGGCATTGTATCTAAGATGGCATTGATTGCTTTATAATTTTTTATTTCCTTTTTAAGGAACTTTGTCAAACTCTAGAATAATGAACTGTTTTTCTGATGTACATTGTGTGAGGAAGGGGGTTCTTACAGAAAAAGACACATCCACTTATTCAATATTGTTTTCTGTACATGGAAAATCTTTACGCTTGTCAGACACATTTCCTTCGTCGCTGAAACTGCCGGAGAAAACCCTCGTATGTTTAACAAAAACCTGTTAGGAACACATTAACTGATTTACGACAGGTCATTCAAGGGATGTGCCATTGTACCCCCCCCCCAAAAAAAAAAAAAAAAAAAAAAAAAAACTAACCTCTTAATATCAAAATATGTAGTACTACAAGTATCTCTCAATTCTATAAAGGACTGATTTCTACCTGAAAATTAAAATAAAAATGGGGGGGGGGGGGAAACATGAATTTCTACTTTCGGGTTTGAAGTTGGAAAATTATTTATGATGAAACTGTTTCACAAACCAAACAAGTAGTTGCAATGTAGTGGAAAAAGCAGGTCGGTGAACGAAATTTTAGAGAATTCCCTGGTCTAGGAATTTAAAATCTATAAGAATTCCCCGACAGTCAAAACATTATGGGTGGTACATCCGCAGGGCCTGCTATATCACTTGTGCCCAGGACACTTCTCATCTTGTGCCCCTATGCATACTCTAAAGTCAGCTTTTTGGCTTATTTATGGATGTGTACCCACACGCTTAAACCAAACGAGCGAAATTTGATCAGTCAGAGCGATTTTTGGCCCAGTTTTCAATAGTGCACTTCTCCGTTAGGAGCGTTTTTCGACCACAAGGGAGGAGCGAAATATAACAATAAGCGAGTAGGGGAAAAAAAGACTACTTAAAGAGCACTTTTGCGGAAATACCGGTAGGTTTCCATGGAAACAGATCGCTCCGCAATTTGTTTTTTTTTCGCTCTTTGGGTTTAAGCGTGCAGGCCGTGTCCGTGCGATAACCAGGGCCTGCACATTAGAGTTCGTTATTCACGAGTTTGACAAAAACGTTGAGTATGTTTCCTCTTTTCAGTATGCGACTGTATATATACTACATTCATTTTCATCTAGTCAGCAATTTGTAGAAAGGCCTGTATTGAAACGCAACGTTTTTTAGACCTCGGAATTTCAGCGCTTGAATATGTTGCATAAATGAAACCGTGTTTGCATACCATCATGTTATTCTAGCAATAAAGTGTACATAGTGATGATAAGTCTCATGTTATTTATTTTGAAAAAAATCTGATGTGGACAACACATGACTTCCATGCACGTCTATTTAATCAAAAATGTTTTCGACGCACTTCGTCTAAACTTATTTTGTTTGAAAGGGATGCAGTACTAAGGGTTAGCAATTTCTAGCCAAATATTTGAGATATCGCCAAGCTGGGTTCAATTTGAAAGATTTCTCTCTCACACTTAACGGTGCACTTCGAAAAAATCACGTGATTTTGGTACATAGTGCACATAAACTCATGATGCCGGGCACTTCAAAATTTTGAAACTGTCTCTTTACAAGCTGTACTAGATACCGAAATAAACGATTAACCTGTATCCGTTTTAAAACTTTTAGAAAAAATTCTTAAAAATCGGACATTTTCGCAAAACGTGTCACTCTTCGAAAAATCTTTCAGCTCAGATCCATGTTTAAGAATTTTTTCTGAAAATTTCACAAAAGGCACAACTTTTTCGCTTATTGCAGTGTGTCAAGCAGCTTAGGAAGAACCCTCTGGAATTTTTTGGAGACCCTGGTGCTATTAGTTTATTTCAATTTGTGTACCAAGACTCAAAACAGAGTTTCTTTTTTTTTTTCGAAATCCACCCTTAATTTTGCGATATTGCGCCAAAAGCCGACAAGCTTGAGATAGTTTGCGAGATTTTGGGGATAGCCCAAGGAGTCATTGATCAGAGACTTTCAATGAATTGAATGTATCCAGTCATTCATTACCCAGTCGATTGCAGTCAAAAAAGGTATTGAAAACAGTTAGATGTCACAATAGTTCTAAATAAAAACATTTTACGGTTAAAAGTTCTAGCATGCAAAATGTGAAATTATTTTTGACGATCTTCCGGCAAAACTCTCCAAGGACGCTGACAAAGGGCGATATTTTGGGCATGGACCCAACAATGACTTGGCTATAGATTTAATATATTGAAGATTTTCATAGACATTAATGTATTGAAATTCTTTTGGGTGGTCCTGTAAATAAACTGTCCAGTCGATTGGAACCAAAAACCGAGATGCACAACATGATGTTGCAACAATCTTACACATGAAATTTGTTAATGAGAAATAATATGCACGATGACAGTGATAGTAACATACTATATATGAAAAAGGTGTAAAATTTCTACACAGGAAACAAAATGAGATCATTCAAGGAAGTCGAACTTTAAGTTCATTTCCTTTTAAATCGTTTTTGCGAATATTTTTTATGGAAAGACCCCCCTAACTTAATGTCAAGGATTGCTTCACGGGCCATCCTTCACTTTCGCGTAGATCAACGTGCCCTTTATAGGTTTATGAAGTGAAATTTTTCTCACCGTCGAATGCTATTTGTTTTCAGCGAGATAAGAACACGAAAAAAATTAATTGAATCAACTTTTTATAAAACGTATCGAAGTATTGGATTTGCAAAACTGTTCAACAATACCAATTTTAAAAATATACACTGGAGTCTTGACTGTGACGGAGGGGCGTAGCCACGGGGGGGGGCTAGGGGGGTCATAACCCCCCCATAAGAAATTTTTTGCCATACAAAATGCATATTCTTCACTATATTATCACACACACGCATATGAATATATGAGTTGTAGTAGTCGTAACCCCCCCCATGAAAAATTTCTGGCTACGCCCCTGCTGTGACGCGAGGGATGCGTTGCGAGACCCCTCGCATTACTGAAAATTTCTTGTTGTGAGATAAGGTATCCTACTAATATTATAAATGTCAATGCTTGTATGTATGTTTGTTACTCTTTTTTCACGATGGAACGGTTTGGTGGATTTGGATGAAATTTGGAATAAAGACAGTTAAAAGTTCTGGATTAAGAAACGGGCTGCTTTTTATCGCGCGGAAAGAACACCGCTCCTATAATATAAAAAAAACTCTTTTATGAAAAATAAAAAGAAAGAATACAATAGTTTTTTTACAAAGCCGTCGACAGATGACGCAAACTTATTGAATACGCAGCTTTTAATAACTAAAATCACCTGTATAAGTTTTTCCTTCTGACGTGGAACTTATAAGCGACTACGGGCCAAGCACACAAATCCGAAATGCATGTTACACAAACAAACTAAAAATGAGTTTTTGAAACTTTCATTCACTTCGAATGATGCATTCTCCTGAGCGTCTTTTCCCCCTTCTATTTCTAATGTATTACATCCAGAAAAAGGATGTTAGAAATATCAGTTTTAATTTTGTTTAATGACACTCGTAAATAATGATACATTATATTAAAGATACACATAGGGAGGACGCATGGATTATGACACGCTATTAATATATAGCGCTTTAGAGCGTATTTAAAATCTGAAAGTGTTTCAGATTTTCTTACATTTTTTTTCCTTTCCGTTTTTTGATAACGGCCGACATATCTAGAAGCTCTTCAGAATTAATATAGGACGAAAATAATTTGTACCTTTTTGTAGGTTTTTATCATTGAACCATCTTATTTTTGTAACCAGGGGCGGCCCGACACGGTAAGCAAGGTAATCATCGCATCGGGGTGCCGGCTTCGAAGAGGCGTCATTTCGAACTCAAAAACTAAGTAGAGACTAAAAGGGGGCGTCTTTTTACGTTAGAAGGGGGCGCCACCTACCCTAGGGCAGCCCTTGTTTGTAACCATCTTAATTTCAAATTCCTTCATCATTCCATTATTCCTTATCAGAATCTGAGAGATTTCAGTTCCAAGGAAGCCGGTGAGAAACAGGATTCTCTCAAGATTTATTAACATGGCGAACCAACGGGTTGCCGGAGGCGGCGAGTATGTAATATGTATACGATTTTTTAAAACACACACGCCGTTATTTTAGACACTTGTTGCATCTGGAACGTTTATTTTCAGCCTTGAGTGCTTGGTTTTCACGAAAACGCTTATAAATCCCCGTCGAGTCAAGTGCACAACAAAGTTTTGACGAGCATACAAAGAAAGGAAATTGAAATCCCCAAGGCATTAGTGGGAACCGAACCTCAACGACCGGGCGATTTTTTTACATGCTTATAAACACCCTTCAAACTGTTTTGAGCCGGTGTTCACCCAACTTTTCACATCTTCGGACCGGCAAAAGTAGAGAGAAATTTTTCTAGAAGCGCTACTAGCCAAATATAACATTATACAGTTCGGGCAAATCTGTAGCGAAAGTCAGTTGAAGAGATTTTCAAAAATAAGTAGGAAACAAGGGAGATAAATCATGCCAAACGCATCTATTATAAAGCATTTTCCAACACTACAGTATTTTTGCGCCCAATTGGGCGATTTATTGGCCTCAAATCTGGCGAGATTTCGGAGGTACTGTTATGAACATTTTAATACCCATTGTACTACGGTTAAAATAGATTAATGTCTCTCGACTGCTATAGGTCGCAGTGTATTGGAATTCTTTTGAGTGCTTCTGTAGAACTATTAATCATACAGACACTATCTTCAATGGATAACATTAATTTATGAGCCTTTATAACCTAAGTGAACTTTGGTTTCGTTGGAAAAACCAAATGCCTCTAAAATACGCTTTCAAGAATGGCTGACCCTAGATCGTGATGTATTGGAAATTTTCTTCTTATAAATAGGTATTCCTCTTTATGCAACATAACGGTATCGCACGAACACGGAGAGCGAGAAATTTATTCTTTTAACACTTTAACGCGCAGTGTTCCCGCTCTGGGAACACCAAACTCTTTCGTTTTGACTGGTGCCAGTCACGAAGAATCGATTGGATTTCTATAAAACTAGTTGCGGGTGATAGAGCTCCACGAGAATCCTTTACTTTTGAGCACGTCATATCCCGTGAAATAGGGTCACGATTAATCTTAACAGCACTGACATCTGCTGAAAAATGGAAGCATGCGAGAACAGCTTTATAGATTGCCCAATGTTGAAAAAAGGGCAGCCGTTGCCATCGCTCGACTGAACGACCCGCAAGAGGGCGGACGATCGAAAAGTTCATCGCGTGCCACAGATCGAGAGACCCTTTTTGGACGCAGCTGGCTGTGCCACTGTCGCTGGTAGTAAAGTCGAGCGATGGCAACGGCGGCCCTTTTTTCAGCATTGGGAAAGGGTTGCGCCTCAAAGGGTTAAACAGATGTGTGACCACGGTTAATATTTTCGAACCGCACATCATCTAACCGGCCGCCTTTAGAACCATTTCTGAGATTGGATGAATTTTGCCAAAGAATTTAAGCGTGTAGTTCGGAGAAACAAAACCTGGCTCGCGGTCTCGGTACGCAAATTAAAATAAACTAATAGCGAAAAGGATTAGAAATGTTTTAATTATGGATGATATCTTTATAATCTGCACTCTTGGATAAATTCATAAAAATGGAATAGAACAGCAAAATTTTTCAGAGTGATGCATTCTGCAAAATTTTAAATCTTTTTTTTTTTTTTTTTTTTCCTAAAATCTTCGTAATGATACAGGTTTATCGTTTATTCTAGTGTGAAATTAATTTATTTGTATTTGTGAGCCAAAAATTACTTGATTTTTTTTCTTTCGAATAAAATTATGCAACTTTCCTGGTGAAAAAAATTCTAAACCGAAAATCACAAGAAAAAAATTCTTGAAATTTCGACTTTTTTGACACACTTAGTAAAATACTGTATATTTAAGACTAGTTAAAAAAAATCGTGTTTTTTCGAAGGTAAATGGAACTAAAATAACTGTGTCAGGGATTTGAAAATTTTTAGAATGTCTCTTTACGAGCTTTACTGTGCACTGTAATAAGCGATAAATCCTGTATAATCTAAGAAAAGCTCTCAGAAAAGGTGTGGCACTTTCCTAAAATATTTGCCGAGTAATTCCATGCTTAGAAAAGTGTCAGTTTTTGTGCATCGATGAAGTGTAAAGGTACAGGGTTCTGGATTACCGCGCATCTGTCGATCTAACGATCTGGAGTTTTGGGTGGTTTTCTCCACATGTAACATGAAATGCGTTAAAACCTCTCAAAATGTCCTCCTCCCAAATCAGGGCTCCAAATTAGATTCTTGAAGCTGGCAGCAATAACTATCCAGTTCATGGCAAAATCTTAAAATTTTCGTTAAAACGCTAAATAGCAGTTGCTCTTTTTTCACTTGACTTTAAAAAAAAAAAATGAATCAAATGTGCAATGAGTTGAACAATAAATAAATAAAACAAATATTTACCACATCGCTTCTAAGCAGTCTGCAATTTCATACGTAACCTTAAAACACATCTGATATAAAAAAAAAGAAACAATAAATAAAGTTTTAAATACTGGCAGTTGAACTTGCTTCGAGACTATTTATTGCGGCTATCTAGGCTAATCTCACAGAATTTGCCGAGGTTACCGAGATTTATTTCGTACCTTGGCCCAAGGCGTTCCTCTGCTCTTAGGCAGAACCCACGGCCGTAGCTGTTGCTTTATCATGGGATGGGGGAGGGTCTATTCTCACTATAAAATTTGATTGACTGTAAATGTAACTATAAATATCTGGAAAATTCTTCAGTAGCACTAAAAATGTTTAAATTATTTATAACAAATTATATTTTTTTATGCACTAATTTATAAAATTTGCAAAATTGATGTATTTTTTAAATTTTAATATAAAATTTATAATTTTTTACCGTTTACTATTTTGAGCGGTAGATTCAAAAAGTGAATATTTGATTATGATTAGCGTTTGTGCGTAGACTAAAGCTGCGTACAGACTCTCTAATCCTCCCTCCCCCTTTATGTAAGGCCATGCCTTAACCACTCGGCCCTGATAAACGCGCAGGCCAACTAGGCCACGGTCTATGGGCCCCAAGATGATTAAAAGAGTTTTAATGTTCTATTCTTTAAAAATGAATTATGCTAAACTTTTCACGGTAATGAAACTAAATAATGAGATACACTTTGACAGCACACACCGCTGAACAAATTGAGCGGTATGTGAAAAATATTAATATGAAAATATGTGAAAAAATTAATATTCAGGGACAAAACGCGTGTCATGTTAAGATCCCAAGCATTCCGCCATGGAGTGTTCACTAATGTGACGTCATTTGATTTTGAAGCATAACTTCTACATTAAAAGTTAAAAATGCGTGAACTTTAAGTTAAAATATTTTGGACGAGAGAGAGTTTGAAGCTAATGCACCTCCCCCCTCCCTTATATATGCCTTTACGAAGAAATATTTGTACCTTATGCTTATGACTATAAGAGGTATGATGAATAAAGTATGATCGTAGAGGAGTCCTCAAAACTGCTAGGCCTTAGGCCAAAGGCGTATCCAGGGGGAGGGCGCAGGGGGCGCGCGCCCCCTCCGAGAAAAATATATTTAAACTACATAAATGGGGCTTTCAGCAATATTAAGTCGGCTTTACACTAGATAAAATGAGTATTCACGATTTGCACCCCCTCCGAAAAAAGTTTCTAAATCCGCCCTTGCCTTAGACAGTGGTGTAACCAAGGGGGGGGGGATAGGGGTTACAACACCCCATGAAGAATTTTTTGCCATACAAAGTGTATATTCTTCACTCCCTTATCCCACACACGTACACATATATGTGAGTTGCAGTAGTCATAACACCCCCCCCCCCCATGAAAAATTTCTGGCTACGCCACTGGCCTTAGCGCCTTCGAATATCTTGGAAGTCGGGCTCTGGCAGTGGCGGATCCACGGGGGGGGGGGCTCTGGGGCTCGAGTACCCCCCCAGAGCTAGAAATACACTGGATTAGGAAAGTTTAAACATTTTTTTAATTTTCACATGTACTGAAATTTAAAAAGTAGCACTGTATATACAGTGGATTCTCTGTTTAACGACGATATTTCAAAGTCCCAGCAACTCCAACGTAAAAAAATTCTATTCAAAGACGACGTCGTTTCTGTTTAACAACGATTTTTTTTTTTTTTTTTTTTTTTTTTTTCATCTTACGCTACAGGAACGGGGTGGAAAAATTTTTAAGAGTGAGAAAAAAGTGTCGAGGAATGTGAAAAGTGCCATTCGCAAGACAATCTCAACTACCTGAGTGTATTCTCAAAGGTATTTTAGAAGCAAAGAGAAAATTATTGAAGCAGCACAAAAATTGAGTTCGGGATCCAAATCCAAACGGCCCAAAAGTCAAGGTGGCCGATTGGAAGAGTTTGCCAAGGCACTTCTGCATGCAAAGGGTTGCATGAAGCAAGAGCATCCAACATTCTAATTTCTGGGCCCCACCATGGCCGAGTGGATAAGACACGCGACATGATAGACGGCTGAAGTGTGAAAGGTTCCGCGCTTGGGCCTACTGCGCGATTGTCGATCTAACGGTCTGGAGTTTTGGTCGGTTTTCTCCAGATTTAACTTGAATACGCGTTAGAACCTCTGAAAATAATCCCCCGACCAAGGCAACCGCCCCAGAATGCAGATGCCTCTTGTATATAGGCTTGCCACATAACATCACATAACTCCAATTTCTGAAGGCCCGACGAGTGGCTGAGCGCATAGTGCTCGCAACTGGGAGAAGAAAAGTGCCTGGTTCAAACTCAGGTCGCTTCCGTCAATCGAGCCGTTCGGAGTCTTACGCAGTTTTCTCCGAAACTTCTCATAAATACGGATTAAGACCCCTTATTAAAACCCCCACGTAGGGCACCCCGTTCTGGGCCTAGATGCCTCATGTAGATAACTGTTCGTATTACCAAAATAAAATAAAATCAAGCAATTACTGCAGTGCTGTTATTCTGGCAGAAAAATTTGGAATGCAAAATTTTCAGGCCTCGGCTGGTTAGCTAGAAAAATGGAAGCTGACGCATTTCACATTTGAGAAAATCTGGAAGAAAGAATAACGGGAAGGCGAAAAATGAAACAACTGACTCATTTTGATTTTCTTGAAACCTAATTTTATTGTATTGCTTGTCTTTACTACCTTTTTTTCAGGTAACTTAAAATAACTTTTTGTGGATATAATATAATGATGATAAAAGTAACATCTTTAAACACGTGAAAATATCAAGAAAAATATTCACAGTCCTAAGAATGTAAAGTGTAAAGGGTAGGTGTTGGTGCTGTAGGATTATGCCCAATTATCGGCACATGGAATCTAAACCGATGGGTAGGGTGCACTCCGTGGGAGTCTTTCTAAGGGGTCCTAACCCTTATTTACTCTAAGTTTCGGAGAAAAGCACGGAAAATTCCCAACAGTTAGGTCGGCGGATACGAACTGGTTTTGAACCAGGCACCTTCGAGAGAGTAAAGGGAAATGTTATTCTTTTACAATTTCTGTTTATGGAAGATCTCTATTTAAGGACGATTTTTCACATTTTCACGGTTCCTTGAAAGTCGTTGAGAACCAGCTATATATATATATATATATATATATATATATATAACACATAAAATTAAACATCCTCTCAAAATTCAAAATATCTATTTGCTTGCTTCAAAATTCTTCAGGGCGTAGTGACTTTTGTTTTAAACAAAGGATTTGTGTCAGGATCTAAATCTAATTTAAACGCAACTAATATATTTCCCCTCTTTCCCACGGTATGCTGTCGCCACACCTCACAAGAATTTCGAAAGGCTAGCAGACCCGGGCAGTTTAACAACCCATAATTGCATCTCTTTTGGTGTGATACTGTATTGAACACGCGATCCGAGGTTATATAATTTGAAACGCAGCTCGGAGCTGAGATTTTTCGTGACTTCACTTGCCGTGTAAAACTATGTGAAACTAAATAAAAATATGTCTTCGTAAACTCGCAAGATCTCCTTTTGCTTGGCCCGACTACGAGTACTAGCAGCGGGCAGCCGGGGCTATGCCAGAGTCCCGAGCCTTCTCGCCTCTCCTGAACCTGACGACGATGTTATGATCTTACGCCGCGCCAACCATTACGTCCCCGTTTTCTTATATATATATATATATATATATATATATATATATATACACATACATACATACATACATACATACATATACCAAGAATATTTACACCAATACTTATTGAATGAATCCATGTGGACTAAACATAATTTCTCCATTTACAAAAATGATAGAGCTTTTATTTTTAAACAAAATTTTATTGACTCTTTTTGGCCACAGTGGAACCTGTCTAATGGGACTACCCTAGGTAAGAACAAAACTGGCCACCTTATAAAGATGGTCTCCTTACAAAGGTGGTAAAGTGTGATGGTTGTAAAGCGAAATTGCATTAAAGTTGTCACTATAGACAGACGATCTCTTTACCAAGGTGGTTAATTTAGCAGGTTCCACCGTATTTGAAGGGACGACGGCACACTGATACGGGGGAAAAATCTTCCGTTGCTCTCTCCATTTTATAGGGGACGGAGTTTGCTGTTGAGTGCAGAAATCTTTTATCGATAAACCCCGAATTGCCATTAAAAGTCGTAAAATTCGCGACGAGAATGCCCTCTTACCCACTGCAGTCACGTTAGACGCAGCGGCAATCAACATCGGCCTCAAATGATGCTGAAGCATGAACGAACAATCCAACCCTCCACAATTTGTACAGCTTTCATACTTTAAACTGCTCTCATAAGTTGTCCACACCACCCAGACGTATGGGGTACAAATCCTCATTATAAAAGTAAAACATATTCTAAGATATTAGACAAAGCGAATACCTGGCAATGTATAGCTGGTCTGATTTTAAAAAAGAAATCTCAAATTGTAAATAGCCGATAATAGTGATAATAGTTGTAAATAACATTTGAGGTTGGTTTACTACAGCCCTCACAGAAAAGGATGGGAATTCTTGTATCTGGATTTTCCTGTATCTGGAAAACTTAATGCCATCCTAAAATGCGAAAATGTATGCTGTGAACACTGTATATTGCACGGTGGCTGTGAAATGGGTTCAATAATGCATTCAGCAATTATATTCTGTACACATTAAAATGTTAATGGGTAGGGCCCGCGAACAACAACATGAATAAAGGTCCTTGCTGATTAGCCACGTCTTAGCGTCACAACAGGGGTTAAGGCGACATTTTTCTGGCGAAATTTAGGACTTTGTCGGGATCTACCAACAACAGATTAATGTGTTAAACGGAAAACCCTGTCCCCCCACACAATGGAGAAAGCAACGGAACATATTTTTCCTGTATCAGTCCCGTCGTCCATTGCAACACATAAAACACGTGGCTTATAAGCATCGGCCTTAACTTGATCGGTATAGGGCGCACGATAGCTCTGCCTCCCCCCCCCCCTTTCGAGTTTTCTTTCGACGGCTTTGCAACAGACACTGGCCAGGTCGGCTGGTCGGCGATCGCCGAGGGCCCCAGGCCCAAGGGGGGCCCCGGTGAGGCATTCAAAAGTGGATATACAACTTTATAATAAGAGTAATTTGATTATTTATTTTCCAGCAATCTTACGCAGTGACGCAGCGGAGGATCCGAGAAACCCCGCGACGCAAGGGGGCCCCCGAAAAGTCAGGGACCCCTAAATCTCTTAAATAGTTAAATGTGATTTTTAGGTGCGTAAGCCTAATTTTCAAATATTACATATTCTAATATTCTATTTCCTCTAAATTCCTCAGTAAGAGGCAGAGCCTGAATTCCGGGAGGGCATTCGGGGCAAGCGCCCGGGCCCCCAAATTGTTCTTTAAAAATTTGTAAATTTTGAAAATGTTTCGAAAGAGGCCCCCAGTGAAGCTTTTGCCCAGGGCTCCAAAATCGACAAATCGGCTCCTGAAGAGGCCCCTTTTAAATCTCTAGCCGAGGGCCCCCAAGAGAGCCAGTCCAGGCCTGAGCAGACAACATACTTATTTAGTTGTGATATACCATGTCTAATTATACATTGGGAGAAAAAGTATTGGGAAATCAATGTATCATCCTAATGAAAATCGGAGCCCCCCCAGATGGTTTCTCTGAATCCGCCCCTGGGCACTGGTAACCACAAACTCAATCAAACTTCATGCATCCACGAGTTTGTTAGCGTAAATACGGGTTAGGATCCCTATAAAAGACCCCAACGTAGGGCACCCCACCCCTCGGCCCAGAACCCGCGCGTAGCTAATCCGCCGAAATACCACAAATAAGCAAGCGTCCACGAATTATACCGTTTATTCCCTGTTTAGTTTTGCCTTTTTAGTTTCTCTTGTCTGCAATAGATGGCAGCACCAAAGTAAAAATCACAAGGTCATTCAGCCTAATGGTGCTCGCAGCGTTTCCTTTTCCATCCTCTTCACTCGCCTCTCTCTCTTTCCCAGCCAGTTTGCTCCCAGGGCTCGTTCGATAAAGTAGTGCTCAGTTGCATCCCTTCGCTAAGATACGCAGGAAAGAGAAGTATAGCCGTTCTCAAAAAGGATATATATAAACACACACGTGTGATTGTTTTGCATTTGACAGAGGAATAATTATGGCTGTGAAAGGTTGCCTTGCTTGCGTCAAATATATAGTTGTGTTGATCAACTTTATCTTCTGGGTAACGTATTTTGAATTTTCTGTGTTAAACGTTATTTATTATTATTATTATTTTATTATTATTATTATTGAAGTCCATGATCAAGTTTTTGACACATATTTTGTGACTTAATATTTTTATTGGCCTAAATCACAGTCAGGTGTATTTTAAATGTCATTTCTGTAAAATTTTGTTTTCGTTAAATTTGAGTCATGGACGAAGGTGATCGAAAAAAAAAAAAAAAAGAATTGTTTCCGTTTTTTATTTCAGATTTTATTTTTACGCAAGAATAGAAAAACTGGAGGTCTTTTTTGTGCGTGTTTCTCTATAAATTTTGTGTGATTGAAAATTGTGGTTTCTCTATTCAACAAAATAAGTAAATAATGTCACCTATTTATCTTGCATCTGCTCTTTCAGTGAATATGGATGCAATTCAATGTTTTAATTTCCTTCTTTAAATCTTCCTTTCTTTAAATTTCTAAAAATTCGTTGATCGCATGTCAAAATATTGGATATTTTAAGAAGAAATTTAAAGGGAGAAGTAAAGAAATCTAAATTTTATAATTGAGTATTTATTTTTTTTTGTATAAAAAGCACTGAAACGGATGTTTAAAAGATAAAATATTTAAAACTGTATAAAATAACACTTTGAGAACCTTTTATTTATTATATTTTACAAAGTTTGAGTTATTTTGTTTAATTTATTGATTGGCATGGAATGCTTCTACTAATGATAAACATGTTATAGAAATATTTTCGATATATAAAAAGAAATGTTCACAGGATATTGTCAAAAAATTATTTAAAATGAATTAAATTTGAAAGGTATTTTAAACCATCTCTATTACCTTAAAAGATATGATTCGTTGAAAGTCACAAATATATTGAAGGTTCACAGATATTGAAGGTCACTGATATTATGGGTAGCATTTAGAAATTGGATTCAATATAACCAAAGTATAAATTGAAACACTTAGAATTGAAGCAAATGGAAATTAGCACACAAGGCTGTGTGTGTGTATGTTTCTTTTAATTTTTCTTTTTTTTCTTTTAATCCCCCAATAGGCTGAATTTTCATTATACCTTTCGTGCTAAAAATTGTTCTTCCTTTATTTAATTAGCTTAAACTTTCGTTTCCTTATGTTTTAAAACATTCTATTTAGAAAAAAACTGCTAAGATTAAAAATTTGTAATGCAATTGAACTTTTTTACAAAATATCTTTAGTAAAATTTACTGTCAATCCAATTTTACCATAAGTATGAACCACCCCCTAAAGCTTTAGTTACGCCCTTTGCCAGTTACTATGGTAAAGTAGGATTGTTTAGTTGGTTTCAACTTAGAATATAGATATTCGTTAACTTTCTGTGCGAAATTTATGATGCTTTCAGTATTATTCTTTATGGAGCACTTCCTTTCTTATGCTTTATATATATATTTTTTTTAGGAATTTTTTTTTTTTTTCCTTTTCCTATTTTTATTCCGAGATTGATTAATGCTTCTAATTTGAATTCGGACTTAGAAGCAGATGAAATATAAGATTGATCTTGCTTTTATTAACCACTTGTTTACAGTATACCCGACTAAAATCGGCGGGCGTTCGAAAATGAGTCAAAAGTCATTATCAAAAGTTAATTCGAGGTTCATGATTTATATTAGCTGTACTTGTTCCGTTAGTATTTTACAATTCCTCCCCTCGTTACTGTTTTTGTTTTGATTTTTCTCTTTTTAACTACATTATTCAGGCTACAATATCATCTGGTTGTTCAATTTCTCGTTTTTTTACGCCTTGTTTTTTGCTGCCTTTTTGCCACTTAAATTTCTATGCTGGCATCCCATTTTTCGATTTTTTGTGTAAGCATCATTTATGAGCTCTTTACTCATTCCCTTGGTTCTTTACCACGTTTGTTTTTTCTACATTAGCAATGGTCGCGCCCCTAGGTTGATTTTAATGACTCTTTTTGTCATGCAACCTACAAAAACCTAGCTATTTTTGTTTTTTCATTTAACTAGATTAATTCAAGTGGTGGCGCCTGATGATTAGAACTTGATTAATCTAGTTTCCTTTTCACCTCCCCTTTTTTTGGGGGGGGCAGGGGTTCTTGCAGTTAGGCTTAGGCCCAAGAGATCTCACTTGGTAAATAATTCCAACTTTTTTAGTTCTTATAGCTCTGTTTTCTATCGCTACATAGGTTTGTGTACAATATTTCAGGCCTGTTTGTTGAAATTTTCGAGATTTATGTCATTTTGTGCCATATTTGTCCACCATTTATTTTGCGTCATAAAAATACTAAAAGATTTAAACAAAAAAACTGGGAAAATGTTTGTAGAATTTTTTGAGTTTTTCCAATAATTAAAAGTACATAGTTTAACCCTTTAGCGCGCGGTGTCCTCGCCGTAAGGACACAAAACGCTGACGTCTTGACAGTTGTCAGTCACGAAGACTGCATTTGATTTCTATAAAAAATACTCGGGGGTGACACAGTTACACGAGAATTCGAGAATCCTTTCCTTTTTAGCACATCATTTCCCGTAAAAATTGTCAGTATCATTAACAGCACTGTCGCATCTGCTGAAAACTGGAAGAATGCGATGGAAATACATGGGTATAGAAAAACAACTGGATAGACTATCGAAAGCTGAAAAAAGGGCAGACGTTGCCATCGCTCGATTTAACTACCAGCAAGAGGGCGGTCGATCGAATCGTCGTTCATCGGGTGCAACAGATCTAGAGACCCTTTTTTGACACAGCTGGCTGTGGCACGCGATGAACGTTTCGATCGACCGCCCTCTTGCTGGTAGTTAACCCTTTAACGCGCAGTGTTCCCGCTCTGGGAACACCCAACTCTGACGTTTTGACTGTTGCCAGTCACGAAGAATAGATTGGATTTCTATAAAAAGAGTGGCGGGTGACCTAGCTCCGCGAGAATCCTTTACATTTTAGCACGTCATTATCCGTCAAAAAAGGGTCACGATTATTTTTAACAGCACTGACCTCTGCTGAAAAATGGAAGCATGCGAGAACAGCCGGAGAGATGGCCCCATGCTGAAAAAAAGGGCAGCCGTTGCCATCGCTCGACTGAACGACCCGCAAGAGGGCGGTCGATCGAAACGTTCATCGCGTGCCACAGATCGGGAGATCCTTTTTTGACGCAGCTGGCTGTGCCGGCACAGCCACCCTCACACACGCATCGACATAAGAAAGACAGATAATAGAATGATTCCGTCTGCTTTAGGTATTGTTCTTCTTGTCAAGATCCCTCTCGTCGCGCTGGCAACGTGTTGCATCATCGACCTGAGGTAATTTCCGGAGCCACAGAAATAGCCGCACAGATCTCCGAAAATAAAAGCAAAGCGTGATCCTTAACTCTTTATCAACAAACTTGCGGGGAGCGTCGTTAGTTTGTTTATAGCCTTCTTGTCGTCAGCGCCAGAGTTAAAAATTGAAATGGTGGATCGCGTTGCCTCATGCTTCCGTCAACGTCTGTCGTGAC
Source organism: Cheiracanthium punctorium (assembly GCA_038373885.1). Taxonomy (NCBI): domain Eukaryota; kingdom Metazoa; phylum Arthropoda; class Arachnida; order Araneae; family Cheiracanthiidae; genus Cheiracanthium; species Cheiracanthium punctorium. The sequence goes on along the minus strand of JAWZYV010006863.1, from coordinate 242,031 downwards.
GTCATCCCACCTGTGTGTGTGTCGCAATTTTTTTTTTTTTTTTTTTAATGCTTCTGAACTTCCAGAGAGGAGTGATTCATTCCAGGATGCCGGAGAAACATCGTTTTTTGAACGACTCCTGAAGTGAAAGTTATTCTTGATTTACTATTCATGTTTTTAACCCTTTAACGCGCAGTGTTCCCGCTCTGGGAACACCTAAGTCTGGCGTTTTGACTGTTGCCAGTCACGAAGAATAGATCGGATTTCTATAAAAAGAGTGGCGGGTGACAGAGCTCCACGGGAATCCTTTACTTTTTAGCGCCTCACTTCCCGTCAAAAAATTGTCACGATTACAGCACTGACATCTGCCGAAAAATGGAAAAATGCGAGAACAGCTGGATAGATTGCCCAATGCCGAAAAAAGGGTTAAAGCCGTGGTAAGGGAGATTGAAGTATAGAGAGCGGCTAAAAATCGTTTTAATTCTTTGTTACACATTTGTTTAAATCATATACATAGGTCTCTCGAGCTAGATGTGGCCCGTCATGGCTTTTGATCCGGCCCGTAGAACATTTCAAGTTGCCATAGAAATCCCTCATAAATCTCATTTATACGGCCTGCAATCTTTCAAAGTTTGTCTATTCCTGGTTTATCTAGTCAGGTCACGCATTTTATTTTTCATTCTCTTTTTTTTCCCCCCACTTAAGCCACGTAACCAGTAAAAAAAAATCTAGGGAGGGTCCAATTGATATAAAAAGCTTATTAGAGTTCATTTTTAAGTATCAAAGTCAGTCAAGATTTAAAGTATGGGTACACTGGTATACATGGTAATATGTTGTGTCCTCGAATATGTCTCCCCAAAAATATTTTCTAGTGTCCTCAAGTTTTCCTTGGATTCGAGGACAATGTTTGATTTGTCCCCAAAAGACTGCTTAAAAATATGTTCGCCTTATAAATAGATCATAATAAATTATTCTTTATCGGAAAATTATTTTAATTTTTATTTAGATATTTTCTGAAATTTTATCATTCACCGGAAATTTTAAATAGCCTTACTCTGTGAAACTAAAACTGTGATGACGTCATCTTAGAAGACCTGGTGATGACGTAAAAGCTTCTGTTCTCAGGCCTCCATATCTTGGAGGTGTTGCTGTAAGCCACCGAGTATGAACAAGAACTCTACAGAATATTAAGGATCCGGCACTTTTATTTTGTTAGAAATTAAGCCCTGGTTCCACTCACCTCCCAACTACGTCACAGATTTAGATTTATTAAGTGCATTACGTGACCCTTTTCTCGCTTATTATTATTATTTTTTTAAGACCTTGCCGAGCCGTTGTACACCAACCCCGTGTGAAGAGGTTGGAACAGAGACTGATTTACATTATTCCACTTTTTCCTACGCGATTGAAAGCCCACTCATTATGGGCTGGGACGAGTTTCATTTAGATATGTGTGTTAGCAAATCGGAGTCGTCCATTGGGATGAAATGTCGCGGCGACCCACTGTTATAAAGTCTATTGAAAATTGTTCTAAAAGGAAGTGTAAAATTCCGCAAAATTGTTCCAATAATTTTATATTCCTGGCCATTTAAAATCCAATTTTTAAATTTTATTTTATGTTGCGAAAACGCAACACATCTGTCTAAAAATGGGTTGATTAAGGGCCCGGTTATCAAACTAGTATTTACGAACACAGAGGCAGATTATCTTAAAATGTGTTTCTGACTATTAAACCTAGCTAGCACACAGCATACTTTACTACTCAAACCTTAAATGTACCGGAAATATTCAGTCTCTTAACTTACGGACGTCAATTTTTGAACAGTTAAGCTTTTTTTACGCTTTTTTTTTTACTAGCCAAACAAAAAAGGAAAAAAAAACGTTAAAGGTTTTCTGAAATTTTCCCATGTATTAGAAAAAAAAGGTAAATGTCCGTTATGTCTGCAATAAAATTAACATAAACCGTAGTTAAAATAATGGAAAAAACACTCAAATTACTGGTGTCAAACGATAAAGAAAATAAAAAAAACTTTGTAAAAAACACACATAAGATGTTATAGGTAAGAAGATACGTACGTTTCGGCCAAAAATTGTTTTGGCCTTCGTCAGTCCAATACAGCTTTTACTCAAACACTTTTTTGAGAGAGTGTACTCATCAAACTTATGTGTGCTATTTGACATAGTTATTTTATCTTTTAAACACCAGTTTATTTTGTCATGGACCGTAGTATATTAAAAAAGATGTATAAAAAAAACACTTTGTGAATTTACATTGTACAGTGAATTCTTTTCAATACGTTTTAGTAAAAATAGGAATGTAAATAGTTTGCTGTTTTTTTTTTTTTCTTTTAAGTGTGTTCGCAGACGGTTTTTTCATTTTTGTATGCGCATGACTGATTCGGAAAATTATTTATTTTGCGTTCTTTGTTTTGCTGTAGAAGCTGTCTGCGACGTTTTGGAGTACTTTAAACCGGCTGAGTGTAAACAAAGAACCGACCTCATTAATAGACTAAAATCTTGGGTTCCACCACACTGAGTGCGTTAGAGGAAGCCCGAGTGCGTAATTCAGATGACACAGAATTCTTTACTGGTTCTGTACATGCTTAGTTAATTGAGTTAATTATATCAGCTTTGTAACGAACGAGTTGCATTTATTTCGAATTTTCCTCAGAAAAAAAAGTAATGTTTTGAATATACTGTACTTTTGTGAGGAGACATCTTACTTTATGTATGTAAGAGGGGAGGGAAATAATTTATCTACTTTTTTATTACTTACTGCTTTTTTCCGGTACCTCCTAGTTGTTAATTTTAATTTGATCCAATTTGTACTATCTTAAGTCAAATATTTTTGTAATTTTATCTAATTATACCTTTGAATGGACAGAACTGAAGAAATGACTTCATTTTTTCGTTGGGCTGTTGAACTGAATAACTGAGGTGGCAACATTGTATGCTGTTACTACAGTAACTGTATCGTAAATACTATGAAATTAATTACTTATTTCAAGGAGATTAAATGTACTGAGTATCATTTTCATTAGTGCAAATAGTGATTGTTTCGTCGCCAGAGGATTGCCTTTCCCTTGCGCAGTTAGTAACATCCCCTATTAGAGGAACTGCCCTGTAACGGCGGATTATTTCAGACATATATATAATAAATAAAAAAACAATTACGATTATTCATCCTTTTATTCCCTTGCATCCTTTGTTTTCAGATGTTGTCCCAAACTCTCTGAATGTGTGCTAAGCAAACTGACGGCACCTGTAAACCTCGTTAACCCTTGCTTGTTTCGGCCGTACGGGCGCGGTTTTGGAGCCTTTGTCCAATCTGATTTCTTTCTTGCTTCCACTGTTTTGATCATATCTTTTCTATTTTTAACGTCAGATTAGTCGTGTAAAAGGCGATAGTTGTCCGCAAAATGTTAGCTTACTGAAGTAAATTTTATTCTGCTTGGCCCAAAATCGCGGGCTTTTTCATGCTCAGCGAATTTCTATCTTTCATTGTTTAGCTTTTTGTGTCATTTTACACGCCATTTGATAACTTCATTTGTAATCGAGAAGTGTAAATGATATGTTGTAATAATTACTAATAATATGTACTAACAAATACTAATGCTATGTACCAATAATTATGTAATCCAGAGTAATTGCATACTCTAGTAATTGTATTTTTTTTTTATGTGCACAACTGTAAATGTAACTTCCCCCTATGGCGTACACGAGAGAGTAAAGAGAACGTCTAAGAAAAACATTATTATTTTATTTGACATGAAAAAAAAGTTGTTATGAATGCTTAAAGTAACTAGAAATATTAATTTTAATAACATTTTCCAACTTACAATTGTAAAATGAACAAAAATATGCAATTAAAAAATGTGACATTTTTAGGTTAGAATTCGTGGGAAAAAAAAAAAAAAAACTGTGTTAACGTGCCACCATTTTCACATCTATATAAAACAGCTTTATATAGTAGCCAAAACCGAAATAGTAAACCTTTTGCCATCTCCATGGCGGTCGATCGAATCGCCCATCGCGTGCTACAAAGCGCCCTGCTGCTGGTAGTTAACTCGAGAGATGGCAACAGGTGTAGTACTTTGGGACCATTTAACCGAATTTTTTTTGCGACTAGCAATTGAAAGCGTTAGAAAGGCGTGGTTGCACGGCGAGGACACCGCGCTTTAAAGGGTTAAGTAAATCTTGAGTGGAATCATCCCGTTATCTCGCTTTACCTCGTCGATATTAAGCAGCCCCCCAACTTGAGAGCGTGCCCCTGTTTTGAAAGGTGGCGAAAATTGTATTGGCAATTATTAAGGACAATTATCGGTACACTCTAACGAATAGAACAAACAAACGCATGAAGCAAACTTACAATTGAAGTTGGGTTTTGGATAAGGTTGCCAACCGTCCAGTGAGAGGCGGGACGTCCCGTTTCTAGGGCTTTAGAGGACAGCGAAAGGTGCGTGCGGGACACCCAATGTTCCGTTTTTTGAGCAGAAATAATTGATAAATTAGAAGAAGTTTTAAGCATTAAGTTTCTTTCACAAATAAATATATTTTAGCAGAAGTAATTGTATACTTTATTTCTTTTCCAACCATAATAGCTTACGGACATCTACCATTTCTTTTCTAACCATAAGGCGGATAAGTAGTACAGTAACCCCTCGTTATATCGCGCTTGTCGGGAGACAAGAAAAAAGCGCGATATAACGGGCGGAGAGGATGATAAACTTTACTTTATGCTTTTAAAATATATTGAAATTAATAGTATATGTACTGTAATAAAAGATGTGCTCTTAAACTATAAAAATAGAATTTTTATTTTTATTTTATGTACAAATACACATTTCATTTCCTGCTGAAAAAATGATTCAGAGCCATTTCATTTAAATTTTTCTCTCTTATCAACAAAGATCAAGGAGCGAAAATTCATTAATTGTATACCTAACTTATGTGATAGAAGATGTACTTTTCAAATGTACTGTGTGTAAGTAACAAAGCAAAAGTGCAGAAAAAAATTGGGAGACATACGTAAAAAAAGTGCGATTTATACGATTGCGCGATATAACGAGATGTTACTGTATAAAAAACACTGAAAATACTGGTGTTAAACGATAAAAGAAATAAAAACTTTGTGAAAAAACACACCAAAAATGTTACTTGATTTCAGTAAAAGTGGTTTAATATAGCTTATGTTTTTTTCCGAATAAATAATTATTATTATCTTAATAGAAGATGTGATTTAAGACTTAAAAGTTTCTTTTATAAAGGTACATTTTCGATACCTACTTAAAATGGGTTGTTTTAATCAGTTCTTAAATGCCAAAGTAAAAAAGTTTTGTTTTGTTTGTAAAAGAAATGAAAAAGTTCGTTTAGTTTAATTTCTATGGATAGTACTGTTTGTTCTGATTAAAGAGGACTCCGTCATAAAATGAATGTTAATTTTCCATTAGTTTGCCTGATTGTTTTAATTTTTGTTGCATGTATAGTTATGCCAAAGTAAATTATAATGTTCAATAAAACTATTTAAAATATAAACATTAAATCTGGTTTCAAATGTTTTTCTCGCCTTTCTGTAATGAGTAAGTTGCGTCCAGCTTTTTTGAGTCACGTCCCGAATTTTAAATGCGTAAGTCCCGTAAATTCGTGAATAAAAATTTACAAGCCCAGATTGGGAAGAAAAGTAGATAGAATTTTGTTTTTAAACGGGCTTTTCTTCTTTTCACATTTTCCAAGCAAAGTTATATATAAATACATATTTGGACCTGTGTCGTTGAATCCATGGAATCGTCTTTAACATAGTGTTGTTTTGGAGACTTACGTTACTCGGGGGGGGGGGGGGGGAGAGCTTATTTTTTTTATGTTTGCACTGCCTTTGATATGGTACACACTCTCAAACAGTAGCGGATCCAGAAATCTTTTTTGGGAGGGGCTAAATTTTGTATAAAGCTTACTTCACCTGAACAAATTGTCCAATAAAGCAATAGTCTAAAGTAATGTAAAACATTTTGGGAGGGGCTAAGTTATATAAAAAAGATTATTTTATCTACTTAAAGTGTATAATAAAGCAGAATGTTACCTTTTAGCATTAAGAAATAAATATCTTAGGTTGGTTTCGTATTGCGTTTTTCAAAATCTCAATAATTATTCTCAAAGCTAAAATAGGAAATTTCGCTTATATTCAAATACTTTTTTTGAGAGGGTGTATCTTTCAATTTTTTTTGAGGTCTGAAAAAGGTTGTGTAACCCCCTATATTTTTAGATTTTTTCCAATCTTGGTTTTAAAATGTCAACAAGCGTCATAAAATTTTCTTTTCCTATCTGGCCACTCCCATTTGAAAATTCCAGCGACAATAAGTCTCCCTCCTCCCTGTGTTTAATAGACGCTGCGTCCGATGGCATTGCGCCGATCGAACGGGCAATATTATATACGGGCTCCATCTGTTTTTTTTTTTTTTCCTTTTCTTCTAAAAATAGACAGTGGGATCTCGGAAGCACGATTCTCTCGCTCTTCTCAGGCAGAATTCCTTTGATGGATACACCGATTCGTCGGACATTTTGGTTCACGCTGCTTATCTATCTATATAAATAAAACAGTATGTAAATTGTCAGTAGTTGGTTGGGTAGTTAGTTAGTTTGTTTGTCTGTGTCTCGCGTAGCTCCGAAACGGGTGATCCTAGACCTACCAAATTTTGTATGGGATTTCTCCAGGACGGGTCCCGACATACCTCGAAGCGATTTTTTCGAAATTCGAATTATCTTAGGAGATATCGATAAAAGACGTGTCGCAAAAGGCTCATTTTTTCGCTTCGCCATTTCGCAATGGTAACCCGGCAGTGGAATGAGTGAGAATTTAAGCATACCTAGGTTGCCATATTTGGCATGTTTTTCAAATGATTCAGACTCCTTGAAGTAAAAATAAAAGAATAACGATTTTTTTTTGTTTAGATTATTTGTAAGGTTGTTTTTTAATTAAAATATCGTGTGCGTGTGAAATCAGAGCAGGAATGAAATGATTTATACTCAAAAGAAAAATAGGATTTGGAAATTTTCCGAGAGTAAAATATGCAACTTTTTAATTGGGCGAAAAATAAAAGGGTTGATGTGCGATTTTGAGGAGATGATTCTAACGCTTGGCGCAATTTATCGTCTTTTTATCGTCTGCTGAATACACCTGAGAATAAGTTTTTGAAATTTTCATTCAGTTGGAATTGTGCATTTTTCTGCGCAGCTTTTCTCCATCTTATTTCTAATGTATTACATCCAAAAAAAGGATGTTAGAAATATCAGATGATTTATTAAGATGGCGAACCAACTGGTCGCCGGATGCGGCTAGTGATATATATAAAAGTACCAGCATGAGGATGTGAAATTGAAATAAATGTCTGCATCCTATAACTATACAATAGACCCCCTTTCATAACACGGGCCCATACAACACGGATACCTACACGGCAAAAAATTTGGTTTCCTATAACACACCAAAAGAGACTTGTTTGTATATCGTCTGCTTGCTTCTAATTGTGGTGTACATTAATATTACGTATCTGAAATAACTTTTGTATGATTTATTTTATTCTATTTCAACTTGAGAATTAAAACGTTTCATTAAAATAAATCTGCGAATTTAAACCGGATTTTATTTAGAGGAAGTGCATATGAGTTATCTCTGGTGTCTACGCATTATCGAGCAAGCAGTATTGAAGTGAAATGTGAAATAAATGGCTCAAACAAGGTGTGCAGCGGTTGAACAGCGTGGTTTACACTCCAGGTGGAGCATAGCTCAGGAACCGCACAATGCGGATCCCTATAACACGGAACGTACCTACTGTGTTATAGGGGGGGTCTACTGTATATGTAAATGCTCATGTGCCTCGGCAGAGTGGTTAAGTCACTCAAAGTGGTAGATGGAAAGTGCCTGGTTCAAAACCAGGTCGCGTCCGCAGACCTAACCGTTCGGAGTTTTCCGTGGTTTCCTCAAAGTTTCTCTGTGCATATGTGCCACACCATGACACGGTAGTCATGCCGCTGGAAATGGTGGACGGGCGAAGTGTGAAGGTCCCGGGTTCGGGTCCCATCGCGCGTCCATCGACCTAACTGTTCGGAATTTTCCGTGGCTTTCTCCGAAACTTATCGTAAATGCGGGTTGGGACCCCTTAGAAAGACTCCCTACTAAGGACATTCCCCCTTGTGTTGTTACTTCTGACGTGGATTTATCAGCGGGCGTCGGGCCAAGCACACGAATCCGAAATGCATGTGACACAAATGCTTATGTAAACTATATTTTAAACTAGTTTAACCCTGACATCGCATAATCTTGAGTTAGTACTGAGATTCAAAGAATCTTGTGATAAATTATTATATTAGCTTATCTCGCCTCCCTTATTTCTAGGTCTGGTGGGAACCGGCCACGATTATCCTAAACCGGAGCCTGGGGCAGAAGTCGGAATAGGGCCCCTTACATTTTGTTTCTTTACCGTTTCCGACAACTTTTTTAAAAATATATTTTGCGCTGTAACCTCGTACAAGAAGTCTATGTCATGATTAAATGTATCCCACGTGAAATCTAATGCTAGGCAGATGAGCATTAAACATAATGGAATAAACTTTGTTAAAAATGAAGGCTTAAAACACGTACAAATGAAAACCTGGCTTTTACATAATATTAGTGTAAACAGTAAATTCCTGTTTATTGGTGCGCCATTTTGACTAGGTAGCTACTCAGAAATCCTCAAGCTGTAGTCCGTTTTTAGACTGAAAAACTTCAGTGGGTCCGACAACTTTCAGCGTAGTCAATCAAAATCAAGCAACCATCCTTCTGTTAGCACGTCTTTTTGCAGAAATCGTCCATCTGCAGTGATGTTTTTTCTATGGGCACGTAGAACTGGAAAAAGAAAAAAAATATTGTGAATTCCTAACTGGAAAAAAAAAATTAGGCATTTACTATATTGAAACGAAAACTTAAACTAAATTTACATTCTGGAAAAATTTAGGGGTTTCTCAGAATCGAATCTCTTTGATAATGAGCCTGAACATACACGAAATCTCTTTTCCAATTAGTTTGAAAAATTCCAAACCATCTTTAAGGTAACTGTACACTTTAGAAACCTTATATTGGATGTAGATATCTATTATTCAATTATGCTGGAATTAAATTACCTTTTTTTAGCTTTCCAAAACCATTTAAATTTGATCTCTATCTTACTTTAAACCGAACTTACAGCTATTTAAATGTTACTCAAATGCCAGATTTTGCATGTGTTTAAAACTTAAGTTTTTATTTTTCTCAAAATAAAATTTTACATTTTTCGGTTTCACGCAAAACATTATAAGATAAAAAACTGTCTTGAAACTTTAAATACATGTTTTAAACAGTATTAAAGGGAATAGACCATACTCATTTTTATGTATTAAAACTTTTATATTTTATAATGGTTTATATTTTGACTTTCCGAGAATTTTTGAGAAATATTTAAAATATTTACATATGCATATGTTTTAGGAGTTCTAGCCTCTCAGATATTCAGATTATTTTAATGAGGACAGTCTATTTTTCCTAGGAAATGCTATGGTGATCATTATTTAATTTACAGACTATCAATATATGCATTTATATTTAAATTATCATGTTTTGCGGAAGTGTTAATTTATCAGAATTCTTTCCCATATTTCTCCTTCTTAAAGGAGATATATTTCCTATATTTTCCTATATTTCTTAAAGGCCAAATATGTAAATTTCAAATACACACAAAAAGTTTTTATTTTATACTTTTTCTAATTTTTAAATCATACGCAATAATAAAATATACCTCTGAAGTTAAAAATTTGAAAAAATCTGAAAAAAAAAAGCCTTCGAACGTATACGGTTACCGTAAAGTCCACAAAAAATATGACAAAATGAGAGTTTTTACTACGGGCGCCCGTGGTACACGCCATGGCTGGTCCTCACGATACCTGAACCAAAATGTCAGACAAGTCAGCTCCCTTGCTATTGTGTTGTGTGCGCGGGAAGGTGATCATCATTTCTGAGATCGGGAGCGGATGAGGGAGAGATAAACGCTGTTCTCCTTGGCTCGCATCCCAATAAGGGAGAACAGAGGCTTAGCATATTCTTTATACGACTAGAAGTCAAAGCCCATTATGGATGCAATTACAACGGGCGCTAGAAAAAATATTTGACGAAAATATGTCTACACTCAAGCTAGTTAGTTCATCTTCGTCCACCTAAAATAAATAAGTTCGTATTCAGTTTTTATTAAAAACTAGCTGAAGTACCCGTCGTTGACGGGTTAGTACTGAATGCAAATTTCCAAAAAGCAAGAACTTTCGCCAGCATTGTAGGAGTACACAGAATGGATGTAGTATGTTGCCAAAGTAAAGAAAGCGAAGTTATTATTTTTATGCATTGTTAAACTATTACAAGTTAGAGAGTCACTCAGTAATATCATTTCATTCGCTTGAGTCGTCATTATGGGATGCGCGAACGAATATTGACGCATATATTGAAATAATTTTCGCAAAATCTCAAAACCAAATCCATATTTTTGAAAAATTGGAAGCCTAGAATTTAAGTTGAGTGACAACCTATCCTGTCACCCAATTTCGTTTCGTTCCCTGTACTCTTTATTTTGTGATGCTGGAACAAAATTTCACCATTTTAAAACGATTTTCACAAAATCTCAAAATCTAATCAAAATATTTTAAAAATTCAACCCCTATAAATTAAGATTAGCAACTACCGATCCTATCACCCAATTTCGTATCATTCGTATGAGTCGTTATTACGTGATGTTTGAAGAAATAGAAACGTATTTTGAGAGAATTTTCACAAAATCTCAAAATCTAATAAAAATGTTTAAAAAATTGGACACCTATAGTTTATGTTGAGCAACCATCTATCGTGTGACCCAATTTCATATCATTCGCTGTAGTCGTTATTACGTAATGCATGAACAATGATTCACTCAGTTTTAAACGATTTTCTCGAAATCTGATCGATTTTTTTTTAATTAGATGCTTATAGTTTAAGGTGAGTGACTACCTATCATTTCACCAAATATCATTTTTTCACCTTTACAGTTATAACGGATGTGCGAATGCAAATTTACGCACTTTGAAACGATTTTCGCAAAATCTCAAAATTTAATCAATATTTTTAAAAAATTCGACGCCAATGTTTCAAGTTGAATGACCACCTTACATGATACCAAATTTCACTTCATCGCTTCAGTCGTTTTTACTTGATGGTCGAACACGAATTAACGCAGTTTAAAACGATTTTCGCAAAATCTCAAAATCTAATCAAGATTTCTTTTTAAATCGGCGCCTGTGTTTTCAGTTGAGTGACCACCGATCATGATACCCAATTTCATTTCAATTGCTTCAGTCGTTTTTACGTGATGCTCGAACACAAATTTACGCAGTTTGAAAGGATTTTCGCAAAATCTCAAAATGCAATCAATATTTTTTAAAAATTCGACGCCTATGCTTTAAGTTGAGTGACCACCTATCATGACACCCAATTTCATATCATTCGCTTCAGTCGTTTTTACGTGATGCTTGAACAAAAAAAGCGTCACGGACAGAATGACAGAACGACAGACAGACAAACTTTTTTTTGAGGGTTGCACCGGATTCCCAGGTGCTTGAAACGGATAGAAATCGCAAAATTTTTGAATTCCAAGAAATGTACAGACAAAAGTCTGATACCCAAATCGAATTTCATTCTCTTCTGGAAACGCGCGGAAACTTTTCGCATTCAAAAGATTTTGTTTCGACGAGAACATCATCTGTTGTATCAATACTACTTCAAGCAGACAACCATTTTAATGAAAAAGAAAATTAAACTATGCAATCTGGAAAAACTGTTTTAAATGAGTTGGAATCGCAATTTTTTCCCTTCAAAGCCTGATGAACGTGACTTCAGTAGGACATCATGTCGATTGCGACAGCTCATTTTGATTCATATTTTTCATTCTCAGGAATAAAATGGAACTGAAAAAAGCGAAAAATCGCGTAAAAAATGAGGGGACGGGTGGATTTTCAGATTTTTAAAGGCGCACAGATTGTTTTCTATATTTTTATACATAATTATAAAAATTTCAAGCGGATCGTAAAAACGGTGTAGATTTTATTAGGTTTTTTTGTGCTTAACTTTTTAATTTTTTTAAAATTAATGGCGGTAAAAGTTTTATCCTGGAATGGGTACCCGGAATTGTTAGAGAATCAGTGAGTCAGGGATCAGCGTAACTATAGGATTACAGCCTCTTTTCTCACAGCTGATGAGCAGGATCATCTGCGGATGGGATCACATCAGGGATCGAAATAAGTGGTGGCAACCACAGCGAATAAATAAAATAACTAAAACTTTGTACACGCATAAGATATACTTATCAAGCTAAACACGTGTTTTGATCGAAAAAATTTCGTCCTTCATCAGTAGCAGATGTCCAAACCAAGCACAGACTGGGCAGGGGGCGGAAAAGAAAGTAAACGGTAAACAAAAGCGAAGAGCGAGTTGCCGATCGGAGGAAGGAAAAAAGCAAGAAACCAGGGAGGATAAGAGAAGAGAGGAGGGGGGGGTAGATCAAAATAAAATAGAATATAGGAAATAAATAACTAAATATAAAGAAACTGGAATAAAATTCAAATTTGCAACAACAATAGTAAACAGAACAACGAAAGAACAGCAAACGACAACAAAAATATAAAATCACTTATATTTTTTTAGTATATATATAATTTTTTTTTTTTTTAAGATTAGCCCAAACAACCACGATGACCAACAATTATCTCGGTGAGTTTAGCTGCGAATTGCTACTTCATTCCTTGAGTGTTTCTGTTTATCTCAGAAGCATTAAAATAATTTCTTACAAGAAAAGTGAAGAATACTTTTTTTTATTGTTTTAGTTGTTCTTATTGAATTATAGCTTTTGCAAAACAGCAATTGCTATTTACTGTTATCTATATAAATAAAATTAGACTTTTGTCTGTACATTTCTTGGAATTCAAAAATTTTGCGATTTCTATCCGTTTCAAGCACCCGGGAATCCGGTGCGGCCCTCAAAAAAAAGTTTGTCTGTCTGTCATTCTGTCATTCTGTCCGTGACGCTTTTTTTGTTTAAGCATCACGTAAAAACGACTCAAGCGAATGATATGAAATTGGGTGTCATGATAGGTGGCCACTCAACTTAAAACATAGGCGTCGAATTTTTTAAAAATCTTGATTAGATTTTGAGATTTTGCGAAAATCCTTTCAAACTGCGTAAATTTGTGTTCAAGCATCACGTAAAAACGACTGAAGCGAATGATATGAAATTGGGTGTCATGATAGGTGGTCACTCAACTTAAAACATAGGCGTCGGATTTTTAAAAAATCTTGATTGGATTTTGAGATTTTGCGAAAATCCTTTCAAACTGCGTAAATTTGTGTTCAAGCATCACGTAAAAACGACTGAAGCGAATGATATGAAATTGAGTGACATGATGGGTGATCACTCAACTTAAAACATAGGCGTCGAATTTTTAAAAAATCTTGATTAGATTTTGAAATTTTTGCGAAAATCATTTCAAACTGCGTCAATTTGTGTTCGCACATCCCGTAATAACTGCAAAGGTGAAAAAATGATATCTGGTGACATGATAGGTGGTCACTCAACTTAAACTATAAGCATCTAATTAAAAAAAAATTGATCAGATTTCGAGATTTTGTGAAAATCGTTTAAAACTGAGTGAATCTTTGTTCCCGCATTACGTAATAACGACTAAAGCGAATGATATGAAATTGGGTCACACGATAGAGGGTTGCTCAACGAAAACTATAGGAGTCCAATTTTTTAAACATTTTTATTAGATTTTGAGATTTTGTGAAAATTCTCTCAAAATGCGTTTCTATTTCTTCAAACATCACTTAATAACGACTCATACGAATGATACGAAATTGAGTGATATGATAGGTAGTTGCTAATCTTAATTTATAAGCGTTGAATTTTAAAAATATTTTGATTACATTTTGAGATTTTGAGATCGTTTGCATTTTGAAAATCGTTTCAAAATGCTGAAAATTTGTTCCAGCATCACGAAATAAAGACTGCAGGGAATGAAACGAATTTGGGTGACAGGATAGGTTGTCACTCAACTTAAATTCTAGGCTTCCAATTTTTCAAAAATGTTGATTAAATTTTTGAGATTTTGCGAAAATTATTTGAATATGCGTAAATATTCGTTCGCGCATCCCATAATTACGACTCAAGCGATTGAAATGATATTACTTAGTGACTCTCTAACCTGTAATATTTTAACAATACATAAAAATCATAACTTCGCTTTCTTTACTTTGGCAACCTACTACATCCATTCTGTGTACTCCTACCATGCTGACGAAAGTTCTAGCTTTTTGGAAATTTGCATTCACTAACCCGTCGAGGACGGGTACTTCAGCTAGTTACAAATAAACTGCAAATCGCAATTCTGTTTAACATTTTGCTATCAGCTTCAAAATTTTATATGAAGCTCTGGATCATACAATACCAGAATTGGTATTGTCACGAAATTTTGAGTGATCTGCTTCTCTGGGGTTTAATTTAGCCCGAAATTATTTATGTTCCAGAAATGCCGGGATGATCTGCCGGTTTGAGGTTTAATTCTATTTAAAAATTATGTTCTAATGCGTCAAATAATTAAATTTTGCATTTTGATGTCTGTAATCGTCACTGCATGCCAGGAAAGGCAAGATTTCATTCCCACATCGCAACCAATCAGTGAACATGCCTCATGAGTAAGAGATAAAGTGAAGAGTAAGCTGGTGCGGTGTATAATCATCTCAATCTGCTAGAAATAGATGAATATCTCTAGTCCGACATTGACCGTAATGTACAGGAATTCTTTTCGGTGCTCTCTCAAAAGAACTGAAATGCTACATACACCCTTTTCAATAGGGTGCGTACTTTATAAATATCGTAGTCATCGATGCGGATAGACCGACAAACAAATTGAAATCGTAAACACTTTTCAACTTTATATAGGAAAGTAAATTAAAATTATTCTGTTGTACAAAAACTTATGTTTTTAATTGAAATGTCCGAGAAAGAGAATTAAAAAAGAATTAAAACGTATGTGAACAAGCTCTTTTCTCCAGAGATTCTGCCTTCTTCTGGGAAATCTTTTGGGAAATCATAACTTCCTGAAAACGCTCACGTTTTCTCGGTAACTCTTATCGAACAACCTCTTGGCGAGGGGGGGGGGGGGGTACGGACGACAAAACGCTCCTAAAAGATCGCGCTGCCAGTGGCGACCCGTGGTCAAAACTGTTAGTGCAGCCGGAAGCATATGAGCCCCCCCCCCCTTTCCTCCGGACAGGATTGGAAAATCTTTGTTATTGAATTCGAAAGCTGGCTGATTAAGCCCTCACCGAGGGAAAAAAAAAAAAAGAAATTACATAAAAAATGTAAGAGATCCTATTTTACTTCCATAAAATGGACATAAATTTCAACCAGCCGCTCTTATCCTCAAAATTGCATTCATCCGTGTCTGATTCGAAGTTTCCTTAGAATTTTCTTTTGTAACGATAACTTGAGAAGAAAAGAAAAAAAAAAGAAAACTTACTTATTTTTTATAAGTCAAATCAATCCTCCTTTCTTTTAAACATGCGAATCGGTCAGTGATGTCCCCATAAAAAGGCGTTGTTTTAATTCAGATATCAATAATTTTAAAAGATCTTTAAAATTTCCCATGTTTAAAGAATTTTCTCGCTCGCCATGTCCTCTCAATGCCAGTTCTTGCTTACTTAAAAACAATACTGCTTTGATGGGTCATTGTCCATTCATAAGCGTCTATTCAGGCTTACCTTCTTGATAAATTCAGCAATATAAAGTCGAGAGTTTTCCAAACATATATTCTCCTTATCCCCTCCCTCACTTCTCAGTCGAGTTCTCAAGTTCAGCCGCCGTTAAAAAATCTTACTTCGGCTGTATCAGCTGCAAACTCCCTATGCCGGAGAGGCTGCTTACGTAGTCGTTGTCATGGCAACGGTGCTGCCAATTTTCTTTTCAGCGCTCTGGGCTGAACCAAAGATTTTCCCAATTGAATTGCGGGAAGATTAAAGTGCTTTTTTTCTGAATGAGCGATCCGGCCACAATACTTTTTTTTTGTTTGTTTTTTTTCGGAGATTTTTTTTAATTTACCGTAGGAATTCCACAATTCTAATCTGAATTTAGGAAAATGAGTAGAATAAATTATTTTAATGTATGTGCTGATCATTTCAAGTGCAGCCCGGCTGGACTTGCTGTATCCCACGAGCCGCCACTGCGCGCTGCAGTAGCTACTTTTGGAGGCTCAGTACTCTTTAAACAAAAGATAATAGTTTTGTTTGTTTCCTTTGGTGTATCGTCTGACTCGGGGAAAATAGTACGTCGAAATTTGTCTTCAAAGAAAATGTTCAGTACTCCTGCCCCGTTAACAGAAGTGCTGTAATGAAGTATTCTTTTAATTAATTGAAATTCGTAATTAAATTAGTGTTGTCATTGTGAAAGACTCAGGTTCGAAACACTTAGTTGGTGAGTAAACAGGGCCTCCGAGAGAAATTTTACAAGGCGGGGCGAAAATCTTCCCGGCCCCTTTCGTAAAGCACAAAAGTTTCGAAAAACAGGAGGGACGGAAGGAATTTTTTTTTCTTTTTTTTTGTAAAACTGCTCTTTTTAATGATTTTCATATAAAAGGCTAAAAGGAAAGAGAGTGGGAGGGAAGTTTTTCTTATATGTAATGGTACTTTTAATTCATGTTCGAAAGTTGAAAAAATACTCATATTTAAATGGTAGAATTAACATTTCTGCCATGCAAATCATTCTAGAATTATGTATTCAAAATTGAGTCTATTTAAAAAAAAAGATTTTAATTAAGGAACTATAAATGAAATTCGTAACACCTTCTGAAAAATTCACGGACGCACTACAGCTGAAGTCGCACGGGCCCAGGGGCGGCGCCCCGTCTGCCGCCCCCCTCCCTCGCGTAGGGGCTCGTGGTAAACATAAAATCACACAGATATCCGATGCTTTAAAACTCTGTGTGCGGCGCTTTTGAAAAATGCCCAACATCACACTTTGGAGTCATAGCATTTTCGACATAGTCATCACCGGCATTGAGACATTTGTCGTCGCGTGCAATAAGTTTGAAGAAACCATAAAGATAAAACCCTGTGCCCTGCGATAGTAGGAAATTGTCTTACAACCTCCTTCACCCCAGAATTGTCTTTGGAAGTTTCCCGAGAAAGCGCGGCTTTCAATTCAGGGAACAGGCGAAAGCCCGATGGTGCAAGATCGGGGCTTTAGGCCGGGTGATCCAACCTCTTCCATTCCGAATCGACGAGTTCGATCGTGTGCCAACCTTGCTGTGTGCAGTTTTGCGATGTCGGCCAATGTCCACACACGTGCAGGATAACAGTACGCACTTCCATGGGGGCAACTACATTATGTCTGATGTAACTCGGGCACGCCGGTCTGCTTCTGCTGTCCGCTCTTCGACGCTGTGCGCATGCGTAGTTCCTTTTCTGTTGGTGCTCTTTCTGTCGCTGGACCAAAAATGGTCGTGAGTTTTTATGACGTCTTGTCTTCTTATTTTACCTGGTGTACCATCTTCGCCTTCAAAAGAAATGAGGGAATATACTTTTGAAACATTCGTCGTATAATGTAGTACTTTACATTGTGTACGGAAAATGGAATAATAAATGTATTTCAAATGAAAAAAAAAATCTGAAAAACGCTTTTGAATTGTATGATTCCAATGGCATCACTTTTACTGAAAGGGTTAAAAAACTCTTATTTACCTCGCATTAAAAATTAAGCCACTTTTATCTATGTACTGACACTTGCGGGCGCATAAAGATATCAAAAAATCAGACGGTGGTTGTCTGATATTGACGTTATGCCTTATTTATTATGTAGATCCTTCATTATCCTGAGTGTCCCTAGCGATTATTCAAACGCCATGTATTTTGAGGCACTGCATATTACATAAGCAAAGCAACAGAAATTATTATTATTTTATTGTGTAACATGCTATTACTTTCCCCGCTAAAATAGTTTTGAGTCGAAAAGCAGAATGATTTTTGTTTATGGATATCATTACGAAATACATATTGTGTTATTGCTAGGGAGTGACGCAAGGCGTAAATTTCAAAAATTCCTTTTATTTTATTTTTATTTATTTTAAATTTTCTGCATGGAAATTGTGCGATGAGCATTTGCCTTTTACATTCTTATTTTAATCTCCTCAATGGAAACATGTGTCGTTCTTTTTGCTTGATAATTGAATCTTTATGTTAATGTTTACGTTAGTTTAGTTGTTATTTTTACGTTATGAATCTTCTCTTATTTTTAAGGCCAAATTCTTTTTTGGGGGATTTTTTAAATTCTCAAATTTCTAATACACCTAAAATAAAATCAAAGTGTAATAATAGGTCTGTTTGTAGTTCCATATTAATTAGAAATAAATATCTCCTGAACAGGGGCCTTGCTAAAGGGGGGGGGTCCAACCCCTCCCCCCCTGCAACACTCGCAATTCTGTTAAACTTGGCAAAATTAGATACCTATTTGAATCAAACTTGGTTAAAAAAATAATGAAAACTATAATTTACTTTCTATTTCTGGTACACTTGGCTAAGTCACACAAACTCAGCTGGCAAAAGTATAAAGTTGGTTATATAGTTGACTAGCTGAAGTACCCGTTCTTCGCACGGGAATGAATGGACTTTTTGATATTACGATTTGTGGTGATTACTATTCATTATAATAAACAGATATAGCAAAGTGGATATCGCGTTATATTGTGTCCAATAATCATGCATACCGAATTGCAAGGCAATCGTTTGTACGGTGCAGAAGGCCATGCGGCGTAGCGCAATCTAGTGGCGAGTTTTAGCAAAACGGATACGGCGAAAATATTTTTCGCATTCAGATATCGATGTATACGAATTTTCATGACTATCGGCTGGACAGTCCTGAAGTTCATGTGTTGACGCGACATCTAGTGGCAAGTTATAGGAAAATGGATAGCGCCAAACTCTTCCCCGTGTTCAAATATCTAAGTATACCTATTTTCATAGCGATCATTTGCACAGTCAAGAAGTGATACACTGCAGGGCCATCCAGTGGTTCAATAAAGTAATGATTTGCTACAGCGCCGTCAAGTGGCGAGTTATAGCAAAATGGATAACGCCAAAATATTCTCATTGTTCAAATAGCTATGTATACTGATTTTCATAGCGACCGTGTTCAACTATCTATGTATACCAATTTTCATAACGATCATTTGCACAGTCAAGAAGTGATACACTGCAGGGCCATCTAGTAGTTAATTAAAGTAATGATTTGCTACAGCGCCGTCAAGTTGCGAGTTATAGCAAAACGGATAACGCCAAAATATTCTCATTGTTCAAATAGCTATGTATACTGATTTTCATAGCGACCGTTTGAATGGTCAATAATTTGGCCTGCTGCAGCGTCATCTAGTGGCGACTTAAAATAATAATGCATTGCAGTGTCATCTAGTGGTGAGTAACATCAAAAGGAACGCAGTTAGAATATATTCTTCGTGCTCAAATGTGTAAGTATAAAAAATTTTATGCCGATCGGTCGAACGGTATAGAAGTTGATGCTTTTCAGCGCCATTTAGCGGCAAGTTACAGCAAAATGGATAGTGAAAAATATTCTCCGTGTTCTAATATTCGCGTGTACCAAATTTCATCGAAATCGGTTGGACGATATTCGCATAGCAAACGGCTAAACGGAATAGAATTCGACGTTCTGCTGCGCCACCTGGTGGCAAGTTAGAGGAAAACGGATAGCATAAAAAGCTTCTCCATGATAAAAGACTTAGGTGAACCAAATTTCATGGTGCAACGGTGCTCAACGGTGCTGGAGTTTTTCAACCTCATACACTCATACCAACATTCATTTTTATCTATAACCAGTGTCATTATATATCCCAGTCTCAAATAAAATCCAGTTTCTAATCTAAGCCTCGCCAAAGTGCCAACATACGCCATTTTGCAAGCGTTTTTTCATGAAATCATTCGAAGCAGTGACTTAGCAGCAATAATATATGGGAAATGGTTCGACCGCGAAAAAGTAAAGCAAGCCTTTATTTGAAAAGTTGAATCCCTTAATACAGCCGAATTTTTTAAAATTATCAACTATAACGCGTTTTATTCATCATTACTCCGATGTACTAAATGAGAAGATTTCAATTTTCTGAAATTTGGCGGAATTCCCCCAACTTAAATCAATGTACTCATTTGGCGAGAATTCTGGAGATAGATCAATCGAAATCCCTTAATAACTGCATTATTTCTTCACGGATCATTAAAATTTAACGCTGTATTCTAATAAAACCTTTGCACTTGTTTTCAAAAATCTATTTCCTTAAGCTCTCAATAAATTGAGCCAAGCCGAAATCTGTGCAAACCGCTAGAACTCACTTTCACAAAATCGGCATTTGAGCCATTTTATTTTTTCGCCGAACTAAAATAATTTACCTATTAGCCTCGGAAATCTTCAATTCTTATTGTTTTGCGTGTAAAGCATTACATTCTGCTCTGATTTCCCATGCACACGATATTATAATTTAAAAAAAAATAACCTTACGAATATAAACTAACAAAAAAAAATCATTATTATTCTTTTATTTTTACTTTGAGAATTTAAAACATTTTATTCGGCAAAATCGCCACACATGGCAACCACGATCCTTATTTCACACTTTTTTCACTACAGGGGTTACAATTACGGAAAGCTTTTTGCGTGAAGAGCATAAAAAATCTCTTAAATTCCGGGAACGGGTGGACTTTCAAAGTTTTAAAGTGGACTATGAGTTATTCTATATTATTTTACCTATCTGTACTAAATTTCAGGCCGATAGGTCCATTTTTGTGGATTTGTATACGAATCAAATCCACAAACAAACAAACAAACAAACAGAATTTCATTTTTATTTATAAGATAAAAAAAATAAATAAGTTGGTAAAACCGGTATTTGACTTGGCAGCTTATCGACATCCTCCCCCCCCCCCTCCAAAAAAAAAAAAAAAGTCTTAACGATGAACATGTTGCAAAAGAGTTGAATGAGTTAAAATAAAAAGCACATATTCATCATAAGAATTGTGTTTTATTTTAAAATTTTATAAAATAATAAAATGAGCTATCTCTCTTTTATAACCCTTTTAAAGCATTTTTAATTCTTGGACATATATCTCGGGCGATTAACTTAAACACCACCCATATAAGAGGCCCGTGGCGCACCCAGGTTTTTAGTTTAGGGGGGGGGGGGCTACAAATACTGCTGACCTCGGTTATAGTGACCTCTCAATTATAGTTATAGTCGACTTGCCCGTAGAACACGACCCCACGAGCAATGGAACTCATTTTAGAATCAAATAATTATATGATCTTTTCAGTGATGTTGTAACCAAATTGTTTCATGCTCTAAATGTAAGTTTTCTCTCTATTCTAAAAAAAAAAAAAAAAAAAAATAAAATAAAATAAAATAAAGGCCGCTGGCGCTGTCAAAGCTTGTTGGCCTATCTCCTCTTAAACCGTGGGGATTTGAGTTTCGACTAAGGTGCCTACAGATTCGAAACATTCCGAGGAACCTGCTAAGTTGACTTAAATTTCGAAAATCGAATTATTTTAGAAGATATTAATAAAAAACTGAAAAAAATAAACAGAATGGTTGCCAGATTTGGCATAAAATCATTCATTCCTTTGCAACAAAGCGTTTCCAAGTATTTAGAATCGCGTGAAATTTACAAACATGAGTGAAATTTACAAACATGAGTTAGAATTACGCCCATTTTACGCCTAAATAAAAACTATATGAAATAAGTACTCAAAATGTGTTACACAAAGTTGACCATTTTTAAATAGCAAGTTCGCTTAGACAACAGGAGTTTAGAATGAGCGATGATTCGTTTTTCCAAAACAGAATAACTAATATCTTGAAAATGAAAAATAATTAAAATGCAGATTATCTTAAAGCCGGTTCGGTCCAGCTGGATTATTTTCTACCAGTAGAAATATTGGGCGGCATTCACTATGCCATTATAGCAGTTATAGTACGCTTTGGATATTTGCTAGTGCGACGAGATGGTATAATTCGTGGTGCTAAGTGCGCCCATCTGCAAACGATTATGTAAATGAAAATATGGATAACGATTTTCCAGTAACCTTAAATGAACAGTCATTATAGGTTGTGAGCATGTGTAAATCGCCAAATAAGGAAAAGTCGCCATGGGTGGCAAGCTATCCTATCTGTCCCGTAGCTTTTATTAACTTTACATGTACGCAAGTCGCCAAATAATGAAAAATCGCCATGGGTGGCAAATTTGCAAGGTGTCCAATAGGTTTTACATTATTAAAAATACAGCTGAAACAGATGTTCTGATATTATTACGCTTTAGCTCCTAATTAATATAACTTTTGAATGGCAACATTAAATATCATTGCGTTTCTGAGGAGTGCCAATAATTTTTCCAGCGATTATAAGCGGAGTGCTCACTCCAGGTGAAGTATAGCTCAGGACCCGTACAACACGGATTCCCATAACAAAATATTTTCCGTGTTATGAGGGGGAGGGAGGTCTACTGTAGTGTGAAGTTTAAATTTTTATGTACCCATGAACATACAAGAAACAAGCAATGTGCAGCTCAGTAACATTCTATCTGATCCAATCTTCGGGTTTTGTCTGTTGAAATAATGTCTTATTATAAATTAAGAATAAGCCTTATTAGGGGCCGAATGCCTCATACGAAAAGCGAGCGTAGTGAGTTTGGGGGCCTTGGCCCCTAGTTTATTTAAAAACTAACATATATTTTTTTGGTAAAAAGTATTTTAGAAATAATTTGAAGACAATTTTTAAAAAGAAAACATTTAACTCATTAGTGACAATTTTCAATTTTCAATACTTTTCACTTTTAATTTCCCACCTTTAGGGGGTTTCAGCCCCCATAGCCCCGCCCCCTCCGTGGGTGCGCCTATGTAAGAGGCACATAGGATCTCACATTTGACTGCATTTTAGGAGACGATACGTGATAAAACTAAAGTATGGCCAGTATAAGCTTAAAATTAACATTTAACAATGATGTTAAAAGGGCCAATCAACATTGAAACATTTGAAGATTGACGGATCCTTTTGAAGGTCATGTGTCATTATTTTCTACACCGAAAGATTTTTCTCCAGCTTAAAACAATGGATCATTTTTTAAAATATCTATTCACCACAGCATTTGATAAAGAAGAATTTTCGCCTGACACCGAAGGCTTGTGTCAATTAGTATTTCAGCCTGAGCCTGTCCCTAGTGTTACCAATTCTGGGGATTGCTAGCCAAAATTAAGCGATTTTTCATTGTATTTGGAGAGGATAAATTTCACACATTGTAAGGATGCATGCATGTAGTACATTGTCTTATAGAACTAAAAAGATTGCTGTCTATGGAATAATTTACCTTTATGTATAATTTAAAATAAACTGAGTTCGAGATATCTTACAGTCGAATTTATTTTTGAAAAATAATTGAAAAGCTCTTATCGAAATTTAAAGATTTTATCAACTGAATTTAGCGGCTTTTTGAAAGAATATACGGCAACGCCAAGCCCATTTGTTCTCTACCAAGTATTTGCAAATTAGTCATTGAACTTATTTGCAATTTATGCCACTACTTTTACATTTGCGTTTTATTTTGAATTCGGCGTTCTTGGAAAACTTGCTCATCCATTTCTTTTTTCTTCGGTTAAGTAAATAAATAAATAGACCTCATCCTTGTTCCGAAATAGAATACAGAGAAAGGAACCTTCAGGGCAAGTGCCTTTGCTAGCGATGCTTTCCCTCTGTGTACCCCATCCGCAAACCAAGGAGCTAATAAAACTAAAAAAATAAGAAAGAAAAGAAAAGAAAAACTATGGCAAAACGAAGCATTAAAAAAAAAAAAAAAAAATCAGACTCGCTTGGTAGACATCAGAAGAGTGTGTACACTTCTCTTGTATAAATTTTTGTAATTTTTTGTTTTTTGTTTTGTTTCCCCCGAGATCCTTTTCGGATGGTTGAACATCCGTGATTCCAAGTTTCTGAAAATCGTCTGCTTTTCGTACTGTTGACCTACTACTCAACTCTTCTTTAGAAGAAAGGAAATGAGGGCGAATTAAAAGGGATAAAGTGAATCTATTTTTTGATGTATTTGTGTAGCTCACTATCTCACAAATGAGATTGCGTGTGATAGCTTTAATGTAAAAAGAGAATTTTATTAATTCTGAAAATTTGTCAGTCACTATAGCTAGTTACACGTCAACATTTATAGTAAGTAGCGGCAAAGATCTTATTTTTTAGTAACCAGTTTGTAGGTAATTGGCTGATTATCCAGACAATGCATGGATTATGGAATAAAATACTACGGCGATATAACAAACTAAAAATACAAACTGTGTACATGTCCGTTTAAGAGTAATGTAATTCTTTTTTTTAATCAAACCCGTAACTCTTAAAATTTTTTAATAGCGGGTGGGACCAATTTTTCTTTTAAATTGCGTTGTAACATGTGCCCAAATTCATCCTTTACTACTGTGATAGTTAAGATTTCGGGAACACTGAAATACCAACTCCCACCCTTTGCCTTACTTTGCCAGGGGGTTGGGTTTGAATTTATCGGATAACTGAACATATGTGGGATACCCAGTGGCAACCATAACTGAACACCATGTTATTCACTGGTGTTAGCTGCCTTTTGAATTTTTTACGGTGTAGAATTCTTTAGTGAGGCCTACATTTTATGAAATACAATGGGGTTTACCTCCTTCAGGGGCAAAATATTCATGCATCAACCGCAGAAAAAAAAATTGAAAATTTTACTTTTATGAATTCCAAAACATTACGATCTATGGGTAGTCAACGCTTAAAGTGCGTTTTATTGACGTTCTTCTATTTCAAGCAAAATAAAAATGGGCTTGTAAAATTTGCACTCACAGACGGTGGTTGAATAAAGACAGTATCGCTGATAGTTACGCTGGTCTAAAACTGTAACAAAATTCACGCCGTTTGTAAGATCCGCTTGAAATTTTTTCATAATCATGTATAAAAGTATAGAAAACAATCTGAGCTACTTTAAAAATCTGAAAATCCACCCTTTCCCTCATGTTTAGGCGATTTTTCACTCTTTTCAGCTCCATTTCATTTCCGAGAGTCAAAAAAGTGAAACATTTGCTTGAAAAAATTACCCTTTTCAAGTGAAAATGACGTGACACAATAGGGATTCGAATTCGTTTATAATAGGTTTTCCAGGTGTGACATGGTTTAATTTTTTTTTCATTAAAATAATCTCCTGCTGAAGCATTAATATAAGAGAGGCTGAGTACACAAAAAGAAATCGTTGGAATGCAAAAAGTTTGTGCGCATTTCCAGAAGAGCATGAAATTTGATTTGGATATGTAATAAAAATTGAATATGAAGTTATTTATTTTAGGTGTACGAAGATTAACTATATTGAGTGTAGAGAGACTTATCATCGCATGGGCAAATCCGGACTTTGCCCAGGCCCCCCGATTTCAAATGTTCTGAAATATTTTTTTATATGTCAAAATGTTATGAAAAAGAAAGCAAATTTCATAGATGGGGACCCCCCAAATTCATCAATGCCCGGGCCCCCTGCTGAGCCTTATTATCGCATGGGCAAATCGGACTTTGCCCAGGGCTCCAATTTCAAATATTGTTCTGAAATATATTTTTTATATCAAAATTTTATGAAAAAAAAATTTCGTAGATGAGGGCCCCCAAATTCATCAATGGCCGCCCCCCCCCGTTGGTCATAATCAGGCTCTGAGTGTAGATCTATTTTCGTCCAATGTTTTTTCTAGCGCCCATTGTAATTGCCTCCACAACGGGCCTTTACTTCTAGTTTAAGAAAATATTCAATAGCGTTATTTCATTTTTCTTGTCATGCCAATAAATATTTACGAACTTTTATATTACTTGACTCTGAGTGTGTTTTGTTGTCTAGCCTAAGAATAAAGATCTGTCCTGCCCGGTTATATTTCCTTTAGAAATTTGTCTAGACGTCAGCTGATAATAAACAGAATAAGTTAAAACGGAATTTTTGTTCTTGCAACCCGGATTGGGAATTTTTTTGCGTCCATCTGTAGTTCCAAGCCACGCTAAATTGAAAATACAATATGACGTCATCAGCTTGTTATTAGAATATTTCAAGGATGGCGCCAGATGATGCGCCCTTGAGAGAAGGATTATTTACCTAATTTTAAAGCCCCCGTTTAAAATCTAAGAATGGAGTAGTACCGAAATGTCTTGATTGAATCCGACGCTCGGGGGCGCTGAGTCTGCTGGTCGTGCGTTTCGATCTACTCGGATTGTTTATTACTCTTACATTAATGTTGAGTTAGTTAAAAGAAACCCTCTGGAGACAAAATAATTTTTGTGTTGCTGAAAACTACACTTATTAAGATAGGTTGTATAAGTGGTAGTGACAACGACATTAAAAAAATTAAAATAAATACCCAATTTCATATTCTGTTTTTCAACGTAATAGTTACTATAGTAACATAATCCATTGTTGCCACTTACGCTGTTAAATAAAACAATTAAAAATAAAACGGAACGGATTTCTTGGGTTTTTTAATTCCATATAGACGGATCTAAGACAAGGTGAAGAAAGGGGAGGGCGGCTAATCTATTTTTTTCTCTAGAGGTAGCTTTAGCCCCATCCCCCCCCTTTTACAATAAAGGGCTCTCTCCTGTTTTTGCAATAAAAGATTTAATTTTTTGAGAGGGGCTTAGGTGTTCCCTAGCTCACAAGACTAACGAGATTGTCAGTGCCTTTATTTAAAAATGTTAGCAGTTGCCTATGGAACCGTAATTGTACCCAGGCGTGCTCCTCTTCGTTCGAAGCAAATCGGTGACCACTTGGGATCGGACGCGAGACGATTTTTTGCGAGACGAGACAGACATTTTTAACATTACGATATAGGGATTTTGCGAGACGAGACAAAGATTTTAGGATGTTTTGCGAGACGCCCATTTTCCGTTTCGCGCCCATTCCTAGTGGCCAAGAATGTCTTTCTTCAGGGTTCCGAACACATGGAAAACGCATGGTGAGAAATCTGGACTGTACGGAGGGAGAATACGGGCGAGATTTGTTTGAAGTGAAACGCACGCGATCGAGTTCGAATCGAATGTTTTTCAGTTCCCAGTTCAGTTCCCAGAATGCTTCCAATGAACAGACCTATCGAGCTGACACGTGATCAAAACACGATTGTTTTGTTTCAGTTGAATAAGAAGCATTGATATATTTCGAAGTTTCCCCTGTTCCACGCGGAAAACGTTCGAATTGTGTTTCACTTGAATCTCGCCCTAAGTGAGGACTTTCCTTCGAAACTTTCGTAAACTTTCGCCGGACCAACCTCCTTGCATGTTGGCGGGCATTATTATTGTGCATCAGAATGGAACTGTCCATTCGAACACGCGCGCACATGCCATGCTACGTTCGCCCAATACAGCAGACATTCTGGTATGAATTTCACTTCCCGATGCCGCAAAGAACGCACTGCATCTCGCTGTTCCTCTTTCGGGGCTTTATAGTATTGCAGAATACTCTGCTTGTTTCCGGGGTTCGTCCAGTTGGTGTAGAAAGTTCTAGTAAAAAGTCCACTGGTCAGGATGGAACACGAACTTTATGGCTTCTAGAACTTCGTCGAACAATCAGCTGTACAAAATTCACAAGCACAATCTAACAGTCATGTGCTTTTAACAGTCCGCTTAGATCAGAAGCTTTCAAAAATGCTGTCATTCTCACATAAAATAAAACACATCCACAGGTAAAACTTCAGTGGAAATATTCGAGGGATAACACTAACAGTCCCTCCAGACTCAGCAATCAAGAATTTACACACAGCACTTTAAAATCAGCTTCGTAAACGAGCGCGAAAAACACCGCTTCTATCGCAGAGCAAAGCAAGCGTACTCACTCACAGCTTGATCCACACTGAACTGGGGCTCAGCTCACACTGAACTCTCGGAGCAGCACGCTGGTATTTATAGAGGAGGCAGAAGCTGCGAGCAGCTTCCAGAAAAGTCTATTTCTCGAAGATTCTACATAAAGCGGGAATTTTGATTACGTCATAGAAGAGAAATGTTAGGTTATTATGTGATTTTAATGCAGGAAAACAAACTTTCAGGCCCCATTGGGAAAATCGCGCCCAATGACCAAAATGTCGCCAAGCTTGGCGACTTTTGGCGAAATATCGGCAAATTAGGCGCCAAAATTAAGTCCCTCCAAAAGTGAGGTTACCGAAGGTCTAGGACCCATATTTCTCCAGATTTCTAGAACCGCCATAGAAAAACAATGTGAAACCCAAACCTCCGTATCTCCAGTTCTAGTGGACCGATTTGGATGCAAAAAAAAGCAAAATTTAATCTATTTGAAGCGTAGAATACGAATTTTGAACAATTTTAAACCCCAGAACAGCGGGTTGAGTGATGTCGGACGCACACACGACTCGCCGACCTCACTTTGAGAACGTCTAACAGACAAATGACACAGCAGTGAACGTTCGCGCTGTTCCTTCCCGATGCCCGATAGAGGGCACTTCTATACACACACCTACTTGTGTCACCAAGTTCCACGTTATACTCGTTATATAATCTGTCTCATTTTCTTTTGACTATCCCTATATGTGATCCTAATTAAAAAAATTCTCTCACAAAATCACCCATCCTATCGTATATAATCAAACCTAGTGGCGGTTCGTGGGTTATTAACCCTTTAACGCGCAGTGTTCCTTCTCTGGGAACACTGCGCGTTTGGGGATTGGATTGGATTTCTATAAAAATAGTTGCGGGTGACAGAGCTCCACGAGAATCCTTTACTTTTTAGCACGCCCTTTCCCGTAAAAAGGTTATTTTGAACAGCACTGACATCTGCTGAAAAATGGAAGAATGCGAGGACAGCTGGATAGATGGCCCAATGCTGGAAAAAGGGCATACGTTGCCATCGCTCGACTGAACGACCAGCAAGATGGCTCACGATCGAAAGGTTAATCGCGTGCCACAGATCGAGAGACCCTTTTTGACGCAGCTGGCTGTGCCCTGCCCTTTTTTCAGCATTGGGAAAGGGTTGCGCCTCAAAGGGTTGAAATGGAGGTTCACAAAATAAATTTCGAAGATCAAATAGGCAGATACGACACACCTTACAAGTTAAAATATATTTGCGGTTACAGAAAAACAATCAGGGTTTTAAAAAACCCGGGTTTAAAAAAAAAAAAAAACCCCAACCCGGGTGCGTTTTATTGGTTTTTTTTTGGGTTTCATTGGGTTTTTTGGGTTTTATTAAAATTTTTTTATAGTATAACACTTTTTGGATTTAAATTTTATGGTTTTATTTCAAAACAGAATAGTTTTAGTGTAAAAGAAAACTTTCATTACAAAATAATAATTGATTAATTAATTAAAATGTAAAAATAACTTAACTTTAATGCAGTACTATATTTTTCCGCTGATGTTTATAAGGGGCTCCTAATTCGTTTAATGACCATAGATAAAAGTATATTATTGTTCACATAGAAAAATAGGTTGTTTTTATTGACTGTTTTCTATTACTTTTAAATTTAACTTAAAAAATTTTTTTTTTACCTCTATTTTTTTTTAAGTCATAGTTATATTTTCTAGTTAGAATATAAGTCAGTAAAGCCTTTGCAGGCCAACTTACTGTAGAACTACTATTTATTTAATAATTTTTTCTTTATAGTTATTCATTTTTGCTTTGAATATATATTCCTTTTTACTTTAAAAAATCTAGAATTAATATGTCTGATATTAAATCCCACATAAACAATGTATAATGAATCAGATTTATATTTCTCAGTACTAAAGTAATGCAGCAACTAATAGAATACAGGGTGGTTTCCTTTGCTTGTAAGCTGTAAGAGAGAGACATGTCCCATTTTTCTCTTATATGGGAAAGGATTTTTTTTGGTCACTATACTGATAGTTACATATTTTATTCATATTTAAAAACTTATTCATTAAAGAGATAAATTACTAAGTTATCCCTGCCTGCATTCTACATCTGTTCATTTCAAAACAAATATTGCAGATAGAATGTGCTCAAGGTATTATTTTTAAAAAGGTTATTATTCTTTATGTTGAAGTTGGAAAAATAATTATAAAAAATTAAACAGGCATATTTATATTTATCTAATATAATGCACTAAGTTATGTAGGTAATATTATATGTATTTAATGTCAAATAACAAATGATTTAAATGAAAGAAAGGAAAAATTTTGATAATCTATATAAATAAAATTAGACTTTTGTCTGTACATTTCTTGGAATTCAAAAATTTTGCGATTTCTATCCGTTTCAAGCACCCGGGAATCCGATGCCAGCCTCAAAAAAAAGTTTGTCTGTCTGTCATTCTGTCATTCTGCCCGTGACGCTTTTTTTGTTTAAGCATCACGTCAAAACGACTGAAGAGAATGGTATGAAATTGGGTGTCATGATAGGTGGTCACTCAACTTAAAACATAGGCGTCGAATTTTTAAAAAATCTTGATTAGATTTTCAGATTTTGCGAAAATCGTTTCAAACTGCAGTAAATTTGTGTTCAAGCATCACGTAAAAACGACTGAAGCGAATGATATGAAATTGAGTGTCATGATAGGTGGTCACTCAACTTAAAGCATAGGCGTCGAATTTTTAAAAATTCTTCATTGGATTTTGGGATTTTGCGAAAATCCTTTCAAACTGCGTAAATTTGTCTTCAAGCATCACGTAATAACTGCAAAGGTGAAAAAATGATATTTGGTGAAATGATAGGTGGTTACTCACCTTAAACTATAAGCATCTAATTTAAAAAAATCGATCAGATTTCGAGATTTTGCGAAAATCGTTTAAAAGAGTGAATCTTTGTTCACGCATTACGTAATAACGACTAAAGCGAATGATATGAAATTTGGTCACATGATAGATGGCTGCTCAACAAAAACTATAGGTGTCCAATTTTTTAAACATTTTTATGAGATTTTGTGAAAATTCTCTCAAAATACGTTTATATTTCTTCAAACATCACGTAATAACGACTAATACCAATGATACGAAATTTAGTGATAGGATAGGTAGTTGCTAATCTTAATTTATAGGCGTTGAATTTTAAAAATATTTTGATTACATTTTGAGATTTTGTGAAAATCGTTTTAAAATGCTGAAATTTTGTTCCAGCATCACGAAATAAAGACTGCAGGGAATGAAACAAAATTGGGTGACAGGATAGGTTGTCACTCAACTTAAATTCTAGGCTTCCAATTTTTCAAAAATATTGATTAGATTTTGAGATTTTGCAAAATTATTTCAATATGCGTAAATATTCGTTCGCGCGTCACATAGTTACGACTAAAGCGAATGAAATGATATTACTGAGTGACTCTCTAACCTGTAATATTTTAACAATACATAAAAATTATAAATTCGCTTTCTTTACTTTGGCAACATACTACATCCACTCTGTGTACTCCTACAATGCTTACAAAAGTTCTTGCTTTATGGAAATTTGCATTCCCTAACCCGTCAAGGACGGGTACTTCAGGTAGTTTTTAATAAAACCCAAAAAAACCCACTTCTGTGTGGGTTTTTTTAAGTGGGTTTTTTTTTGGGTTTGTGGGCAGGTCCGAAACCCTGAAAACAATGCACGCAACTGAAAGAAAACTAGTCATCCTGGGTCTTACATTTCGTCACCAAGATAAGTTTTAGAAAAAGTGTTGTCTCTATTCAATTTTTCTTTTTCAAAAGATGAAAATGTTATTGCTTTAGCTTCGAAACACTTATTTTGTTTCCATCTTATTATTGACACTAGTTCGTAAAACATTCTGTAATGAAACAGGATAAAAATAAAGAAAATAATAAGAAAACGAAAAAAAAAATGGATTAACGAACCGAACATAAGAAACCAAGGGTAAGATAACAGCAAAAAAAAATCATCCGTGAGCTCACTAAAAATGTGCGAACGGAGTGTTACCAGCAGCGCCTTACTTCTACCGCAACTCCCTTCTCTTCTCAGAGAGCGGTTCAGAAGGGAATTTTTTCGTTCGCACCTGTGATCGATTAACGACTGCGCTGTAAGCAACCTACACTGCAGTGCGTTAACTATAACAAGCGTATTTAATAATAGGGGGGGGGGAGTAGTAAAACTCACGTTTTAAATTCATAAAAATCGAGAAGTGTATTTAATATTTTTATTTTAGATTTTAATTTGTTAATGTCTTTATTTTATAATTTTTCCTCTGGGGGTTCACGTGCTCAAATGAGGCGTCGCCACTGATCCAGGCCCGGACTGGGAGGGGCCCGCCTGTTTCAGGAGTAGGGGGGGGGCGGATTATTGTGCAACCGATCCATAATAGGATGTGTTAATTTTGGGGGTACAGGGGGAGGTATGGTGTTATTATTAATTAATTAGGATTGAGGATGGATGCATTCATAAAATATTGATCTATTCATTAATATACGTCATTCCTATTAATGAATCCCTTGTTCATTCGGGTACTCTCTCTCAAAAAAGTCTGAGAACTCCATTTAAAATGAAGTGTTTGGAAGCCTTCTGGGGCGCCATTGCAGCTGCAAAAATTTTGTGTGTGTCGAACTTCATTTACGTGCTACCAGTATAACACTTAAAAAAAAAAAAAAAAAATTCTTCCTTTTTTCTGTTTGGGTGCCCGCCGAGGGTGGGGGCTCACCCGTCTGCAGACAGTCGGACACCCTGGCCAGCCCGGGTCTGCACTGATCAAACCGTTTCAAAAATTACAAACCGGCCAACCCACAAAGCTGTACTTACTGCCTTCAAAAACAATGAAACAGTTCTCTGAAGACAACGATGTTTATGTAACCCAACGAGCAACTTGATTTTTCAAGAACAGATTGCGGACGGAAATGAGAAAGCTTTGAATAATACTGGCGGCGTGTTTTATTATTAGCTCCGGCTTTCTCTTTAACGTTTCACAAAAGCCTCCCCCCGCCGTTTGGTGACTGCTAAGTGACAAGCCGACTGACTGCCATCTCCAAAGAATGTTTAGCTCGCTCGTTCGTAATCCGTGGCTGCGCTAGTGAAGGTCGCGTCACTGGAAGTTCGAATGTTAGTTCGAACCAAACGGAACAAATAAATTGTACAGGAAACAGAAAGGGAGACGAAAACAAACAAATGAGTATAAATAAAATAATTCGGTTGTTCGAGCCTCGTCAGGGGGAAGACCTTCCCTGAACCCCCCTCATTTTTGAGTTTCATGATGGCCCTATTAAAACAATATTCATGGGCTATGTTTATTTTATCTCGCATCTTTCTTGTATGTCGCTTGGTAAGCCTATGTTGAAATTTTTAGGATTGTAACCTATTTATAGAAAAATACATGGGATGCCTATTCTACAGCTTACGAAATAGTGTAACAATAGATTAAAGCTGTTGGGAACTAATAGTATTTAAATATAGGTAAAATTATGTGGCATACTTTTATGTCGCTTTTTTTTACCTATTTTGTACTCAATTTTCAATAAATGGGGTGAGAGATAAAATGACATAGTCATTAATTAAATGGCATAGTCATTAAAAATACATGGGATGCATATTCTACAGCTTACGAAATAGTGTAGCAATAGATGAAAGCTGTTGTGAACTAATAATATTTAAATATATGTAAAATTTGTCGCTTTTTTGAGACACATTTTACGGACAATTTTCAATAAAGGGGGTGAGAGATAAAATGACACAGTCATTAAAATCTTTAACATACGGTATTTTGCAGTATTTTTCCAAACAAATGTCTCTTCGGCTCATTTTTTAAAAGCGATTTTTGTCTTTTAGAATTTTTTTTCTGAAAGTTGCATAAGACATATAGGCTAACTGTTTATATAAATACATAGTATAGGGGTTCCACTGTCGATCGCCAACGTCGCAAATATCGAAAATAAAATTAGTTTGGCGAAAGAATATACGTTTTGGCGATAATATCGGCAAACATACTTCTGAATGACGTCCGATAAAATCAAATTAGGCGAATGGGTTGCCGAAAATTCAGAAAGGCCTAGGCAAACCCTGCATAGTGCATTGAGTGATGGAATTTTTCAGCAACTGAAGAAGAGTAGACCCTTTGTATCATCTAAAGTATCTTTATATGTGTGTTATTTTACGAAGTTTTTGTTAAACGCTTAAATCTAAACCGCATGAATTCGATTCAAATCTGTTCAACCAAAAGCTTATTTCGTAGACCTGAATAAACAATTTCATCAGTTAAAAATTGCCAATACTAATTTCATAATGTAAATACAGGGTGTTTTACGAGGAACATCAAATTTTGAAAATGAATTTCTTAAAATCGGTGATAGGTAAAATCATGAAACCAGCGTTATGTTAATTGAAAAAACCGCAATTATTTGATACAGAAGCCGCAAATTTTTAGTTACAAATTACATCAATAGATGGCGCTTTAAGCGGCAATTGTCGAATTATTTGTCCAGAAAGTCAGAAATGTCTGGTCTTGTGTACGGTGTAGGGGAGCCCCATCTTGCACGAACCTTGCCATGCCCGGTCGATCATCCACTCATAGTGCTGAGTGGCGTCAAATGTTTCAAGATGCAATATACCGTCATTCATCATTGTTTCTCTAAAGGAGAAAGGTTCAATGATGCCTTTGTAAGAGACTGCAGCACAAACAAGGGTGCCTGCAGTGAGGAAGCCATAGCCCCCTCCGAACTTTATGTTTTAGACCTTTAGATTCGTATGCTTCAAGATTGCACACATTCACTTACATTTTGAACACTTCATAAGCCATCTAAAAAGTTCAATGGCCTCCTCCGAAAATTCAGCCTGGGGCTGCCCTTGTGGCCAAACGGTTTGAGCAACGGAGCGGCCATGTATGGGACAAATGAGGATTTTCTTCTATCCGTCTTACCGCTTGCAGCGCCATCTATCTGCGCAATTTGTAACTAAAATTTTTTGGCTTCTGTCAAATTCTTAAGACTTCTTGATAGACATGCCCTAGGGTTCATGCTTTTATAAATCACCCTTTTTGAGTTATTTATTTTCAAAGTTAGTTTTCCTTCATGAAATAGTCTGTAGTATACTTGAATTTAAGTAAATATTATAATACAATTAAAGTAAATGCAACACAGTTTCCTTACAAGAAATAAATACGGCCTACATCTTCTAATGAAATAACTGATATGGAAGACTGTTCTATGATATTCTTGGACCATCAAAGCTCACATTTTCTTGTTCTCGACAAAACATTCTGGATGTGGATATGACTGTGAACTCTCATATCGACTGGTACCCGCTACAAACTCGGTCGTCCGGGTATAAAATCTGCAACAGTATTCCTTTACGTCGCTACTGTTTGTTCTAAATCGAAA
Organism: Cheiracanthium punctorium; assembly: GCA_038373885.1. NCBI lineage: Eukaryota > Metazoa > Arthropoda > Arachnida > Araneae > Cheiracanthiidae > Cheiracanthium > Cheiracanthium punctorium. Next base: position 206,622 of record JAWZYV010006863.1, on the reverse strand, counting down.
TTGTTCATCGGCAAGATAAGACCTCTTAACGCTAAGATAGGACAAAAACTTTCATAACTTGCTTTGCAGATGACAGGCCATCGGATGCAAAATAATAGAATTACCATTTATTTACCGCTCTTGGAAAAACAATAAATCATACGCAGAGTTATTTTTGTTCTTCTTTGCCCTGTTCAGAAATCTTCTTGATGTATATCCGAATCTGCTGGCCGTTATTTTTGGACAATGGCCATTGTTAGCAGCCCGTGCGTCGGTAGTGAATATCAATGTGTGCCAATCGTGGCTTTTTTCGTTTCTCTATGTGCGTTTTCTTCTGGTCGTATTTTATTTAAATTTCGATCCGGCGACTATAAATAGCTGATCATAATAATGTGGAATATTTATAAACCTTATGAATTTGACTTAAAACTGCTCGTTTAAAAAATAATGCAACTTTTGGGTATTTCAAATGATCCAATGACATCACAAATATCCAGCAGGGTCGCACTAAAGTACTTAAAGCCCGCCTACAAACGTAAAAGAGGCACCCCTTTTACTTTCTTTCAAGAAAAAGGGGGGAAAACTTATGGGATCTAAGAGAATATGTAAAATAATAAAAAGGAAGGTAGTAGGTAAAAATGTATTAATATACAAAGTACAAAATGTACCCATATATAAAAACATCCAATAAATAAATAAATAAATAAAAACTCGGCTGTTCGAGCCTCGCCAGGGAGTGACCCCCCCCCCTGAACCCCCGTAATATTTTAGTTTCATTATTGCCAAATTAAAACGATATTAATTGACTATGTCATTTTATCTCGCATCTTTCGCGTATTTCGCCTGCTAACCCAACGTTGAATTTTTTAAGATTGTAACCTATTTATAGAAAAATACATGGGATGCCTATTCTACAGCTTATGAGCTAGTGTAACAATAGATTAAAGCTGTTGTGAATTAAATATATGTAAAATTATGTCGCATTTTTGGGACATATTTTTCATGCAATTTTCAATATAGGGGGTGAGAGATAAAATGGCATAGTCATTAAAATTAATTAGAAGAAGACAATACTAAAACATTTTTTTTTTGCCTCTGGTTCAAGTAGGCTTGCCCACTTTCCTACAACCATTTACGGGTCTTACGCGATGGAAATTCGGGACGTGACTGCAAAAAGACGAGGTTTAATTTTTACATTTTAAATACTAGTTTATTGAATGTTATATGATTACTAATTTGGCAATAATTAAAACAAACCATAAGTAGGTATCGATAATGTATCTTTATGAGAGAAAATTAAAGTTTTGAATCACACTTACATTATTATAATTTTTTTATCTATTTGGAAAAAAAAACTTAGGATATATTAAACCATTTTTACTAAAATCATAATATTACTTATTTAGGAAAGAAACTTAATGTTTATAATCTCTTCTGAGATCATTGTATATAATTTATCGAATTATTAAATTATTTATTCTCATTAAAACACAGGACATTTGGCGTCCCGCACACACCTTCCGCGGGACGTGTCCTCTAAAGCCCTAGAAACGGGACGTCCCGGCTCTCGCAGGACGGTTGGCAACCCTAGGCACAAGTTAAATAAAAGAAGCTGTATTGAAACATATGCATATTGTCGTTGCTATTTCAACAATTTTTTAATCACGTGAAAAAACAGATTGATTCCTGGGTATTGTTGAACAGCAATTGTTACGCAGGAGCGCAAAAACAGTTGATTTTGTTTTTTCCTTTTTTTCACCTGAGACGATTTTAAGTTTCGTATTCAGTTGTTTCATGCGGTTATAGTAGAGAAGAAAATTAAATGTTAATGCAAGTTACAATAATATATTGTCCGATAGTGTTGCTAGCAGCAGCTCAGATTTCTTTTCATTAATTTAGAAGACAGTTTCGGAAGAATTCCATATCACGTGTGGGACACACTTTGAAATTGTCTGTTGCATTATCATTTTATCAACGTGCTGTTGTTCTTTCTTTTTTTGCCCCTTTTTCAATTAAAACACAATATCCTGAACCGAAAATAGAGTAGTTTTTTTAAATCTTATTCATGATGTATATTTCATGTTTTAAGAGACCATGAGTTACCACTTGATTTTACCAAATTTTCATATTTTTTTTAGCATGTGGTCTGAACCAGTTACTTCGCATAATTTTGTAGATCATACGTAAATTTCACAATTAAAGATTTTTATTTTGCAGAAGAAAATAATGTATTAAATTAAATATCCTGCTATATAGTCACACTGATTCCTGACTCACTGACTTACTGATTCTGTAAGAATTCCGAGTAGCTACTCTAAGATAACACTTTTATCACCTTTATATACACTCTTACCAAAAAGATTAAAAAGTTTAATTCAAAAAGCGCAATAGCACTCATAGTTTTTCTACAGGAGCACTCAAAATATTCCCAGTGCATTGCGCTCTATGGGTAGTTATTCTTTAAAAAGCGTGTCATCCTACAAAAAAGTTACGTTGATCAGCTGTAACCCCTGACTTCAAGATAAAACTTTTTACACCATTACTACTAAAAAATTACAATATTAACACAAAAAGCCAAATATCATCTACATCGTTTGTACGATCGGCTTGAAATTTTTCATAATGATGTATAAAAATCTGGAGTGACTCCACTCGACTTTCCGAACACTTACGATTAAGATCATGACCAAGCATTTAAATAAATTTTATTCGATGAACAAATTCAACTTCGGCCACAATGTAAAAGAAATCTTGGTCGTAGCCCTGTAGAAAAACTATAGTCCTATGCACCACACACATACATACATACATCTCGTAAAAATAGCATAAATGAATCCAGAAGACCTCAAAACGTGTCAATACACCAAAATCTCGAATTCGAATTTTTTCATGATGACAATACTTTCCTTACATGATACATGTTCGGAAAGTAAAAATATAAAAAACAATCTGTGCTACTTTAAAAATCTGAAAATCCACCTGTTCCTTCATTTTTCGCTATTTTCAGTTCCATTTTATTTCCGAGAATGAAAAAAAGGTTAACTATCTGCGTGACAAAATGACGTCATTGTCGGAAGTGACAAGACGTCATACTGAAATCCCTGGAATGAAGGGAAAATTGCGGTTCCAATTAATTTAAAAGTTTTGATAGCATATCTTTTTTTCACAAATTAAATGATTTCGTCTGGTATGAAAGAAACTTTGATATAAAAGGGGATATTTCCAGCGAAACGAAAACTTTCAAATGCGAAAAATTTTAACACGTTTTTAGAAAAAAATGCAATTCCGATTTTGGTATATAGTAAAAACTGAATATGAAGTTATTTAATTTAAGTGGACGAAGGTTAAATAAATTGAGTGTAGACGTGTTTGGTTAAATGGTTTTCCTAACACCCTTTGTAACTGCCTCCACAACGAGCTTCTAGTTTTGAAAAGGTTTGCATCTCGATTGAATCAATTTACGATCAAAAAAAGAGAAGAAGAAATAGCTAGGTAATGATAAAATATGGCTCCTCCATTTTTAAATTAGTGTAGATTGTTATCAAACGTACGTACAGAGACTGTGTAGGGCAGGGTTGGCATGGTTTAAATCATGGTTTAAACCATGATAACCATGAGAAAAACAATTGGTTTTTTTATCATGATAACCATGAAAAAACTAATTGGTTTTTTTACCATGATAACCATGGAAAAACCAATTGGTTTTTTTTTACCATGATAACCATGAAAAAACCAATTGTTTTTTTTTTAAAAGAATAATTTAAAATTCCGAATACTACAGATAGAATATGTTCTGATATCTTTTAAAATTATCCTTATAAGTATCAACAATAAGTTTTTATATCAATCTAATAGACATCTTATTGTTTTATCATTATTAAAAATTATTAGTTAAACCTTAATTATAGACTGCATTTTTAATTTGTTTCTAAAATAGAGGTTTTGTGTTTTAACAACTTATTTTTAAACCTTAAAAATACCATTTTGAACAACTTATCACCATTATTACTGATGAATCTAAGTGCAAGATTCCAAGTAAAATGTAGTAAACAGTTAATATTGTATTATATTATATACTAAATATAAAAAATAGTATCTCTACATAAAATATTAAAATTGAATGATTTCAGTGTCCACAAGCAACAATTGTTTATTTACTTTGTTTTAATGACTTTCAGAAGGAATATTAATTGTTATTTGAACATTTTACAAATACTTTTATTTATAAGTATGTAACAGGTAATTATAAAAGGATTTCAAAAAAAAAAAAAAAAAAGCCTGGTTTAAACCAAAAAACCCGGTTTAAACAAAAAAAAAAAAAAACCCCTGGTTTTTTGGGTTTTTTCAAATAAACCAGATTTTTTTCCAACGCTGGTCTAGGGTATTGCAGATAGAGCACTTATATCATTAGCGACCCTTGGAAAAGGGCGCAGATTTCCACTGCGAGATTGACGCAACGGACGACGGATTTAACCTGTGCGCCGCCATCGTTGCAAGCGCTGTTTTCCTTATGGAGAAAAAGCCCGGTTTTGTTATCTGCCAGTGGCGTTACTTAACCCCACTGTGCGTACCTAGAAACTCTTATCTTCGAAAGCAAATATTTATTTCATGTCATTTATTTATTTAAGCTTATTTATATTTATTTGTTTGTTTTGTAAAATTAACACGGGTCTTCGAGCCTCGTCAGGGGGAGGCTCCCCTGAACCCCCCCTAATTTTTTTAGTTTCATGATTGCCCTATTAAAACGATATTAATGGACTATGTCGTTTTATCTCTCACCCCTTTTTTCTTTACATTTATTTCATCGACTGGAAGTAGGAGGGTTTACCCGATCTTTCCTTGCAATCGCAAACGTGGGTCGATGATAACTGAAGTAACTTACACAATTTTTAGTATCTATTGTTGCAGAAACCTCTGCTTGTTTACTGGGTTCGTCGTTCTAAAGTCCAGTGGGTGTAGAAAGTTCTAGTAAAAAGGCACTTGTCAGGATGGAACACACACTTTATTGCTTCTAGAACTTCGTAGAACCATCAGCTGTACAAAAATTCTCAAGCACAATCAAACAGTCATGCGCTTTTAACAGTCCGCTTAGATCTGAAGCTCTCACAAATGCTGTATTTCGCGCACAAAATGGAACACATCCACAGGTAAAACTTCAGTGAAAATGTTCAAGGGATGTCGTACAAAATCCCTTAAGACACAGCTATGAAGAATTTGCACACAGCACTTTAAAAACAGCTTCGAAAAGCAGGCCGAAACGCAGCTTCTATAGCACTCTCCATTCAGCAAGCGTACTCCCTCAGAGAGCTCTTCACAAAACGGGTGCTCACTCACACTGAACTGGGGCTTCTAAGTAGGGATGGACGCGAGACGAAAAATTGTCGTCTCGCGTCTCGCAAAATAGCCGAAAAGCTTGTCTCGTCTCGCAAAAATCCCTATATCATAATGTTAAAAATGTTTGTCTCGTCTCGCAAAAAAGCTGTAAATCTCTGTCTCGTCTCGCAAAAAGTCGTCTCGCGTCCATCCCTACTTCTAAGGCGCTTCTATTTATAGCCGACGCAGAAGGTACAAGAAGCCTCCAGAAATGTCTATTTCACGAAGATTCTACAGAAAGCGTGAATTTTGATGACGTCATAGAAGAGAAATGTTAGATTATTATGTGATTTTAATGCAGCAAAAGCAGCTTTACAGGCCCCATAGGGAAAATAGCGCCCAATGACCAAAATGTCACCAAGCTTGGCGACTTTTGGTGAAATATCGCCAAATTTCGCTCCAAAAATAAGTCCCCGAAAGTTAAGCTATCTAAGGTCTAGGACCCATATTTCTCGAGATTTCTAGAACCTCCATAGAAAAACAATGGGAAACCGAAATCTCTGTAACTCCCGGTTCAAGTGGACCGATTTGGATGCAACAACAAGCAAAATTTATCTGTTTGAAGCGTAGAATACGAATTTTGAACTACTTTGGGCCCCAGAACAGCGGGTGGCCCCGAAAATTCGTAACACTATCTTAACACACCAAAAATTTGGCTTTTCGTTATTTGATATTGTTGAGAGATTTAGGCGAGTAGGGTTGCCTTTTTTCGCTATTGGCGAGACATTCAGAATGGATAAGAATCCAAGGCTGTTAGGCTTATGTTTAAAATGATTCTTTTATCCACTTTCACATTCGCAAGCCCAGTGCCCGATGCGTTTACACCTTTTACAAGTTATTCTTGATGCATCCTTAATTTTATGAGTCCATGTTTTATGTTTCCATGTTTCGTAATTATCGTTATTCAGAGTTTCAGTTAGACCAAGTTCCAGTCGCCATATTGAGGATGAAGGATGCAGCTTTGAAACGAACGTTAAAAATCAGCCAATCAATAAATGAATACATCGGGTGTCCATAACCTTTTAGAAATGTTAGCAGAGTTATGGCACAAACATAGTAAATGTAGGTTTTTAACTTAACATTATTAAATTAGAACGGAAGAAAGAGGCACATCCCATAGCAAGGTAACATCACAAGAAGGAAAAAAGTATAGAAGAAGTAAAAAGAATGCGTGCGTGAGCACAGTTAAGTAGATAAACGTTGATTGAGGGATACAGAATTCAGGAGGATAAGACATTGCACAATAAAAAAATAAACAATGCAATACTCAGCAATTTATTCTTACTTTTATGTCGCCTTTTTGGGACCCATTTTTCGGACAATTTTCAATAAAGGGGGTGACAGATAAAATGACATAGTCATTAATAAATTATTGTTTATCCTTTTGATAGGAATGCAAACTAATTTAACGAGGAAGGGAAAATGGTGTCTTCCATTTCATGTATAGCTTAGCATTATTTGAACCCCTGCCAACATATTTTTTTTTTCTTGGAAATTGTTATTAATATTTTTTATGGAATATTTCTGCGTATTTTTATTTTTTGGACAGGTTTTTTACGCAATTGAATATTCTATAGGAACAATGAGTATTTTTCTCTTTTCAAACCGTTGCACGCACGTTGGTTGCTACTGTTCACGCTTAGTTCTCCGAACGAAATATGTTTCCCTTTGTTAAAGAATGACAATTTTTTTTTGCGGATATTTAACTTATCTCTCTCCTCTGTGTGTCTATCAAGGTATTTTTTTTTCTCTCCTACTTTCTTTAAGGGAGTTCGAATGAACACTTTCTAATTTCCGGTATGCCTATGATTGTCATTTTCTTTTCTTTTCTTTTTTTTTTAAAATATGCGTTAAAAAATGGCTGTGATATTTTTCCTCAAAAATAATTAAATATTTTTCGAATTCCAAACATTCCCTAATTTTACAAATGTAAATCTCTTTAAAAACTCACTTATAATTAAGGAAGTAAATAATTAAAACGAAGAATTCGAAAATGGATGAATTTACGCTTAAAAAATGGTTAGTTAAATTGAAACTTAAATTATATAATTAAAAATTTTCGTTTTGAATCAAATCTAAATATTTTTTAGAGAATTCTTTCAAAAAGCGACTTTCACACACTGTTAAAAAAAAAAAAAAAAAACAGAAGAAGAAGAAGAAGAAAGTCCTCTTCTGTTTATATTAATGTCTTCAAAAAATTTTCCAAGTTTATTACGAAATTTAAATTAATTAACGATTAAAAGACACTATTTTCCGTATGTGGTTCACTGCGCTCAGCATGTGTTTTACCAAATGAGAAAAATACTTGCTTTCAATCAGTTAACAAATTAATGACTCACAATTAAACTAAATAACTTTTGAATACATTAATGTAAACAGAAAAGGTTATTGTATTGTTATACAAAATGGCTTACCTGTCAATAACTTATTCTTAAAAATTTAGGATCCTATACATAAAAGCACTGTTTTCGATTCTCCTCATTTTTAAAAAGTACAAGACCCCTTAAATATGAAACTGGCATTTGAAGCCGAAATACTTTTTTGAGAGCGTGTATCTGGTCTATCCCTGCCGAGGATTTTATTCCGCAACGGACATCAAATTTAGGGTTTTCCAACCGTCCCGCGAGAGTCGGGACGTCCCGTTTCTAGGGCTTTAGAGGACATGTCCCGCGAAGGGTGTGTGCATCACGCCAAATGTCCCGTTTTTTGAATAGAATAAACAATTTATAATTTGATAAAGTAATTTTAAATATTGGGTTCCTTTTATAAATAAATATAATTTTAGTAGAAGTGATTGTATACTACTTTAATTTCTTTTCCAAATAGGCAAATTATGATTTCAGTAAAAGTGGTTTAATATAGCTTTTTTCCCCCCCAAATAAATAAGTATCATAATTTTAGTAGATGGATTGAAGACTCTAAGTTTCTTTTATAAAGGTATATTTGATACCTACTTACAGGTTGTTTTAATTATATCTTATATGCCAAAGTATAAAGGTTTTGCATTGGTTTGTGAAAGAAATAAAAAAAAAGTTCACTTAATTTAATTGCTAATAATAGTACTGTTTGTTCTCATTATACAGAACCAGTGGCGTAGCCAAGGGGGGGGGGAGAAGGGGGGTCACAACCCCCCCCCCCCCATGAGGAATTTTTGCCATACAAAATGTATATTCTTCACTCCCTTACCTCACATACGTATACATATATGTGAGTTGCAGTTAACTTCCCCCCCTCCATGAAACATTTCTGGCTGCGCCGCTGTACAGAACAGATATAGAGGACTCCGTAATATTTAATGCTACTTTTTCATTAGTTTATCTGACTGTTTTAACTTTTGTTAACTATGCTGCATGGGTAATTATGCCAAAGTAAAACATAATATTCAATAAAACTATTTAAAATGCGTAAAGTAAATCTAGTTTTAATTGTTTTTCTGTAACTAGTAAGCTGGGTAAAGCTTTTGTTAGTCACGTCCCGAATTTTAATTGCGAAAGTCCCGTAAATTCGTGAATAAAAGTTGTTGAGCCTGCTCAAACCGAAAGTCGAAATAAATTCATGCATCCATCATTTTCAAAATATCCTTCATAAAACGCGGCTAGCATCAAAGGCGATTTCTTGGAAATAAATTGCGCTCAAGGAATATAATCAAAGGGAAAAATAAATTTTTATTTTCTGTCACTTCCTCCGATAAAGTTAGCGTTGCTCACGGTTAACGAGAAATATTTCTCATTGTTTGCTTTGCAGACGATAGTTGTTGAACCACGTGTTGGATTTTTTTTTTCTAGGAATTTTCCGTTGAACAAACACTAGGCAAAAGACCTTGCTTCCTGGCACCTTTGGTTGTGCGTCATTTTTATTTATTTTACTTATTTTTTTTTTAAGAACTAGGGTGCTATTTCGCTCAATCCCAGAATTTTGTCTACGCATTTTTGTCTATGCGATCTTGTAGACAGGTTTTGCTGTCATGAACTTTTCAGATGTGTTTGCTGGTTAACCCTTTGAAGCGCAACCCTTTCCCAATGCTGAAAAAAGGACAGCCGTTGGCAACGCTCGACTTGACTACCAGCAAGATGGCGGACAGCTGGCTGTCGTCAAAAAGGGTCTCTCGATCTGTGGCACGCGATGAACGTTTCGATCGTCCGCCATCTTGCTGGTAGTTAAGTTGAGCGATGGCAACGGCTGCCCTTTTTTCCGCATGGGGCAATCTATCCAGCTATTCTCGCATTCTTCCATTTTTCAGCAGATGTCAGTGCTGTTCAAAAGAATCGTGACCAATTTTTTTTACGGGAAAGGACGTGCTAAAAAGTAAAGGATTCCCGTGTAGCTATGTCACCCGCCACTATTTTTATAGAAATCCCTTCTATTCTTCGTGACTGACAACAGTTAACGTCAGAGTTGGGTGTTCCCAGAGCGGGAACACTGCGCGTTAAAGGGATAACGTGGAGGGAGCCGGGGCGTTAGTAAAGTGTTGAAAGTCGCACAAGGTTTGCAATTTTCGACAATGGATCGCTCAATTGGGTACCAAAACGTGACAGTTTATTATAAATATATAATGAGTATGGTTAGAAAACGCCTGGCGAATATTGTGAAAAAGCTTTAGTAGGCGATTTTAATATAGATTTCAATTCCGAAGAAATGTTTTATGGAACACAGAAGGCAAATACGGTACACTCATAGATTATGATACCTTTTCCAAATGGTATTTATAAAGGTGAAGTATAGTTTAACTATGCCGGCCGAAAATGGTTAAACAGTTTTGGTAGGCGATTTTAATGTAGATTTCTATTCCGAACAGGTGTTTTATGAAAAAGGAAGGAAAACACGACACACTCGTGGATTAGGATGCCCATTCCAAACAGTAATTAAAATGGTAGAGGATAGTTGGAATATGCTTGGCGAAGGTTGTAAAACAGTTTCGGTAGGCGATTTTAAGATAGATTTCGATTCCAATGAAGAGTTTTCTGGTACAACAGGGACGTACCCAGAAAAAAATTTCGGAGGGGGTCCAAACGGTGAAAAAGGCAGAATTTTTCACAAAAAGACTTCATCATTCTTATTTTGTTAACAAAAACTGAAATTTCGGGGGGGGGGGGGGTTCCGCACCCCCTGGACCACCCCCCTGGGTACGTCCTTGTGGTACAAGAAAGAGTGGATTCCTATTTTAACGCCCCCACTCTCGCCAACCTAAATAATCGCCACACTTTAGCGAGCTTTGCAGTCATGGGTCCTTTCGAGTTATGCACAAGTTTCAATGCTCCCAAAAGAACTAGATGAAAACTAAAGTGAACCAATGAGCGATCAACGCACCCGTTAAGGAATTTGAAGACATTTAATTTTAAAACTACATTCATTGGCAACCCAAAAATAAATAAATAAATAATGGAATGCCGTACTTACATGTTGTTCCAAATGGCCATTTTAATTCTAAGTTACGGGTGCCACATAAATACAAAAAATCGTCATGTAACTGCCTATGTTTACTGATCGCCACCTTGGCGAGAGTCGGGGCATTAAAGTATTAATCAACCCAAGAAATACAAACGCGGCACACTCATGGATTACCATTCACGTTCGAAACAATATTTAGAACGGAGAAGTATAGTGTTCGAATATACTTGGCAGAGATTGTAAAATAGTTTTAGTAGGCGATTTTAAGATAGATTTCGATTTCAAAGATGGGTTTTATGGAACAAGGAAGAAAAATACGGCACACTCATGAATAATGATACACTTTTCAATTTAATGGAAAAAGGAAGAAAATAGGGACGACGCATAAATTATGATACGCTTTTAATATATATCACTTTAGTGCGTATTTAAAATCCGAAAGTGTTCAGATTTTCTTAATTTTTCTCAGACAACCTTTGCTGCATTGCAGTTCTTAAAAAAATCTGATGTGGACACCATATAACTTCCTTGTACGTCTATTTAATCATAAATATTTTCGGTGCACTGTGCGTCGCGTCTGACTATTTAATTTTCGAAATTTGTTTTGGGAATCTCCTTTTAAATAACCCACGAGCCGCCACTGCTAATGAGTACAGATTTCTTGGCTGGGCTACCTTGGTTTGATATTGATCATTGTTATCATTGCTACTATTATTATTATTGGACAGTTTGACGTCGCAATGACAACTACTTTTCTGAAATCCATTACTTAGGAATTGCCTTGAACTGCCATATGACAGACCGTAAAAGAAAAATAATAAAAAACATATTTAACAGTTAATAATGTGTTTATTGTTTAATAAAATCATATTAATGGCGTTCTAAAAAGTTAAAACAACATTTACCGATCATTATCGGCGAGACCCATTCATTGAGTTCGAGGGTATTTTTTATAAAGAACCTTCTTTATTTTTATAAAGAACTTATATAAACACTTTACAAAATTCTAACATTTGGTCGCGTTAATCATACATATAAAAAATACATTTTCGAGAGATTTTTCTAAAAAGTCTTCTTCGCTTTTAAAATTCGCATTAAAAAAAAATTAATTGAATTTGTGCGGCAGGCATAGCCCGCATAATTTGACGTTTTCATTCTCGTTTTCTCTCTGTTAAACCGGGCAATTCATTTAAGCAAAGTGGTTCACCGACGTTATTATGTTTTCTCCTGGTAAATTTTACCCAAATGAATGAACAGAATATCACATGACCCTATTCGGGGCCCCTGCCTGGCAACTTGCCATGGAAAAAAAGGGCATCGAAAAGATCAGTTGTATCTAAATAGCGTAATTATTGTATGTTTCGATCGATGAGAAAGTCAGGGGGGGGGGATAAGAAAAAAAAAATAATAATCGCGGAATGAGATTAGCCTGCGACCCCGTTTTCTTCGAAACCCACCATGTTTTATATTTAACTCATCAAGAGGGAAAACTTTTTAATGGATTTGTAACTAACTGGTCCGCTTTTCGCTGGTTTGGACTAGCCAGCCTTTTAAAAGACTGGCGAAATTACTTTTTTCAGGGTCATTTAGTAGTGAGAGTGAGTTTTGTAGATTTTGGCGTTTCTTTTAATTATGTTGGTCGCCCGCGTTGCGTTGGAAACGTGTGTATTTCACAGCCCCTCCCCCCGCCCTTCCCCTTCATCTCTTTAATGATAAATATCTGTTGATGCGGGATGAATGACTGTTGTTGTCGCGGAATTTTTGAAAGTGGAAAATGATGGGGCAGCGAGTACTAATTGTCCCAGAAAAAACCTGTTGTTTGTTTACGGTTCGGTTTTTTCAAACTTTCATCTGTAACTTTTTGGATGGGCCTGTTTTTCACCTGACCTTGGAAATTTCGAATGAAAATCACTGTTTTTTTTTTATTTGTTCCTTTAACCCTTTGAGGCGCAACCCTTTCCCAATGCTGAAAAAAGGGCAGCCGTTGCTATCGCTCCACTGAACGACCCGCAAGAGGGCGGACGATCGAAACGTTCATCGCGTGCCACAGATCGAGAGACCCTTTTCTGACGACAGCTAGCTGTGCCAAAAAAGGGTCTCTCGATCTGTGGCACGCGATGAACGTTTCGATCGTCCGCCCTCTTGCTGGTAGTTATAAGTCGAGCGATGGCAACGGCTGCCCTTTTTTTCAGCATGGGGCCATCTATCCAGCTGTTCTCGCATTCTTCCGTTTTTCAGTAGACGTCAGCGCTGTTAAAAATAACGACCCTTTTTTGACAGGAAATGACGTGCTAGTAAAGGATTCTCGTGGAGCTAGGTCACCCGCCACTATTTTTATAGAAATCCAATCTATTCTTCGCAACTGGCAACAGTCCAAACGTCAGAGTTTGGCGTTCCCAGAGCGGGTACACTGCGCGTTAAAGGGTTAATTCCTAGAATCTCGTTATTACCCTCATGTATCAAATTTCATTGTTCTACTGTGAAAATTTAAGCTTAATACTTTTACATTATTAACACTGGTTGCATATTATTTTTAAAAAGTATTTTACTGTGTTTTACTTTATTTCCGTTTTTTAAAACGTGTAAATCATGAATTCAATTTTGCATGTATTTCTCAGTCTGGATATTATATACCTCTGATACAAATTTATCTTTAGTATGGTTTGTTTAAATAACAGAAAATACTGTCGGAGCGGAGTTGAGAAGTCACAAAATTGAGCCATTCCAACTTGCATGTTAGGCAAGTGCATGTAGGTCATCGTAAAAGGAATGGGGTATTAGAAAGTTTTTAATAAAACCCATATATATATATACACGTGTGTGTTGCCTGATGAATCGATACATTTTATACGGAATTGAGGGGAGAAGGGGCCTTTGAGGTGTGAACTGCGACTCCACCCTTGGGGGCAAATTTTTACCCGCTTTTTTTAAAAAACTATATTTCAATATTAATAGTATTTTTATCGATTGAAGTCATTTTTATCAGAGTCCATGAAAACAGCTGCAGAAATCCCTTCCAGTCCCGATGCTTTTAGCTGTATTTGAATGTTTTCCTCTCAAGATTTAATTTCATAGGATCAGTGGCGTAGCCAGAACATTTTTCATGGGGGGGGGGGGTTACGACTACTACAACTCATATATATGTATACGTGTGTGTGATACTGTAGTGAAGAATATACATCTACACGTACGGAGCAAGGCGATAGTTAGGTTTGTCTCCTTGGCAGGGGCACAAAATCATACTAGTTACAGAAAGGGGGGGGGAAAAACAGATTCTCGTGTATGGTACATATAAGGCTTGGTGTGCTTATTTTAAATTTAAATAGAATTTAAAACGAAAAAAAAAATTTAACTTACATTAAAATATAATTCACCTTTCTTTTTATTTATTTATTCATTATGATTATTTATTATTATTATTATTATTATTATTATTATTACTTAATGGCCACTATTTTCAGGTTAAATTCTCTAAGATTTTATCTTAAAATCTGTTTTAAATTTCTTGAGACTCTTTAAAAACTGAGGTCTTGGGCTGTGGCCTAGTAGGTCTGTACGATAATTAAGTCCTAGACATCCTAGGTGAGTTTCATATTGCATATGAAACAGAGAGAAATGTTTCCCCCCCCCCTCCGTGGGCGTTATCAGAATATTTTCTTGGGGGGGGGCTGATTACTTCAACATGCCCCCCTTTGCCCGATGCTGCCGACGCCCATGTAGCCACCCCGAAAATATATACCGATTACCAGCATGTCAAACATGATCATTTGACGATACCTTTAACCTTTTAACGCGCAGTGTTCCCGCTCTGGGAACACCCAACTCTGACGTTTTGACTGTTGCCAATCACGAAGAATAGATTGGATTTCTATAAAAATAGTTGCGGGTGACAGAGCTCCACGAGAATCCTTTACTTTTTAACACGTCCTTTCCCGTCAAAAAATTGTCAGGATTCATTTTAACAGCACTGACATCTGCTGAAAAATGGAAGAATGCGAGAACGGCTGGATAGATGGCCCATGCTGAAAAAAGGGCAGCCGTTGCCATCGCCCGACTTGACTACCAGCAAGATGGCGGACGATCGAAACGTTCATCGCGTGCCACAGATCGATAGGCCCATTTTTGACACAGCTGGCTGTGCGGTACAGCAGGGATCTCTAGATCTGTGGCCCGCGATGAATGTTTCGATCTTCCGCCATCTTGCTTGTCGTTAAGTCGAGCGATGGCAACGGCTGCCCTTTTTTTCAGCATTGGGAAATTGTTGCGCCTCAAAGGGTTAACGTAAACAATACCGCCCCCAACATACTTAAGAATACCAGGTTATTTATTTTTTTAGCACACTCTTCAGAAATCATGTTCCGAGACATTAATGCCTAGGTTCGATTCTCTTCGTTCTAGTCCGAAAGACATGGTTAGACCCCCCCACACACGCACACAACTCAAGTTATTGTTCCATGTCTAATACTTTTTCTTTTTTTGTTCTCGATGATTTCGTTCCATTAATTCCATTGCGCCATTTTGTAGCCATCGATGTAAGCAGAGGGAAAACATTAGTGACGTCGACACCGGATCTGTGCTCGACTGAATTGCAGGTGCTTGCTCACTTTTGGTAGATAGATGTCAAGGCGATGTGGAATCTCTTTTCTAAATTCTTTTTTTCTTCTTCTTTTTTTCTTCCCTCCTTTCCTATACGCAACACCAGTGGGTGGATCTGCCTAAAACTTTGTATTATCCTACGCTGATATGGGTCTGTTAAGTTTTTTTTTTTGGAAGGGCGCCAGAACTGTCATTATTACCTGTTGATCTCTCTCTGGAGAGTTTTTCTAGGTGTTCTTGCAACACGATGTTAAGAAAATGGCCATTTCCCCCCCAGCTATTTCTTGTTCTTTGTTACCGTTTTGCTTCATATGCCTAGGTTAGGGAAGGACTGTCCAGAAACTTGTTCACCGAATAAGATTTGTTACATGCAGGGTTTACCGAAAAGGTGGTAACTATTTACCTGCTAGAGATAAGTGGGCATGCAAATTGGAGAAAAAATGTTTAAAATAAGACAGGAATAAAGACTACCTTAAGAAAAAAATCCCTCTCGTTAATATTTAAAAAGTTACGCATTTAAAATTTGTACACGACCCCCGTAGAATAAACTTTTCAGTTAGTGAAATGTGTCCCACGGTGATCGATCTAGGATTTTTTCAGAAGAGTAAAAATATACTCCTTAACCTTTTTAGAAAGCGTATTTTCTTTTCCAAAGGAGTCATTAAAGCAATGAACAATTGTGCTAAATATTCAAATACATAATTAAATTGCATTGGACACACAAATAATAACTGATTATACGTCTAGGTACATAAATGTCAGTTCAACAAAAACGAGTGCAATAATTGGATTTTTTAAATTTAAAATCAGCAAATCATAATTATTTATCAAAATATACCTCATTTTATAGGGAAAAGCAATGCGTAAAAATACACATTCCGAAATATTTAACGCTTATTTTGAAATTCTAAAGCGTGAAATACGCATCTAGAGGCGTTATCACGATCACTGGTGCCCCATATACTTGTGAATTGATGTGCAAAATTTGACAACTATATCGTAAAAAGTGTCAGAGATACGAAGACAAATGTATGCTGACTTAAACCACTTTTCAATGGCTCTCGAAGGCTAAAAAATCAAATCCGATTATCGCGTTTCAAAGGACACTTAGAAATTATTAAAGAATTATTAATTTATCAGGGGGTCTGTTATTTGAAATACACTGCTGGCCATCGTAAATGCAACACCCTGAAGGAAGCATGCAAATAATATGAAATTTACAACATGCATTAGCTGAGGTGAGATATGCAAATGATTAGAATTTCAGCGCAGACGCACATCAAGCGCGCCTGTGGCGCCACCTCAAAGCGCTATTTAAGGCTTGGAGATTTCGACGGTTTCAAGTACAGCAATTGTGTTTTTCTTGCTTTTTTTTCAAAAAAAACGATAAATTATGCCTCGTAGGAAACAACGATCATCTTTTGATCAAGTATCCGAGTTTGACAGAGGAAGGATAGTGGCATACCGAGATTGTGGGTTATCTTTCAGGGAAATCGGTCGTCGTATTGGACGAAACCAAACAACTGTGATGCGGATATGTGATCGTTGGGTGCAGGAGGGTACGACGGACAGACGTGATCGACCGCATCGACCTCAGTGCACCACGTCACGTGATGACAGGCAGATTGTACGCATGGCAGTGACGGACCGCTCAGTCACATCACGAACCATATCACAGCAGATTCAGTCTGTAACGCATCATCCAGTGTCTGCGCGTACCATTCGACGTCGTTTACAGCAGAATGGTCTGTCCGCAAGACGTCCGTTGCTTTGTCTACCTCTGACGTGGAACCACAGACGTCTCCGCCGCCAATGGTGCGATGAAAGAAGGATGTGGACGACAGAATGGAATGAAATTCTCTTTACTGACGAGTCACGCTTCTGTATGCAACACCACGACGGTCGGATTCGAGTCTGGAGACACCGTGGAGAGAGGATGCTGAACAGCTGCATTATGCACCGTCACACTGGTCCTGCACCGGGTATTATGGTATGGGGCGGTATCGGATATCTCTCTCGCACTCCTCTAGTACGCATTGCCGGTACTTTAACCAGCCAGCGCTACATCTCCGAGGTGTTGGAGCCAGTTGTCCTTTCTTACCTTCAGGGCTTGCCAACAGCCATATTTCAGCAGGATAATGCACGGCCACACGTGGCACGCATTGTCCAAGGGTTCTTCGTCAATCACCAGATTGAATTGCTTCCCTGGCCGGCGCGCTCTCCGGATCTTTCGCCGATAGAAAACATGTGGTCCATGGTTGCTCAACGACTGACCCAGAGTTCATCCCCAGCTGTCACACCAGATCAACTTTGGCAACGTGTGGAAGCTGCTTGGTCTGCTGTACCCCAAGAACACATTCAAAGTCTCTTTGAATCAATGCCGAGGCGTGTGGCAGCTGTGATCTCCAACAACGGCGGCTACTCTGGGTACTGATTTTGGCAGGAACCACGCTTCATAGAATGCTGTAAATTTAATCATTTGTTACTTGGTCAACATGTTATCTACACAATAAATTTTGTTGTGATATCTCTTGTTTTTCTTGGTGTTGCAATTTGGGTGGCCAGCAGTGTATATGGAATGAAATTAACGATTGAAAACGAATTTTAACGAATTAACGATTGTTTTCGTAAAATGGAGCCCCCAATGAAGCTTGTGCCCTCGGCTCCCATCTCGGCAAATCGGTCTCTGGGCTCGGGTTCGACTGCCGACTTAAGCTTGATTGTTAATTCGTCCGTCTCTTCATAGGGGGTAACGCTGGCCGCGCCCATAATAAAATGACCAAAACTTGGAGTCATTGTAATGGCGAATGCCTACACCGCAAGTGCTCCCAAGTGCGTGAAATTCGTATGCCTTTATTATTGTTATATTATTATTTACGTGAGCACCAAGCAGTTTTTAAATGTTTAGTATTCACGTCATTTGTTCGTTGCGCCATCTATGTGTGAATATCGGAAATTAGCCGGCGCCATTTCTTAAATGACTAGTTCTAGAAATTATTTTATAATTCTTGCATCTTTTCTTTTTCTTTTCGTGCGTGGTTATACGGTATCCAGTAATTAATTTCATTTTCTACCGCGATGACTCTATTTATCCCCTATCATATAACGATGTTTTAAAAGATATTTCAGTGTTCCTGGTTTCGTTTCTTTTCCTGAACACGGATGTTTATTCGGATACGCATCAATAGACCCTGCTGCTGTGTGTGAGAGTTAAGTCGTTTTCCTTCTTTGCTAGTTAGTGTAAAGCTACTGAGGAGGAAGCTCTGAAAATGTTTATACAGTTTATGGATTTTTTTCTCCCCATCTCAGCACATATCCTAACTTTTAGATGACTTGCTGGTCGAGCGATCAAGTGTGATTGAAAAATTAAAAATTAGACAAATCAGGTTGCCTTCTCCGTAGTCGAGTTCGTAAATTTGCTGGCGAAAAGGTGTCTTTGCTACTGATACTGCTGCGATCACTGTACCTTATGCATGATCTCTTTAAATGATGGACAATGAATACAACTTTTTATTACAATCTATTAGCGTACCTATCCTCTCTCTGAACTCATTTCAAGTACATTTAACGGATAAACGGAAATGCAGTGAACATTCGCGTTGTTTCTTCTTGATTTTTAATAAAGGACACTTCAATCAGGGTTGCCAGATGTGGCTAATTTTAGCCATTTTGGCTAATTTCAGAAGCTGCTGGCTAAAAAGAAAATTTTTTGTTTAGCCACTCGTTTTTTGGCTAATTATGGCTAAATTCTGAGGCTGCTGGCTAAAAAGAAAAACAAAATTTTAGCCACTTTTTTTTTTTGGCTGATTATAGCTGGATTCTGTGATTGTTAGCTAATATATGCTCTTCATAAAAATGCATCATTTAATAAATGTTAATAACTTCTGAGGATGTAAAAATGTAATTTGTTATTCAGTTAATTACGAGAGTAAATTTAGCACGCAAATGAATAATTTTATTTCGATTTTCTTCCGGGGGGGGGGGGGTGAAGCCCTCTCAAACGTTGTAAAGTGTTTCCTAATCAATACATTCAATTCGATTTATCATTCCGCTCTTGCATAAGGAAAGTGTCTCCTAATCGATGAAATTCTACATGATTTATCATTCTGGTCTCGTGCGTTGAAAATATACTGTATAGTGCATATTGTCTTCGCCTTGTGCACGGTCCTTGCTTGTTTCTAGCGCTAAAAAGTAATCTAGTAACTCTTTATTTTTGCGATCTAATCTACTAATCTTTATTATTATTGTTATTAATTTAATCACAAAACTGCGCTTGTGAAGAACATCTATGCTACATTCTAAACTTTTTAAAAGTTTTCTCGAAAATTCAAAAGATGGCGCTGTAATCACAGTGGCTATTTTTGGCTAATTTTAAGAAGCTGTTTGGCTATTTTCAGGAATTTTGATCTGGCAACCCTGACTTCAATGCACACACCACACCTACCTGCGTTGCCAACTTCCACGCCATGCTCGTTATGTAGTTGTCTGTGTTTTCATTTGGCTGCCCCTTATAACTTTTTGCACCTGTGGCAGACAAGGCCATTGCTAAGACTTTTTTTGGGGGGGGGAGATGCCGATAAACTGCCAAGTCAAATATTGGTTTTTACCATTTTTTTTTTTTTTTTTTTTTTTTTTTTTAATCAACTATATAACCAGCTTCTTACTTTTGCCAACTGAGTTTGCCAAGTGCACCAGAAATAGAAAGTACATTAGTGTTCGTTAATTTTTTTTTTCTAAATTGCCAATTAAGTATCTAATTTTATCTAGTTTAACAGAATTGGCAGTGTTGGGGGTGGGGGGGTTACGACCAGGGCCCGATTATGAAAAACCGGGGCCTGGGGTAGAAGTCTGAATGGGGCTTTACCTACATGTTGTTACTGTGTCTGACAACTATTTTATGTATTTTTTCTGTGTTCGCATATAAATGTTTGCCATGATTAAATATATCCAACAGGAAATAGACTAATATTAGATAAATGAGAATGTTCATGAACATTATAAACATAGGAAACATCAATATTATGAAATAAGTTTTATTAAAAATGAAGACTTAAAAAATACAACTAAAAGCCTGACTTTTTCATAATATTAATAATCATAATCGGCAAATTTCTATTTATGGGTAGCCCATTTTCGCTGGGTAGCTACTTAAGGAACTTCCGCGCAACTTACCTCGTCATCACTTAAAATCGAGCTGCCATCCTAGTGACCACTTCTTTTTGCAGAAATCGTTAATCTGCCGTGATATTTTTTTTTTCTATATTTGTAACTTGTAAATTCATAATACTGAAAAAATTAGGAATTTACTACGTTAAAGAACAAAAAACCTTAAACTAAATTCCCGTACTGCAATAATTTAGGGGCCCCTCAAAACCAGGGGCCTGGGGCATATGCCCCTCTTGCCCCTGCGATAATCAGGGCCTGGTTACCTCTTCTGCAACTCACACATATGTATACGTGTGCGCTATATGGGAGTGAAAATATACATTTTGTATGGCAAAAAATTCCTCATGGAAGGGTTGTGACGCCCCCCCCCCCTCTTGGCTACGTATCCCCCCCCCCTTTGGCTACGCCACTGGGTGGCAGAGGGCTTCGAAAGATGGCTTTACTAGCATTGGATTATTTAATTCTTTATAGAAGTTAGAAACATGAATCTTAATTACCATTTAGAAAAAAATTCCTCTTTATTAGGAAGCAGACGACTATTGCTACTTAAGTGCTATCTTTAAGAGATATGAAACAAAAATCTCACCAATACTTTTTTTAAAATTGTTGTGTCTGAATGAAAGATAAAGTAAACTGCCAAATAAAACCTGTCAGTTTCGTGCCTCGTACCTCTCATTTAATCTCTCTTCATCTTCTTATCAAAGTCTTCTTCTTTTGAAAAGAAAAGAAAAATGACACTTTTTATTATCTCTCACTTTTTATTATCTCTTAACAAAATCGGAAAATGTTTACTGTTTCAGTCTACTCTGAAATAGTAGTTAAGTCTAAAAATGTGTTTTTCGAATTATTTCTAGAATTGATACTACTATCCGAATAGAATCAATAATCGATCAATCGTATAGTGAATATTCGTGACTTTCACCATTCGATTAGTACATCGCTATTTCGAATCCTATGTGGTATTCAAATGCTATGTGCTGAGCGTTCGAATGGATTTTTCGAAATCGGTTATCTCGAATGTATTTGATAATCCATTCATTCGAAAAAAAAAAGGAAAGGAAAGAAAATATTTGTTTTAATAGGTTGGCTCCATTCGTTTTAAAAATGCGACGATAGAGATTCTCTTCTGTGACAATCGTTGCTTCCGGTCAAGGCCGTACCCCGGGGGATCCGACCCCCCCCCTCGGAATTTAAAATTTTGTTAACAAAATAATAATGACGAAGTGTTTTTTGTGAAAAACTCGGCCATTTTCACCGATTGGTCCCCCTCCGGAACTTTTGGACCCTCCCCGAAATTTTTTTCTAGATACGGTCCTGCTTCCGGGTTTTTGCATTTGAATAACGGGAAATCTCTGTCGTCACGTCATTCCAACCAGGGCCGCCCGAGGGGCGTGCGGGGGTTCCAGGTGAAGCTCAAGAGCGGGGCCTCTTTTCTATCGTGTCTTATGTAAGTTACTCCTAGCACTGCTAGTACGTGTTAGTTTTATTTCTTGGCTTTTTTCGGGATATATCGCACCATCTACCAAGCTCGGTCTAATGTGATAGAAAAAAAAATGGCCCAGGAGCGGGGCCTTAGGCGATCGCCTACATTCGCACTCCCCTTGGGCCGGCCCTGTTCCAATGAGGGAGACGAACACGTTGACAGTACTTTACAGCACTACATTGAATAATACTACATTAACTACATTGCACAATAAGTACATTGCACAATAAAGACCGTTATGGAAAATGTTCTCAATGTGCGCGTTCAGCATGATTAAACGTTCTTTTCTTTTTATTTTACTTTTATCCCATTTAAAACAAGCCCACTTTAAATAAACGTCCGAGTCGAATTATTTTTATTCTTAAATTCCCTTTAGCAACTCCTAATGTTTCGCTGAACCGCTTTAAACAGCATTCGACTGGAAATGTTGGAAGCAGTTCATAGTTATACATCAAAAGGAAACTTAAAAGCTCATTTTCATAAATACATTTTAACTGCAGTTTAATATTGAGCAGTGGCTGCTGTAAAAACTATTTTCACGAAAAAGTCATTTCATCGTCTGAATATTTTTACCATTATTCTTTTTTGTTTGAAAGTACCCAACAGATTTCTGAAATTTCGATCGCAATTTTTTTTTTACATCATCAACCTTTGGCGTCCTGTTGGCGTGGACAGTGATTAATGATTTTATAACTAAAGAATATTTTAAGTAAGTTTGACATAAATTTATATATCGTCAGAAATCGTCATTTGCTTCAGAATGACACCAATAGGTGGCAGCACTACATTTATTGCCTTTGACGCATAGCGTTAACCCATTCGTGCCTGGATATTTTTGTGACTTTCTTCGATTTTTGCTAACATTACCAGTAATTGATAAATTTCTGATGTCAACTTTTTGAACAAGGGGTGATTTCATTTAAAATCATTATGTATAAAAAATTGAAATGTCAATATCCTACTTGGCCATAATAAAATAGTTCGTGGAATTGAGGTTCAATACTCGCGAATAAAGGCTAGGAAAAATAAATAACGTTTTCGAATGATAGCGAAAATGCCGTCCCAAAAAAGGGACGCTAGGCATAAATGGGTTAAAGTCATGGTTAAAATGTTGTATGTGGTTAATAGCTATATTTTAATTAAAAAAAAATTGTTTGTGGTTTAAAAGTTTATAAGTCTTAACCATTGTTGATAGAAATACACACAGTGCATATTCTAGAACATAGTTTCAATGTAGTGCATTTTAGAACGTAGCTATTCCAATAAATGCGCGACTGCACAAACCCACCTTAGCCTGGAAGCAACGATAAACGCAGTACAAAAATATCTGCCGTGAAGATTTTATTGCAATGTAAACAAACATATTAACCCCAATAGCTACGCAATGGTTTGTAAGCGCAATTTAGGGTTAGGGGAAAAGTGTTACGTAATCGTTTAATGTAATTTATCTTTATCTAATTTAATTTTTTATCTGATGAGTATTGTTTTTATAAATTCTTTATTGCATTTATAATGCAATATGCGTGTGAAATACAAATTGGTTTTTATAATTGCTAATTTTTGATAATATCAGATGGAAATAAAATTAGTCATGCATGTAATGTAACATCAGCCACGGTAATACCTAGCTTTCTGCCATTCAAGTATTGTTTTTTCAGCATCGTTAAACTTTTAAATTTGCCACGAATAGCATTACTCACCGACGTAATGTAACGACATACGCCTCAGCTAACAAATTAGCACAAAAATAAAAGTTATAGATGGTTTCTTTTTTGTTTTGTTTTCTTTGATTTCAAGACATGTTTAACAGCGTAACAACTAAGAAAATGAATAGCAGATTTTTTAAAATTTAAGCCAAGGAGTATCTTTGAGCATATGCCCACTCCGGGTAACATTAATGACATTATTATTTCAACTCCCCCCTCCCCCACAAAAAAAAAAATAAAATAAATAAAATAAACCATTTAATTAGTTTGTTTAACTATTTCCCACACACATTTAACAATTTGATTTTGCTAACTGCCATTATAATGTTGGCTTGTTTTTAGAATGAAAAGAAAAAAAAGAACTCCAAACATTTGAATTACAGATAGTGGCCATAAAAATGTCTATTATCTTAATACCTCAGCGATAAGGCTTTTCTTAAGTGGTACACAAAAGAATAATTTACTACACAGAAAGTGCTCATAATTTTCCCTGAAGTTTTAACAAACGATCTCCAAATATTTTTGAATCATTAACTCACCCAACTTTAGAAAAAAATATTCTCGACTCTAATTGGAAAATTCTTTTTCCCTCAGTTGTGTAATTTAAACAGACTTTAAAGTCATTTTGAAGTTGTACTGTTGTACTGTTAAACATCCTTTTTTTTTATTGCTGTGCGTTTTGCTCAAATGTTTCGTCTAATTTATGAAAGTATTTTAATTAACTGTTCTTTGTTTATTTAGAGAACACTTTTTTTTTCTTTTTTCCCTTGAATTTTACCATGGCAACGACTCTAAACATTCTTTGAAATCCACACAAGCATTCTTCAATTCTCCATAATTGGCCTGTTTTTTTTTTTTTTTCTTTTTCTTTCTTTTTCTCTTATTAATGTGATTCTTGCATTTCTATGGCAGAATTCAAAAGAAAAAAAACTTTTTGTTTTTTTGAATGTCAATGGTCCAAATGTTATTTGGTTAGCCCTGCTGTTTGTTAAAGTACACACAGATTACCTCATTATCTAGCTCTCATAGGAGGATTATTCCCAGCCATATAAGAAAACAAAATTAAAAGAATTCGAATAGTTTAAACTTATTACGAATATCTACATAATATTAGTATGCGCAGAGCAGACACTCTACTGCCTTTGCGATTGTGGGAACCTTTTTACTGCTGATGAAGGGCGAACATTTTTCCCTTGAAACGCGCGTTAAGTAGATTTTTATGTGTGTTACTTTTACAAAGTTTTGATTGTTAAATACCAGTTTTCTGTGGCCTGTTTTTTTTTTCTGTTTGAGCAATTGCTTAGCTTATGGTGTCCCCTTTTGAAGTTATGAAAACAGAGAAAGGTATACTTGCTTAACCCTTTGAGGCGCAACCCTTTCCAAATGCTGAAAATAGGGCATCCGTTGCCATCGCTCGACTGAACGACCCGCAAGAGGGCGGACGATCGAAACGTTCATCGCGTGACACAGATCGAGAGACCCTTTTTTGACGCAGCTGGCTGTGCATTTGCACCCAAGTACAAATAATTATTTATTTTATCGCAAATGTTAAATAGGATATGAATCACTTGTATTTGTTTTCATATTAAATTTGCTTTATCTATGCACTTATTAAAATAATAGCTACTGCCAACTGCCATGGAAATACCTTTTTTGGGGGGTATTGTTTGAAATAGCATATTACTTTTTTTAAATGTAAAATAATTCACATATGGAATTTTCAGAACACCTTTTCAAAAAATCTGGAGTGTCTCCACGCGACTTTCCGAACACTTACGATTAAGATCATGACCCAGCATTTAAATCAATTTGAATCGATGAATCATTCAAACATATAGACCAAACTGAAGCTCAATCGAATGCGCCGTTTAAATGATAGCGCACTTTCAATAATATCCCCCTCATAGGCCATAATGTAAAAGAAATCTGGGTCGTAGCCCTGTAGAAAAACTATAAGACCTATACACATCAAAACCAATACCGGTCTTACGATGGTGGTTTATGACATACATGCCCAATGTGAGCTCAATCGAATGTACCGTTTAAACGCTAGCGCACTTCCAAGAATTTCCTCCCATAGGCCATAATGTAAAAGAAATCTTTGTCGTAGCCCTGTAGAAAAACTATAAGTCCTATACACACCAGAATCAATGCCGGTCTCGCGACGGTGGTTTGTAACCTATATACCCAATTTGAGCTCCATCGAATGCCCCGTTTAGGAGCTATCGTGTTCACTCACGTACACACACACATACATACATACATCTCGTGAAAGTAGCATCCATGAATTCAGAAGACCTCAAAACGGGTCCATACACCAAAATATCGAAGTCGAATTTTTTCAGGATGACACTACTTTCCTTACATCGTACATGTTCGGAAAGTAAAAATTAAAAAATCCAATTAAAAAAAGTCGATTACTTTTCTTCTCCCCCCCCCCTCTTTTTTAATAATAAAAAAATATGCACGAATTCTAGTTAGTCTTGCTAAACCCCAGAAATTACTACTTTAAGTAGCAGTTCCTGAAAGGATTTCCTAAGTACAAAAATTTCCATTTGCATTGCCTCCTCCCACTTGTTCCGATGATACTTCTCAACTCACGTTTAAAAATAACTCCAAGGCAGTCCATCAATGAGGAAAAAAAAAAAAAAAAAAAAAGATAAACAAATAAATAAAAAAAGCGGGAAAACTTGTTCCACCATCTTGATTTTAAAAGCTCTAATCGATGCCATAGTTCTGTTATGACGAAATCGACCTTATGTGTACTTACACAAAATCTGAGACAATGCAAAAACGAGGGTGAAGGGCATTCATTCATAATAGGGCCGATTTATCTTCACGGTCGGGCCTTGCTCTGTTTGATTTCCTATCCAGCTTGCAAGGTTTGCGCAAGATCGGGCCGATGAGGAGAATGCATGTATTGAAAGGGCATCTATCGGAACGTTCAGTGGCGTGTAATGAGTGGTGTATAGCATGAGGGTCGATGCTTTTATTGCATTGCCAGCCAAGGGATGAAAGGTTGTTGTAATGAGTGTGTAAGTTTAGTTTATCTTGGCTTCAGTACACCCTTGACATCGTGGTTCAATTTTTTTCGCATTGGGTCACGCAACAATCATATGCAAAATAAAGGTTACAAACACAAAATCTGTAATATACAGTCGAACTCTCTTAAGAGGCTACTGTAGTCGGCTCGCGGAGATTCAAGTCCCAATGCTTTGCTATGGAGAAACGTGCCTTAACCCTTTGAGGCGCAGTGATCCCGCTCTGGGAACACGAAACTCTGACGTTTTGACAGTTCCCAGTCACGAAGAATAGATTGGATTTCTATAAAAATAGTGGCGGGTGACAGAGCTCCACGAGAATCCTTTACTTTTGAGCACGCCATTTCCGGTAAAAAAATTGTCACTATTATTTTTTAACAGCACTGTCATCTGCTGAAAAATGGAAGAATGCGAGAACAGCTGGATAGATTGTCCAATTCTGAAAAAAGGGCAGCCGTTGCCATCGCTCGACTGAACTACCAGCAAGATGGCGGACGATCGAAACTTTCATCGCGTGCCACAGATCTAGAGACTCTTTTTTGACGCAGCTGCACAGCCAGCTGTCGTCAAAAAAAGGGTCTCTAGATCTGTGGCACGCGATGAACGTTTCGATCGTCCGCCATCTTGCTGGTAGTTAAATCGAGCGATGGCAACGGCTGCCCTTTTTTCAGAATTGGGAAAGGGTTGCGCCTCAAGGGGTTAACGCTTCATCATTTTCCTCAGAAAGTATTAGGTATTTTTAAATGACATTTTCCTGCGTGAATCTTGAGAACGATTCGCAAGGATTGCGCGAATCAGATTGGAGTATATTGAGCCGAAAGAGATTTTATTGCAGTCTGAAAAGTAACATAAATTCTAGACTGTAGTCTAACTAAATTTAGATATATATATTTTTCCCCCTACGTATTTGGCGAATAGAGACAGTTACGACAATCATTGCGAACTATTTTGAGTGTTCCTGTAAAGGGAATATTTATGCTATTTGCACGCATTTTAGCCAATATTAATCAGGAATACTGCAGTTTTCTATTAGCGAAAAAGTTTTAGAATCGGTTCTGCAGTTACCGAGATACCCATAGAGCTTAATGTGTTAGAATTATTTTGAGTGTTCCTGTAAAAGAACTATTTATGATACATGCCTGAATTTAAGCCTATAATACCCAGTAATAGTGTAGCTTTCTGTCACTGAAAAAAGTTTTGGAATTGGTTTAGTAGTTACAGAGATACACATAGAGCGTAATGTAATTCTTATGAGTATCCCTGTAAAAGAACTGTGATATGTGCATAAAAGGTAGCCTATAATACTCAGGGCCCCACCAGTGGCTGAGAGATTCTGCTCTCGAAACTGAAAGGCGGAAGGTGCCAGGTTCAAACTCCGGTCGCGCCTGTCGACCTAGCCGTTCGGAGTTTTCCGTAGTTTTCTCCGAAACCTCGCGTGAAAACCGGCAAGGATCCCTTAGAAAGTCCCCGACAGAGGGCATTCTCTATCTAGGCCTAGGACCCTAGTGCAGTCAATCGACCTTAATCCACAAACAAACAATAATACTCCTGAATAATGTAACTTTCAATCCCCTGAGAGAAATATATCACAGTAAATAAAACTGAAATAATTTAATGCTTCTTAAGTATGGCAACAGTACCATTTGATCCACGGACCGGTACCGGTCCGCTGCCGGGGTTTTTGGACCACTGCCCAGACAACTCAGGCACAGAGAGAGAAATAGGGAAATATCCTACTAAAAAAGGAATAACAATAACAAATGTTTTAACATGGAAACATATATTTCTATATAATTCTTTTATCTTTTGTCCAGTTACGAAAAACTAATCTTAAGATTTGTTCAATTTACTGTGACAACTTAAGCCGATTGTAATTAATACCAGATCATAAACTTATTAATAAGCAAACAAATTAGGGTTATGTAGCAACTTATTCCATTTTCTAAAAGCTCATAAAAATAAGAACATTCAACCACTTGTTTCAGTGATTTTATAATGACAAAATTTAGTAAATAAATTATTTTTTAAGGAGTGTCTAAATCAGGGTTGGAAAAACCTATTTGCAAGACATGCCCGGAGCATGTAAAAATTACCATCTGGCAAGTATTTTTTTTTTTTTTTTTTTTTTTACTACATGACCGATCGAGCATGTAAAAAGATCATTTCACATTATCGAACACTGAAAACAGGTACGAGTTGCTCTTTGTACTGAAAATATTTCCCGTAAAACTTAAGTCTTTTTATTGTTTGATCTTTTAACTTTAGGGAGGTGGGGCAGCAAAATCGCTTTGTTTTCGCCAAGTCGCCTTTTAGCTTTCGGACAAAGCTCCAAAAGATACTGTTTCTTTTCTAGCACTTTTCCGCGGTTACGTATTAATTCGTTGCATTTTTCCTTCCCTGTATATTTCTTCCTTTTATAAAATTACTTATATATACATATAAGTCTAAACGTTTTTTTTTTTTTTTTTCGGGCATGTTTTTTTTTTTTTTTTTTTCCCCGAGCAATATGCCCGACTATGCAGATGTGAGAATTTGAGATTTTTCCAATCCTGTTCTGAAATAATGTCATTTGACAAACTGTTACAAATACACTTTAATGAAAAATGACGTAAGAAGCAGACTAAAATTCAGATTGTTATGCGGATATTTTTAATATTTTATAGTATCATAAAACAAATTAGCTTCGAAAATTAAAATTGCATTTAACCTTTTAACGCTCAGTGTTCCCGCTCTGGGAACTGCGGCTGTGGGAACTGGGGCTGTGCCGGCACAGCCAGCTGCGTCAAAAAAGGGTCTCTCGATCTGTGGCACGCGATGAACGTTTCGATCGTCCGCCATCTTGCTGGTCGTGAAGTCGAGCGATGGCACAACGGCTGCCCTTTTTTCAGCATTGGGAAAGGGTTGCGCCTCAAAGGGTTAAACAAGAAAGATAAATCACACAGTACACGACGTCATTGTGAACGCCATCTCATTGTCACTTACTGCCGACGTGTTAGCTCCCATCGTTGTGAAAACCCAACAATTTTTCTTCTAAACTCATCAGCAGGGTCTCTGAATACTTTCGCTGCGGCTCAAGGAACCACTATTTTCAGTTTAGAAAATTGATTTCTTGTGGAAAAGTTGAAAGGTGAACCACACTGAATCAGGAGTGGCCGTAGGGGGCTAACGCGAATTTAGGCTGGACAAACTGGACTCCTGTCCGGGCCCCTAATATCCTTTTGTGCTTATATTAGGGATGCAACGAATATCAATTTGGCCGGATACCGAATATCCAGCCAAACTTTCAGCCGGATATCCGATTATCCGACAGCAGTATGTTTTCTTTTTTATTCACCTTTATTTTCACTAGATGCATAATCTTTCAGCTATTACCTTCAACTGAAATATTTTTAGCACTCGGGTGCTATTTCTTTCATGCAAAAGATTTTTGTGTACACGGCGCGCCGTGGTCACTTTTCCGTTGGATTCATGTTTTCTGCAGAGTGATTGGATATTACTAACGGAAACATGGCCTATCCCTTCAGATGATTTTCAAATACCAGGATTCACTTGGGTCGAAAGGATAGACATTGGTTTCCAACACAGAAAGCCATCTGGAGTTAGGATTTTTATAGAGGAAAACTTTATAAAAATAATATGAAACACTTGGCCAGTGCCTACACGAGCCAGATCAAGGGTCATTGCGCATATTGAAGATAAAGTGAGATTGGCAGTGACATACGCTAGTCCTCGAATTTCTTAGGAAGATCAATGAGACGCTGTATTCCAAACGTTGCTGAAGGAGGAGGATTGTAAGACTGTTTGAGTAGGAGATTTTAGCAGAGAATTCAATTCCGATTCAGGATCCGATTTCATAACTGAAATGGATTCTTTGGATTTTCCAATACGCACTCATCCAAAACATGTCACCACTAGGGGCCAAACAACTAATGGATGCCATTTTCAGCCACAAAAGGATGCGAACAGGAGTCTATAGGAGCACTTCCCAGTTATCATTCTCCTCTATAAGGCAGAATTCATTGAATAAAAAAAAAATGAAATTCTTCCAGCCGAGTGCGTAAATAAAATCTTGAAGAATTTCAGATTTTTTTTTTTTTTTGCTATTTTTTTTTCCTCATTAATTTCAAATCATTTAATTCAAAAATCAGAAATCTTTTTGGCATTATTTCCATGAAATGAGTACTAATTCTGCTGCAATCAAAGTGGATACAAATAAAGATGTCGTTGATGATTCGGCTCTCCTTCAAGAGTCAGTTAAATACATCTTGCAAAATCAGTTATTGAAAGAAAAAAATCTCCATTTTAACTGTTGGAAAATCAAAGTAACAAACTTGCCTACTTTATCAAAATTAGGAAGCTTTTTTTCAGCAACTACCAGTACTACAACAAGTAGACTTTTCTTATAATCAGGGTCAGTTTATGGGGGGGGGAGGTAACCAAATTCTAACGAAGATTGCAAATAAGTTAGCTTTTTTGCACCATAAATTTGCCAATCTTAAAAAAGGATACAAGCGCTTAATTTTTTTTTTTCAATTTTCAGTACACGATAAAAATATATTCTAAAAAGTATTTCAAACAAAAATTTTTCCTCAAACTTTATTTTTCTCATTTTTTATTATTGCATTTTTAGAATTAAGTTCATTAAAGTTTATTTATGTTATTTCTCAGCATATAATTTTAGGCCGGATGTAGTGCCGGATATTTTTAATGTCCGTCTACCGCCAACTATCCGGCACATTGGCCGGATGCAGTATGTCTGCCGGATATTCGTTGCATCCCTATCTTATACGTAACCATAATAAGAGGGCGTGACGTAGGTTATTTGAGTCACGAAATGCCGCGTGGGCGGATTAGGATTTTGTCAGAGATACCCACTGACTTACATCACCACTTGCTGTGGAATTTTTCAATTTGAATTTGACGTCAGAAATGTGTAAACTTTAATGGGCGTCATTAAGTTTGCCGTTGCGTCCATTTCGCATCGTCACTGGAGGACGTTGATATGTTGATGACTCTTTACCTTGTGGCAGAGAATTGGGATTTTGGTTTCAGTGCTTGTGTACTGGGTTACTGAATATCTATTTTTAACCATTTCCAAACAAGTTTGAAAGCGCTTGTGTTTTCAGTTGCTCTGTCTTATCCACGCTCAAGTGCTGCGGAATTTATACATAGGACAGAGACATAGCCACGCAGTGGGCCATAAGTAAAGTGACCATTTTATGTGAACCGAAATTCGGGACATTTCTAAAACACAGAGTCGGTAGGGGTAATAATTAATCCCAACCCACCCCCTCCCTCCAACCTCCACGAGATTTTTTTTTTTCACATACTCTGATTTTCTACTTTTATGAGAATAATGAGTTGAAAATAATACAGCAAATAAACAAATAAAATAGGTCTATTACTATTACATAAACCTTAGTTTTAAATAATTTTCCCTTAATTTTTGGATTATTTTCCAAAATAGTTTGCCTTCAAACGTTAACTAGAATGACACCCATTTATTATAGGCATGTATTCATAAAAATTACAAAACAATCTTTTTCATCAATAAAAATCTCTAAAAAAACGGTGTTAGTTACAAATAAGTAACAAAAAAACTTTAACTAATAATACAATCCTTTTCATGCTAATTTATCCCCAATTTATTTTAGATTTTCTCCATCAGATGCTTTCTGATGTCCATACTTATCGCTGGATACAATTTCTTTGACAATATTTTTAACAAGGTCAGACAAATGTCGTCACACTGATTGCTCTCCCTCCCCCCCTCCATAAAGCAGGACTTTGGTGGGACAGGAATGGAAAAGCTGGACATTTTAGGGTTCAATGGGGACAGCGGGACATATAGGTAAAAAGTGGGACTGTCCCGCCGACATCAGGACGTCTGGTCACTTTAGCCATAGGGGCCTAGTCACCCCCCGAATTTTTGTTAGTTCGATGTCAATAAAACAAGCGTTTTTGTGAGGAGAAATTCCACCTTTCTCACCTTTTGGGCAACCCCCTAATTTTTTTTTCTCACTACGTCCTTGATATAGGGTGATTCGAAACTTTTTGTGAAGTCGGAAACGTCGTTTTCATGTCACCTGTTAATGTTGCCATAACTATCAGTCCTGTAATCCATATCTTAATAATCAACCCTGTTAATAATCTGTTTCGATCAAGTGCTTTCGGTGAAATATCCCTTTAGTTTTTTACAAATCATGGTTGCTAAATTCACTATTATTCGTAGGTGATTGGTTATTAGGTACATGAAAACGACGTTTCTATTGGTCCTTTCTTCCGGCCTTCTATTGGTATGAGATTCTGAACCATATTAGTTTCCTCTATCACACCGTACATGTTTTTTACAAGAGTTAAGTTGCGCCCAAAGTAGATTACTGGTATGTGCTTACAATAACGGACCGAAAGTACAATATGGAATTTTTTAATGCAGGGGGCTATGATCACGGCGCCAGGCAAACATTATATACAGGGCAACGGGGGGCCACTCTTCGCATGCGGATAAGGCTGGGTTATAAATTGCAGAGGTACGAAAGAATGAGTGACACATGTACGTTAGCACGTTAACGGCGCACACAGGCGGATTTTAAAAATTTCTTGGTCAAAACCTATAGATGGATTTAAACATTTAAAAAGCTAAAGAAATCGAAAGAAAACATGATTGGCATATACTAAAAGCATATAAAAAGTCTTCTGTTAAATCATCCTCAATACCCCAATTTTTTTTTTCTTTGCCGACAAGATTTTCAAATTTTTTATAATTATCTTTTGAATGACAGTCTATAATATTCAAATAATTGTCCACGACATAGGACGACATTCTCAAACGATAAACCTTAAAAGAAATTAAAAAATAAAAATATTTTAGTGTTTTTTAATTTTTGTTATTAATTATCTAATAACGAGGAGAGTGGCTAATATTAACAACTACAATTAACGTAGACGTTAACCCTTTGAGGCGCAACCCTTTCCCGATGCTGAAAAAAGGGCAGCCGTTGCCATCGCTCGTCATCAGCTGGCTGTGCCGGCACAGCCTGTTCTCTCACATTCTTCCATTTTTCGGCAGATGTCAGTGCTGTTAAAAATAATCGTGACGATTTTTTTTGACGGGAAATGACGTGTTAAAAAGTAAAGGATTCTCGTGGAGCTATGTCAGCCGCCACTATTTTTTATAGAAATCCAATTTATTCTTCGTGACTGGCAACACTCAAAACGTCCGAGTTGGGTGTTCCCAGAGCGGGAACACTGCACGTTAAAGGGTTAATGTCAGAATATTTTTAAACGGATTAGTTTATTAAAGTTTCATTTTAAACTAAGTTAGTTCGGAAAGCCAAGCTATTTATTATAAATGGCAGGCTTTCAGTGCAGAGTTTTGTGAACGTTAGGCGAGATAGTCATTAACGGTTAGCTGTTTCGAGGAAGGCGCTTTCCAACAAGTTGACGCCTAGAAACAAGTGATCATTCATTACATGTATGAGGACGCTCTTGGGTGTGTTATGTGCAAACCCTTTTACAAAGTATATTCGATTATTTTCTGCCGTGCCACTGATGCAATTTTGCAGCGTGTTTTTAACGATGTTATTAGAAAAAATCATGTGATTTTGGTACATAATTACAAGTAAACTAATTATGCCAGGCACTTCAAAATTTTGAAACTGTCTCTTTACAAGCTGTATTACATACTGCGAAGACAGGCCAATCTGTATCCGTTTCAATACTTTTAGAAAAAATTCTTAAGAATTGGACATTTTCGCAAAGCGTGTCACTCTTCGAAAAATCTTGCAGCTCAAATCCATGTTTAAGAATTTTTTCTGAAAATTTCATAAAAGCCACAGCGTTTTCGCTTATCGTAGTGTGTAAAACAGCTTAGGAAGAACCCTCTGGAATTTTTCGGAGACCCTGGTGCTATTAGTTTATTTCAATTTGTGTACCAAGACTAAAAACAGAGTTCTTTTTTTTCGAAGAACAGCCTTAAATGCGTTTGGTGTTGAGAGATGGGTCCTGGCTCGTTGTTTGAAGGTCTTTTCTGTTGACGCCGGCAAAAAATGTCTATAGAGCAGGGGTTCCCAAACTTTTTTTCCCCGCGACACCCTTGTCAGGCTAAAAGCATTTCGCGGCAGATTTCCTTTAAAGCAATATGAATAGGAAGGTTAGAATGAAGCAGTTTGGATGCATTTTACGTTATTTTTTGTTTGTTTGTTTATAGGGCTAACTATCAAGAAAGTACTCTCTTGGGAAAGGGATGTGGAATTTTGACAATACCCCATTTCAGGGAATTCCTATAAAAGAGAGGCTTTCTTATAAAAGAGGATTCTTATAAAAGAGAGGATATATATATATATATATATATATATATTTTTTTTTTTTGAGCTCACTTAAGTGATCGGCTTGGCTCACTTTCTTGGGGATACCGGTTCAGAGGAAATTATTGGATTATACTCCACCAAAACACTTTTCTTGATGATCTCCACGGCACCCCTGGCATACGCTCGTGGCACCCTAGGGTGTCACGGCACCCAGTTTGGGAACCTCTGCTATAGAGGTAGTCACCAGGGCCATTGCAAAGTCTTTTTCTTTTTTATGGGGGGGATATGTCGATAAACTGCAAAGTCAAATATCGGTTTTTACCAACTTATGACCAACTTCTTACTTTTTCCAACCCAGTTTGTTTAATTTTGCCAAGTGTACCAGAAATATAAAGTAAATCCAAGTTTCCCATCCGGTGGGGCGCAGAGTGTTAGCAGGCGGGGGGTGAGATAAACCAAAGAGCAAGTCATGATGCATGTTTTTAAAAATCAACTTGTTTATTCTCATTTTTACTCAAAAATGTATCCGTTTTCGCTTAAAATGTTCATTTAAACTTTACTGATAACATTATTTTGTAGAAAGTTCGAATAAATGAGAGGGGGGGGGCGATGTTAAAAGGTTGGGAACCGCTGAAGTAAAATATAATTTTCGTTGAATTTGTTTTACCAAGTTTGCCAACTAGATATTTAATTTTGCCAAGTTTAACAGAATTTGAGAGTGTTAGGGGAAGGAGACTCCCCCCCCCCACATCCCCCCTCCCTAGCAAGGCCCTTGGTAGTCATGTGCCATTCGAATGCCCTATAATCGATTTCTACTATTTGAATAGCACCGGTAATCGATTAATTCATTCGCATCATAGGTGTACCGTCGGGGGGATGGGGAAGAGGAGCACGTGCCCCTAGTGCCGTGCTGATAGGAACTGCAAAATCAGTTAACGTTCCAAAGAACCCCCCCCGGGTTCGCCAAAATTAAGGTTAAGCTGAATATCAAAAATTTTCACGATCACTCTACTTCTTTTTACTTCGTAGAAAGAAGTAAAAAGGTATCACTGTGAAATTCATTCGATCTTCGTAACAACAACCTCACCTTACTTTACCTCAGTTTTCTATCGAGATCACGGAAGGAGAGAGAGAGAGTCATAGAAATAAATCTTTTCTGATACTCGTTCAGAAAAGAAGCATGAGTGTGAAGCCATTTTCTTCAAGTTTGACAAAGGACGGCTTTGTTGATGGAAAGCAGAGGGGTTGTGTGTGTGTTCGAGCTAACAGCGGAATTCGAACGCATCAGCTGATGTGCAAATGAAAAGTCTTCTCTGTTTATTTGTTTGTTTCATTCCGTTTTCAAGAATTACGAGTAATGTATAAAAAGGAATCGCAATGAAATGATGTAATCATTTATCCAAGGGTGGCGCCAGCTGGGGCGTTTTGGTAGGGACTAGAGAAGAGACGGGCTCAGCCCGAGCCCGGGCCCGAACCGGGCTCGGGCTCTGAAATTCAC
The DNA here is from genome assembly GCA_038373885.1 of Cheiracanthium punctorium. Lineage (NCBI taxonomy): Eukaryota > Metazoa > Arthropoda > Arachnida > Araneae > Cheiracanthiidae > Cheiracanthium > Cheiracanthium punctorium. The sequence goes on along the minus strand of JAWZYV010006863.1, from coordinate 170,083 downwards.
AATTGTGTTCGGGCTCGGGCTCGTGAAAAATTTCTCCTTTATTGAACATACTGCTTGAAACAGATTTTAAAAAGTGATTCGCGAGGAAAATAAAAGTACTTATAAAAGATAAATAAACAAATAAAAATAGCGGCACGGGCGTCTAGAAGGTGCGTGAAGCTCTTTGGGTATTTTAGAACGGCGGTTTATATTCCTGAGTGAGTCATGAGATTCGACATTTTTTGATAAAGGATTTATACAAAGAACTAGCTGAAGTACCCGTTCTTCGCACGGGAATGAATGGACTTTTTTATATTACGATTTGTGGTGATTACTTTTCATTGTAATAAACAGATATAGCAAAGTGGATATCGCATTATATTGTGTCCAATAATCATGCATACCGAATTGCAAGGCAATCGTTTGTACGGTGCAGAAGGCCATGCGGCGTAGCGCAATCTAGTGGCGAGTTTTAGCAAAACGGATACGGCGAAAATATTTTTCGCATTCAGATATCGATGTATACGAATTTTCATGACTATCGGCTGGACAGTCCTGAAGTTCATGTGTTGACGCGACATCTAGTGGCAAGTTATAGGAAAATGGATAGCGCCAAACTCTTCCCCGTGTTCAAATATCTAAGTATACCTATTTTCATAGCGATCATTTGCACAGTCAAGAAGTGATACACTGCAGGGCCATCCAGTGGTTCAATAAAGTAATGATTTGCTACAGCGCCGTCAAGTGGCGAGTTATAGCAAAATGGATAACGCCAAAATATTCTCATTGTTCAAATAGCTATGTATACTGATTTTCATAGCGACCGTGTTCAACTATCTATGTATACCAATTTTCATAACGATCATTTGCACAGTCAAGAAGTGATACACTGCAGGGCCATCTAGTAGTTAATTAAAGTAATGATTTGCTACAGCGCCGTCAAGTGGCGAGTTATAGCAAAATGGATAACGCCAAAATATTCTCATTGTTCAAATAGCTATGTATACTGGTTTTCATAGCGACCGTTTGAATGGTCAAGAATTTGGCCTGCTGCAGCGTCATCTAGTGGCGACTTAAAATAATAATGCATTGCAGTGTCATCTAGTGGTGAGTAACATCAAAAGGAACGCAGTTAGAATATATTCTTCGTGCTCAAATGTGTAAGTATAAAAAATTTTATGCCGTTCGGTCGAACGGTATAGAAGTTGATGCTTTTCAGCGCCATTTAGCGGCAAGTTACAGCAAAATGGATAGTGAAAAATATTATCCGTGTTCTAATATTCGCGTGTACCAAATTTCATCGAAATCGGTTGGACGATATTCGCATAGCAAACGGCTAAACGGAATAGAATTCGACGTTCTGCTGCGCCACCTGGTGGCAAGTTAGAGGAAAACGGATAGCATAAAAAGCTTCTCCATGATAAAAGACTTAAGTGAACCAAATTTCATGGTGCAACGGTGCTCAACGGTGCTGGAGTTTTTCAACCTCATACACTCATACCAACATTCATTTTTATCTATAACCAGTGTCATTATATATCCCAGTCTCAAATAAAATCCAGTTTCAAATCTAAGCCTCGCCAAAGTGCCAAAATACGCCATTTTGCAAGCGTTTTTTCAGGAAATCATTCGAAGCATTGACTTAGCAGCAATAATATACGGGAAATGGTTCGACCGCGAAAAAGTAAAGCAAGCCTTTATTATAAAAGTTGAATCCCTTAATACAGCCGAATTTTTTAAAATTATCAACTATAACGTGTTTTATTCATCATTACTCCGATGTACTAAATGAGAAGATTTCAATTTTCTGAAATTTGGCGGAATTCCCCCAACTTAAATCAATGTACTCATTTGGCGAGAATTCTGGAGATAGATCAATTGAAATCCCTTAATAACTGCATTATTTCTTCACGGATCATTAAAATTTAACGCTGTATTCTAATAAAACCTTTGCACTTGTTTTCAAAAATCTATTTCCTTAAGCTCTCAATAAATTGCGCCAACCGAAATCTGTACAAACCGCTAGAACTCACTTTCACAAAATCGGCATTTGAGCCATTTTATTTTTTCGCCAAACTAAAATAATTTACCTATTAGCCTCGGAAATCTTCAATTCTTATTGTTTTGCGTGTAAAGCTTTACATTCCTGCTCTGATTTCCCATGCACACGATATTATAATTTAAAAAAAAATAACCTTACGAATATAAACTAACAAAAAAAAATCATTATTATTCTTTTATTTTTACTTTGAGAATTTAAAACATTTTATTCGGCAAAATCGCCACACATGGCAACCATGATCCTTATTTCACACTTTTTTCACTACAGGGGTTACAATTTCGGAAAGATTTTTGCGTGAAGAGCATAAAAAATCTCTTAAATTCCGGGAACGGGTGGACTTTCAAAGTTTTAAAGTGGACTATGAGTTATTCTATATTATTTTATATATCTGTACTAAATTTCAGGCCGATAGGTCCATTTTTGTGGATTTGTATACGAATCAATCCACAAACAAACAAACAAACAAACAAACAAACAAACAAACAAACAGAATTTCATTTTTATTTATAAGATTAGAAAGTGCATTGGGAGTTTACAACTAGTATATTGGTCTTTGAGTTGCACAAACGGCAAAATTTATTGTATTCTATCCATGAAGTAATTGAATTTTTTTTAACGTTAGCTGAAATTTCGGGCTCGGGCTCCGACTTAAATAATATTGATCGGACTCGGATGAAAAGTCTTTGGGCTCGGGCTTCAAAAAATGAGCCCGAACTCATCTCTAGTAGGGACACGTACCAGGGCCCGCGCTAAGCATTCGCCACCTCGCCAAATGCGATAAAATCGTAAATTTGGCGAAATAAACTCCGTTTTGGCGAAAGTATATTGGCGAACGATTTTTCCACTGGAAAAAAAAAAAATCCCCTCAATCCTCAAAATTACGTCGAAAGATTGTTAAAAATTTCCTAAGAAACGGGAAAAAAAAAAAAAAAAGCCAAGACTGGTCTATTTACCAAGACTTTATAAATGTGTTTGTTTAAATGTGTCATGGAATTTTTAAGATAAGAAACAAACGAATTTTTAGAACAAGTTTAATTCTGAAATATTAAAGTATTGCTTTTGTAATGCTTTCATTTTTTTTTTATGAAATGAAAGCGGATACGTTTACAAGATAAGAAAATATTCAAGGAAATTTATGAGTTCCTGATTTTTAGAAATGATATACAGTTTTTAGAAGCATAAGAACCTTGGATGTATGTGTGTTTCTGTATTAACATAGATATTTATATGCAAATATGTGTGTATGTATGTGTATATATATGTATTATAATTGTTTCCCCTCTTGACCCCGTCGGGAAAAATTTGAGATCACCTCTGCGTTCATCTATACATACAAGTAATACTTTAACAAATTTCTATTATTGAGTTCGCCAAAAAATATTAACTTTTTAAAAAAATAAAATTCAAATAAAATTTCAACAAGCTTTTAATTGCTATGTTTTACCTAAACATAGGATTTATTACACTTTATAAAGTAAGAATTTTAAAGGTAATCTATAATTTTTTTTCTTCCATGAAAGAAAGATAGGTAAAAACTATATGGGATGCCTTTTCTATAGTGAGTAGCTATCTAGTGTAACAATAGATTAAAGCTGTTGTGAACTCATAGTATTTAAATAGATGTAAAAAATACATGGGATGCCTATTCTACAGCTTACGAAATAGTGTAACAATAGATTCAAGCTGTTGTGAATTAATGGTGTTTAAATATGTGTAAAATTATGTCGCATTTTTGGGACAATTTTCAATAAAGGGGGTGAGAGATAAAATGACATAATCATTAATAAAATACCCTGTATCTGTCCTACACAAAATCACGCTGTAAAAACTCCAATAAATCAATTACTGCGTTGTAAATTTGTGTAAATACAGTCTCGAATAGCCCGTGACAACTTTATCCGATGCACGTAAAGCCAATAACAACACCGAAATCAAAATATTGCTGACTTTAAAATCACCCTTGTCGAGCATTTTTTTTCTTTAAAAGAACTGGTCATTACGATGTCCACCAAACCGAAGCTTCAGGAAGAAAAACAAACATTACAGGCGGTTCATCATCCCGAGAATTGGTCAGCGTTTAAGAAACTGGATGGGCTTCAGTCACGCGACGCAAAATCGGCAAAGCCAATCGATTGTAGTGTTACGATTTTCCACGGTAGTAGAATTCGTGGTTTTTCTTCTCTTCTTTCCCTTTCTTTCTTTCTTTCTTTTTTGCGTTTCATTGATAAAAATGGAGAACACCGAAGTTTCCCGCCTTCCACCGCATTTTTCTTGTCTTTTCTTTTTAATAGTTGTTGTTGATGTTGTTGTCGTGACCACGATAGACGAAGCTATCCATGGAAAGAGGGGTGCCAGTGCCCCCGAGGGGGTTGGACTTCTACTTGTGGGTCCCTCATTTTGAACCCCTTCCAGATGAGGGACCCACCACCCCCTGAAATCGGCACTCCCAGAGGTATCGTTTAACAACTTGGAGGACACTGGAGCCACGATGGATTGGACGTGCACCCGTTCCCATGAGCGTACACGGTTCCACAGCGGACGAGCCGAGAGGGAGATGACCCTCCCAAGCACTGGCCAAGCCGGATGCTGCTTCACTTACCGTGTTCTTATGGGAGCGGAGTTTACCGCCCAGACCACTGCGGGACCCCAACGCAGTTGAAATATGTATACAAATTTACCATAGGTATATATTGTTACAGAATACCCTGCTTGTTTCCTGGGTTCGTCGTTCTAAAGTCCAATGGGTGTAGAAAGTTCTAGTAAAAAGTCCACTGGTCAGGATGGAAAACGAACTTTATGGCTTCTAGAACTTCGCCGAACCATCCGCTGTACAAGATTCGCTAGCACAATCCAACAGTCATGTGCTTTTAACAGTCCGCTTAGATCAGAAGCTCTCACAAAGGCTGTATTTCTCACGCAAAATAAAACACTTTCACAAGTAAAAATAGGCAAGGAATATCGTACACAATCCCTTAAGACACAGCAGTGAAGAATGGACACACAGCATTTTAAAATCAGCTTCGAAAAACAAGCCAAAACACGGCTTCTATAGCACTATCTATTCACAGAGCAAAGCGAGCGTACTCACTCAGACAGCTCGAGGGGCTCAACTCACACTGAAATGGGGCCTCTGACAGCTTGTATTTATAATCGACGCAGAAGCTACGAGAGGCTTCCAGAAAAGTCTATTTCTCGAAGATTCCAGATAAGTTCTATATACAAGTTGGTGCCTTTTGGGTCCTGTGCCCTGGTACAGATGTCCCCTCCTTGTTCCCCTCTAGCTATACCTCTGAGCACTGAATCCTTGTAAATTACCAGACTGGATATGAAAAGTATTTTCAAAGGCTGGAATTTTGATTACGTCATAGAAGAGAAATATTACGGTTATTATGAGATTTTAATGCAGCAAAACCAACTTTACAGCCTCCATAGGGAAAATTGCGCCCAATGACCCAAATGTCGCCAAGCTTGGCGACTTTTGGCGCAATATTGCCCAATTGGGCGCCAAAGATAAGTCCCCAAAAGTGAAGTGATCGAAGGCCTACGACCCCTATTTCTCGAGATTTCTAGAAACTGCATGCATTTGAATAGGAAACCGAAACCTCCGTCTCTCCGGTTCTAGTGGACCGATTTGGATGCAATAAAAAGCAAAATTTAACTATTTGAAGCGTAGAATACGAATTTTTGACTATTTTAAACCCAGATCAACGGGTTGTCCCGAAAATTCGTAATATCAATTGCCCTCAAATACATATCTATGTATCTATCTGCACCGTCTATCTATCTATGTTACCGCTAAGGGCTGCGTATGTGCTTGCTGTGCACTTTAATAAAAAGTAAATACAGGATTATTAGTTTGTTATTAATTATTACTAGCTGAGTGCCCGTTCTTTCGAAGGGAAGACTAGTTTTTTTTCTCTCAAGAAAACATTCAAAAAACGCAAAATTTTTTATGAAACATCTATGATGTGTTTGCATGCGGTCTGGTTACTTGAGTGAATCTAGCGAAAACCTGTTTTGAAGTAACCCTGTAACTTACAGCTTAGTTGAATCCTTTTCTTTTAGTACTTTACATAGGACCGTTATGCAGAAACGTAATCCCACGTTGAAAATAAATAAAATCAGATCTTCAGTCTTTCTAACTGACCCAAACTTCTGTCCGACCTTTCTCGCTGAGGAATTCATTTTAAACTGTGTTACTCGATCTTGACCTAACCACAGTAATCCCCCGCATGTCAACCTCTTTTGTCTTCATCCAGAATCTGAAAATAAATAAACAAATAAGTCAAGCAGCTAACCTCTCTACGAAGTGGTCAGCTCACCCGTTCCTTATTACTCTGCCCCGGATTTAGAAGGAATAATATATTCTTTTTCTTTCTCGAGTACTGTTGACATTTTGCCAAGTGGCTTCCGGTGAGATTGGCCCAGTGACAGGCTAGACTCGAGCATATTAAGGTGGATTACGTGCTACTTATTTTCGAAATGTATCTGATGTTCGATATTTTTATTGTTTTTTTATATCTGTCGTCTTTGTTCGTTTACTTCGTCTGATACTTTTATTCAAAATGCACTGAACAAAAAAAAAAAAAAAAAATAGTTTTTAAAAACAAATTCGATTAAATAATTTTTGTGTGGAGCCCTCAAGAACTATATAAAGGGGGGTGTTTAGGAGGTCTGGACATCCCCCCCTCCCCCTTAGTCTACGTAAAAACGCCAAGTTAGGCAACATAGCCACCTCTTGTATCCGTGCCTTAGAATAGTATTTATGATAAAAATATTTTATATAAATTTTGAAAATTTTATGCTAATTTAAACACTTTATATTACTTTGTAAACGCTATAATTTTATGAGTAAGAAAGAAAATTTATCAGAAAAAAAAATTAAAAATTGTAATGTAATTAAAATTTTTTACATAATAGTTATAATTAAACTTACTGTTATTCAAATTTTACGGTAAAAGTGGACCTCCTTTTCCCAAATTAGCAGTGCCCCTCCCATGTGAAAGCTATAGCTAAGCCCATGGAAACCTTTAACCCTTTGAGGCGCAACCCTTTCCCAATGTTGAAAAAAGGGCAGCCGTTGCCATCGCTCGACTTAACTACCAGCAAGATGGCGGACAATCGAAACGTTCATCGTGTGCCACAGATCTAGAGTCCCCTTTTTTGACGCAGCTGGCTGTGCGCGAGCACAGCCAGCTGTCGAGCGATGGCAACGGCTGCCCTTTTTTCAGCATTGGGCAATCTATCCAGCTGTTCTCGCGTCCTTCCATTTTTCAGCAGATGCCAGTGCTGTTAAAAAGAATCGTGACCATTTTTTTCACGGGAAAGGACGTGCTTCAAAAGTAAAGGATTCTCATGGAGCTATGTCGCCCGCAACTATTTTTATAGAAATCCAATTTATTCTTCGTGACTGGCAACTATCAAAACGTCAGAGTTTGGTGATCCCAGAGCGGGATCACTTCGCCTCAAAGGGTTAAGGGAACTATAATATCTCTTGTTATGTAATATTCTGCACCTGAAGAAGGGGAAAACTTTGTGTCCCTTCTGAAACATAAGTTGGCCGGCTGAAGCGTGGCCTAAAAATTTTATAGGACTCATTGTCGGAGCATAAATTCACAAAATTTCAGCACGACGTAAACATCTGAAAGTTCGTGCTAACCGAAGGGAAAATTTTGAGCCTGGGGGATACATCGCAGCATTGCCTCCCTTGGCTACACCCGTTCATGCATATTATGCAAAGTTATTTCATTTAATATAGTGGTGAATAGTTTTCGATAAAATTGGTTTATCTACAGCAGCTTCATCTTAAAAATAAATAAATAAATAACCTCTTTCATTAAAACTCCGTTCCAATATTAGCACTTTCGGGATTTCCAGGTTGTGTAGTATCTCTACTATCGAGTTTTTTCTTCTCTTAAGATTGTAAAGATTGAAAAGCATTCATGTTTTATCATGATTGAGAAAAATCTGGTGTCTGAACGGGCTTTCAATACTTATACGCCTATATATCTCAAAAATCCGAAGCACAAACGTTGCTTTGCAAAATCGGCTGAGGTGTTATTTATGCAGGGAAAAATTTAGCTTGTTTATGCAGTCTTTTTCCCTAACTCTTTCGTAACTCCCATAGGTTGACAGTTTATAAAAGGGCATAGTGGATCGTTTAGATACATTCTGAAATATTCCGTCAACAATCGGTATTCAGCTCTTTAAAAAACTGTTTTTAGGTTAAATTAGCAACCTTAATGAAGGTTGCCGAGGGAGGAGGGGGAGGGGGGGGAGGGAGAAACGTATGTGTCCCCATCTCCAATCCCCTCAAATTATTAGCAGCAAGTGGAGATGTCCCAGGAAACTTTTTTTTGTTAAGTTTTTAAATTATACAATATTGGAGATGGGGAACCCCGACAGTCTCCTTAAGTCTACGCACCTATCGCTGCTGGCAGCTATACCAGCGGTTTTTAGGGTTCGAATCCCGTTAGTCCGTGGTTTTTTGCGTGTTCAAATATTGTGATGTTAATTGTATTTGTGTAATAAAGATGAACCTGTACTTAGGAACAACAAAGATAAAGGCCATGAAAGACTCGATGGCTCTTAGAGCCATAGATCTCGCTAAACTCTCTCTTCTAAATACATATGTGAATACAAATATTGAATAAGTAGTTTCCTAGAATAATTAACTCTGAATAACAATTAACAGTATGAAAACATAAATCTGAATATTTACTATTTCCACCCTTTCTTTTCTGATGCTTTTATTTTGTTCATGCAATCTGTTTATTTTGTTCTTTTGTGTGATCATCATGAACTTCTCTCAGAGTGATGCCATCTCGGACTTAAAAAAAAGGGGGGGGTAATTGTCTTGACTTTTAAACTTATGGAACTGACCCAGTTTGTTCTCCTCCTCGTCTTCTCTTAGCTCTTTTATCGATCTTTTAGGATGATATTTAGGTCATATTTTGAGGGGGGGAAAGGGGGGATTATAATGCGAGTTCTGGGGATTTTGAAGGTGTCATATATATTTCTGCGAACTCGCTCGTTACGTATTCTTTACGGGTACACTTTACCGGCGATGAGTGCGTTGTTCCGGAATATTATCGGTCGTAATGTGTGGATGAGCGAACGTTCTTAACCCTTTGAGGCGCAACCCTTTCCCAATGCTGAAAAAAGGGCAGCCGTTGCCATCGCTCGACTTAACGACCAGCAAGAGGGTGGACGATCGAAACGTTCATCGCGTGCCACAGATCAAGAGACCCCTTTTTTGACGACAGCTGGCTAGCCAGCTGTCGTCAAAAGGCTGGCCCAATGCCGGATAGATGGCATTGGGCCATATATCCGGCTGTTCTCGCATTCTTCCATTTTTCAGCAAATGTCAGTGCTGTTCAAAAGAATCGTGACCCTTTTTTGACGGGAAAGGACGTGCTAAAGAGTAAAGGATTCTCGTGGAGCTATGTCACCCGCCACTCTTTTTATAGAAATCCAATCTATTCTTCGTGATTGGCAACAGTCAAAACGTCAGAGTTGGGTGTTCCCAGAGCGGGAACACTGCGCGTTAAAGGAATAACCATTTAACTCGCAGTGTCCTCATCGTAAGGACACAAAACTCTGACGTTTAAACTGTTGTCAGTTACGAAAGATAAATTGAATTTCTATAAAAATACTCGAGGGTGACATAGACGAGAATCCTTTACTGTTTTATGACATCCTTTCCCGTAAAAAGGGTCGATTATTTGTAAAATTGTCAGGATTATTTTTAACAGCACCGGCATCTTCTGAAAACTGGAGAATACGATGGATATATATTGATATAGAAGATTTGGACAGACTGCTCAATGCCGAAAAAAAAAGAGCAGCCGTTGCCATCGCTCTATTTAACTACCAGCAAGATGGCGGTCGATCGAAGCGTTCATCGCGTGCCACAGATCTAGGGACCCTTTTTGACACAGTTGGCTGTGCGGGCACACCTATCCCTTGACAAGTCTCTAAATTTAGTGATGAAGTCACTAAATTTACTTCATCATAAAGGGTCAAAAAAGGGTCAAACTGGCAACACTGATCGGAGCACAGATTTCAGAAATTATTTTAATCATGGAACATGCTGAGGTTTTGCCATGTCTTTGAAAAGAGAAGGGCTTGAATAATAATTGCGTGATGAAAATGAATAGAACATCGATCATTATAAGTTCATCCATTTGTTGCGAATTTTAATGCTCAAGTCTTCCTAAAATATTTCTAAAAAATTAAAGCCTGCGTAAGTTACTCTTATGTCATCGGATACCCGAGGTCCTTTTGCAATCACAAATTGATTTTTTTTAGGCGCATCTTTTCATGTTTTATATTTTTATGAAAACGATTGAATGTCAATGGAAAAAGAGCCATAATTTTGTAGAACTTGGATAGAATTGTATACATTCTGTAACAGGGTGTCTACAGGGTAATTTCTTAAAGTCAATTTTCCGACTTTTTCCAGAGTTTTGGGAACGTATGGAAATATTTCCTGATCATAGATGCATTTTACTTTGGGAAATCCCTCAAAAGCACCACCCATTTTTTTATATTTAAATATTTTGCTATATCTTACTTGAAATTAGTGATGCAACGGATATCAATTTGGCCGGATACCGAATATCCGGCCAAACTTTCAGTTGGTTATCCGGCAGCAGTATGTTTTCTTCTTTTTTGTTCTGTTTTCACTAGTTTTCTTAGATCATTGAGCTATTACTTTTTTCTTTAAATTTTCTCATTAGTTTCAAATTATTGAATTCGAAAATCAGAAATCCTTTTGGGATTAGTTCGATGCTTTCGAGTTAGATAAATATTTTAAATGATCAGTTCTTGAAAGAAAGACATCTCCATTCAACTGTTGGAAAATAATGTAACAAATTTCCTTACTTTATCAAAATTAGGGGGGCGGGGGTTTCTCATCAGCCAGCAGTACTACAGCCAGTACACTATTCTCATAAGTAGGGTCAATTTATGGTGGAAAAAAAGGTAACCGAATTCTTAGAAAGATGGAAAAACAGTGTTTATGTACAATTATTTCTTCCAGTAATAATTAACTCCAATCTTAAAAAAGATAGAAGTACTTAATTTTTCCCCGTTTTTCTATATGATAAAAATACATACTAAAAAGGATTGAAAATAAAATATTTTCACAAAACTTTGTCTTTTCTGCATTTTTTATTATTGCAGTTTTTAAAATGTATTCATTTATTGTATTTATTTATGTTATTTCTCTATATAATTTTAGACCGGATGTACTGCCGGATATTTGTAATATCCGGCTACTGCCAATTATCCGGCATATTGGCCAGATAGGTAGGTTGCAGTCTGTTTGCTGAATATCCGTTGCATCCCTACTTGAAATAAGTTTTCAACTGTAATAAAATTATGGATGCACTTAAAGTTCGAAAAAAAATTTAGTGTGGGTTTCAAGTAAGATACGAGTAGGTTCAAATTGAACCGATATTGACCAATACTACGTGCTCTGCAGGTGGTATCTATGTGATATATATCTAAGGGACACTATTGTTGCAGTGGTCTGGTCATTAAAATCCGTTCATGTACCAATGCGGAAAGTGAAGCAGCATCCGGCTTGGCCAGTGCTTGGGAGGGTGAACTCCTCACTGTTGTGGGACCGTGTACGCCAGTGGCGTAGCCAGAAATTTTTCATAGGGGGGGGGGGGGTCGGGTCGACTACTGCAACTCACACGAATGTATACGTGTGTGTGATAAGTAAGTGAATAATATAAATTTTGTGCGGCAAATAATTCCTCATTAAGGGGGGTTGTCCCCCCCCTAGGCTACGCCACTGGGATTGGCGACTTCAGGTGGTTAGTCCCTCATCTGGAATGGGTTCAAAATGAGGGACCCACTAGCAGAAGTACAATCCCCTAAGCAGCAATGGCACCTGTTTCCGTGGATAGTGCAATCGTCTATCCATGGACACGAGAACAGCAAAACAGAGGCCAATATTAAATGAAGACGGCAAATTTCAAACACATATTTTTATCTTTTGGTCTATTACACTTCAAATCTGGCAGAGGAGTGATAGTAATAAAAATTTCTATATTTTATCACTGGTCATAAACGGATAGCTTTTTGAGCCGTCGTCCCAAGAAACACCGCACCATAGAATGTAAAACAGAAATTTTTATACGGAAGAAAATTCATTCAACTGGAGATCATTTTACTGACCCATTTTGCACTTTCCCGTCTTTTTCTTGACTTTTCTGACCTATTTTCCATTTTCCTGGCTGGTAGACACCCTTTAACCCTTTGAGGCGCAACCCTTTCCCAATGCTGAAAAACGGGCAGCCCTTGCCGTCGCTCGACTTAACTACCAGAAAGATGGCGGACGATCGAAACGTTCATCGCGTGACACAGATCGAGAGACCCCTTTTTTGACGACAGCTGGCTGTGCAAGCTCCGACATCTTTCTTGTAGTCTTTCTCTAAGTCGAGGTAGTCATCTTTCTGTAATTCGAGCGACGGCAACGGCTGCCCTTTTTTCAGCATGGGGCCATCTATCCAGCTGTTCTCGCATTCTTCCACTTTTCAGCAGATGTCAGTGCTGTTAAAAATAATCTTTTTGACGGGAAAGGACGTGCTCAAAAAGTAAAGGATTCTCGTGGAGCTCTGTCACCCGCAACTATCTTTATAGAAATCCAATCTATTCTTCGTGACTGGCAACAGTCGAAACGTCCGAGTTGGGTGTTCCCACAGCGGGAACACTGCGCGTTAAAGGGTTAACGCGTGATGTTCTCGCTGCGAGGACCCAACTCTGACATTTTAGCTGTTTTGATTCGCGAAGAATAAATTTGATTTCAATCCAGTACTTAAGTAGAACATCTAAATAGCCTGCACAATATCGAAAATCTGCAGCCGTTGTCATCGCACGATTTAACTATCAGAAAGATAGCGGGCGATTCGATCGATCGCCATCTTGCTGGTTGTTAAATTATGCGATGGCAACGGCTGCACTTTTTCGGCTTCGGGAAAGGGTTGCGCTTCAAAGGGTTGAAGGAGATTTTTGTGGGTACAGTCGATCTTGGTTTGTCTCGCCATGATTCCATTCCACACACTACCGTGATAAGTGAATTGAAATAGGATTTTTTTTTTTTTTTTTTTAAGTTATTTATAAATCGAATATTTTCGTTGTTAAGTCAGAAAACCTGCTTACAAACAAAATATGTTTCTTTTTTTTTTAAAACCTTATAATAATCTTTAGACATACATTACATATTAGACATCACAGGCATCACATTAATAATATAAAAGTATCAGTTTAAACTGCTCAGTTCAGTTATGCTTCTGCAAAAATGTTGTTTCTGTCTGTCAATCTATGTCCTGCATTCTTATAATCGGGTTGATATTGTTTTAAGTTATTGTTAAAATTTGAGCACAGGGGCTCCAAATATTATTTTTTTATTGCCTGAAAATTCATGCTGGGGCTGATTTGCAGAGATGGACCCCAGGACAAAGGCTGCTTTGGAAGGTCCCTCTTAAGTTTCTTTTACCCTACTAAGCAACTTTTATAGCACAGCATACAGACACAATAATATAACAGACATAATATAATAGCATAAAATTATTGAATCGAGATTCAAGGTGACAAGAAATAGTTCGATCATGATAATATTATGCGGGATAATAATATTTCAATTATATTATTTAATTTTCAATCGTGAATTTCATTATATTTTTCAAGTAACATATTCAACAATATTTTTTAAATTTATTTTCCCAATGTTTATATCACTTTATTTATAAAGGTATATATCTTCATTGCACACTATTTAAGAAGGTATTTCCTTTTATCTGCTAAGAATAAAAATCAGCTCCATGGTTTCCTCGCGATCAGCATACATACATCACTGTAGCCAGGGGGGGGGGGTATCGGGATATATCCCCCCCCGAAATTTTAGGATTAGTGATGAAATTCCGTTTATTTATACACATATAAGTTCATATCCCCCCCCGAAAAATTTTCCAGGCGCATATCCCCCCCCCCGAAAAATTTTCCTGGCTACGCGCCTGACTATATAGGCCACGTTTAAATACGTTTGGATATAATGACAGCGCTGTGATATAGGATAATTGTTATTATATTATTTTTCATAAAATTAGTTTCTTTTTCATTTATTTTAAATTAAAATCAAAATTTGCAAATTTTTAAACTTAAAAAGATAATTTGGGCTCCCTTCATTGTTGGGGCCCCGGGCACTTGCCCCGAACGCTCTGCCGGAAATCAGAGTAAATATTCTTCACGAATTTTATTCTAGTCTAGCTGGAAGAGTTTGAATGGAGACACAAGTTTGAATACTTAGCGCCATCTATCGAAAACCATTTTAAAATCATTCTTCATTCGTTTCTGGATGCTATCCAAGATTTCAATTTGCTGCAATGTGCATTTCTCTCTAATGATGTCTATCGGATGATAAATAAACTAGCTTCGAATGTCAAAATATTTTCCCGCGATATTCATGACCTATTAAGAGTAATTTAAATGCATTTTGGAGTTAATCGGCTTTGTTTTGACGTATAATAGATACACACAGATGCGGCCCGCCTTCCAGAATGAAATCGGATGCAGCAGCGCCCTATTCGGGAACGTTAACCCTTTCAGTTCAGACCTGTTATAGTGGCGTATTTAAGGATAATGAAATCCAGGGGGTACGGACCCTATCCGAAAATTTTAATTTTCTTCACAAAATAATAATGATAAAATCTTCTTCTTTTTTTTTTAGTGTGAAGGTCCCGGGTTCAGGTCCCATCGTGCGGTCGTCGATCTAACGGTCTGGAGTTTTGGGTAGTTTTTCTCCAGATGTAACGCGAATACGCGTTAGAACCCCTTAAAAAGTCCTCCTACCAAGGCATCCCTCATCTTAGGCAGATACCCCTCGCGCAGGTTTGCCTTAAATCACACACGAACAAAACTCAAGGGATTGGGGGGGGGGCGGCGGAAATGTAAGCAGAATCATTAAAATCAGCTATTTTAAACCATTTATATCAATATTTTTTTTTGCTCGCCCAATAAATGGGAACACTAACCTCGTAAAGGAAGAGATTCATATTTCATGTGTCAGCTGGAATCTAAAAGCAAGTTAAAAATCAATTTCCTTTTAGATGTAACCGAAATACTAATAATGTTTAAATTAGTCTCTTTACCGCGTGCGCAAAAAATAATATTTTGTCATTTTCGTTTTTTAAACAAGTTATTTTTGGAAGCATTTTTTGCTGCCCCATATATTACTTTCCGAACATGTACCCTGTAAGGAAAGTATTGTAATCATGAAAAAAGACGACTTCGAGATTTGGGTGTATGGACACGTTTTGAGGTCTTCTGAATTCATGGATGCTATTTTTACGAGATGTGTGTGTGTGTGTGTGTGTGTGTCTGTGTGTGAACACGATAGCTCCAGAGCCTGATTATGAACAACGGGGGCCCCGGGCATGGATGAATTTGGGGGCCCCCGTCTATGATATTTGTTTTATTTTTCATAAAATTTTTATATAAAAAAGTATATTTCAGAAAACTATTTGAAATTGGGGTCCTTTCGAGCCGAGGGGCCCTGGGCAAAGTCTCGATTAGGGATGGACGCGAGACGACTTTTTTGCGAGACGAGACAGAGATTTACAGCTTTTTTGCGAGACGAGAGAAAGTTCTTAGGCTATTTTGCGAGACGCGAGACTCCTATTTTTCGTCTCGCGTCCATCCCTAGTCTCGATTTGCCCATGGGATAATAAGGATCTGGATAGCTCCTAAACGGGGCATTCGATTGAGCTCCAATTGGGTATATAGGTTATAAACCACCGTCGCAAGACCGGTATAGATTGGGGTGTGTATAGGACTTATAGTTTTTTTACAGGGTTACGACCAAGACTTCTTTTACATTGTGGCCTATGGGAGGAAATTCTTGAAAGCGCGCTGGCGTTTAAACGGTCCATTCGATTGAGCTCAAATTGGGTATATAGGTTATGAACCACCGTCGCAAGACCGGTATTGATTTTGGTGTGTATATAGGACTTACAGTTTATCTACAGGTCTACGACAAAGATTTCTTTTACATTATGGCCTATGGGGAGACATTCTTGAAAGGCGCTAGCGTTTAAACGGTCCATTCGATTGAGTTTCTATTTGGTATACATGTTTGAATGATTCATCGATTAAAATGGATTTAAATGCTTGGTCATGATTTTAATAGTAAGTGTTCGGAAAGTCGAGTGGAGTCACTCCAGATTTTTTATGAATGAGTTACAAACTATTATCGTGGATAGAAGTGCTAAACGATATAGTCAGGTAAATATGGGGTTTCGAGATTTTTTTCCCCAACCAAACCATAACAGCAGATGCACTAATAGGAACAAGGAGGACAACTCAATTGGAAGCGTAGACAAGTATATGAGTCACTGATAGATGACGTAAACAAAAGCACTCCTACACCACTCACTATACAGCTGAAACAGCAATGCAGTCACGAACTGAGCACCGAAATAAATTAAACCTCGGTGGAACGTCCTTAATACTACACGGGATTTCAACCATTTTTTACTTTCCGAACATGTACCCTGTAAGGAAAGTATTGTCATCATGAAAAAATTCGACTTCGAGATTGTGGTGTTTTGACACGTTTTGAGGGCTTCTGAATCCATTTATGCTATTTTTACGAGATGTATGTATGTATGTGTGTGTTTGTGTGTATGTGAGTGAACACGATAGCTCCTGAACGGAGCATTCGATGGAGCTCAAATTGGATATATAGGTCATAAACCACCGTCGCAAGACCGGTATGGATTGGGGTGTGTATAGGACTTATAGTTTTTCTACAGGGCTACGACCCAGATTTCTTTTACATTAGGGCCTATGGGGGGAATTTCTTGAAAGTGCGCTAGCGTTTAAACGATCCATTCGATGGAGCTCAAATTCGGTATACATGTTATAAACCACCATCCTAAGACCGGTATTGATTTGGGTGTGTATAGGACTTATAGTTCTCCTAAAGGGCTACGACAAAACTTTCTTTTATGTTATGGCATAATGGCCTATGGGGAGACATTCTTGAAAGTGCGCAAGCGTTTAAACGGTGCATTCGATCGAGTTTCCATTGGGTATATATGTTTGAATGATTCATCGAATCAAATTGATTTAAGTGCTGCGTCATGATCTTAATCGTAAGTGTTCGGAAAGTCGAGTGGAGTCACTCCAGATTTTTTTAGTTTCCGCAGTTATGTTACTGTGGGAATGATATCAATCTGTACTAAATTGGTAACCAAATACGATAAATAATGCCAAACAAATGAATCGATTATAAAAACAATTTCCACCAAGAAATAACTGACCTGTTTTCGTTTACCTTCATCTCAAATGTGCGGGTTCCCGCTCTGTACTTTCCTACAAAGCCCTACTTAGGTCTTGGGTCGCAGGTCACTGAATAAAGTGGGAATGGTTATTTAATGGTTGCTAGAGAAGGAAAGGAATCTTTCTTGCACTTACGTTTCTTGAGTGATTGGAAAAGCCAGTTGATCTAAGCGAATTCGATAGAGGGCAGATACTTTCCGAACATGTACCCTGTAAGGAAAGTAGTGTCATCCTGAAAAAATTCGACTTCGAGATTTGGGTGCGTGGACACGTTTTGAGGTCTTCTCAATTCATGGATGCTATTTTTACGAGATGTATGGATGTGTGTGTGTTTTGTGTATGTGAGTGAGCACGATAGCTCCTAAACGGGGCATTCGATGGAGCTCCAATTGGGTCTATATGTCATAAACCACCGTCGAGAGACCGGTATGGATTTGGGTGTGTATAGGACGTATAGTTTTCCTACAGGGCTACGACCCAGATTTCTTTTACATGATGGCGTATGGGGGAAAATTATTGAAAGAGCGCTAGCGTTTAAATGGTCCATTCGATGGAGCTCAAATTCGGTATATATGTTATAAACCCCATTATAACAGCGGTCTTGATTTCGATGTGTACAGGACGTAAAAGAGTTTTTCTACAGGTCTACGACCCAGATTTCTTTTACATTATGGCCTATGGGGAGACATTCTTGAAAGTGCGCTCGCGTTTAAACGATGCATTCGATGAAGCTTCCATTGGGTATATATATGTTTGAATGATTCATCGATTAAAATTCATTTAAATGCTGGGTCATGATCTTAATCGTAAGTGTTCGGAAGGTCGAGTGGCGTCACTCCAGATTTTTTTTTTCAAATGGCGGGCCTTAAGAATGCCTTGGGAGGCACTGGCCACTAACTACTAAGGCCGGAGTTGTTAGTCACTTTATTATGGGGGCACCTGGACCCACGTTGCCCCCTATGAAGAGACGGACACAATGACATCCACGCCCAGTCGGAGATCGTACCTCGACCGCCGTCGTAACCCGTAACCGTAGTACGAATGCTTCATCCACCCTACAAGTGGGTCGGCTAGAGAGCAGATTGTAATGGTCTGAAGACACGGAACGAGTATCTCCGAAACTGCACGACGGGTCGGTTGTTCACGATCTGCCGTTGTTAGTATTTATAAAAAGTGGATGAATGACGGTGAAACCAGCAGTAGACGCCAAGACGTTGGGCGTCCACGCAGAGCCGGATTATCACACGGGCATGCGGGGCAATAGCCCTGGGCCCCGGAAAAATAAGGGCCCCCAATCTCCCGATTTATTGTTATCATGATTTATTACATACACATATGTACTGCAATAATAAATTTTTTTGCAACTATATTTCCTTTGTCATATCTATAGCATAATTTTTGACAATAAATACGCTTAGAGATGTATTTTCTGTTCTTCGAATTTGATGGTCTTTAAGACTCGTGGTTCCATAAACAAGAAGTTAGGAGTTTTTGAAAACGTAGGGTACGGCCCTTATATGCTTATCACAAAACATCCGTTAGCTAACATTTTTTATTTCGTGATGAAGGAAAGAAAATTTCGAACTTTTTGGTGTATCCAGAAAATTTTTTGGAGTGAGAAACTTTACTTCCGTGCCTCGCCATTGCCATTCCTTGAATGAGCGCACCCATGCGCTCATAATACAAACGGATGCAAAAAATATTAAAATCACTTTTAAATAGATGGTCTTGTTCTCAATAAGTATCAATAAATAGGTCATTTTTAATTCCATAGTAAGGTTTGACGACAGCTGGCTTTGCGCGGCCCCTTTTTTGACGACAGCTGGCTGTGCGCGGGCACAGCCAGCTGTCGTAAAAAAAAAAAGGGTCTCTAGATCTTTGGCACACGATGAACGTTTCGATCGTCCGCCCTCTTGCTGGTCGTTAAATCGAGCGATGGAAACGGCTGCACTTTTTTTCAGCATTGGGAAAGGGTTGCGCCTCAAAGGGTTAACCTATCAGGTTAGGGGACCAAATATTTTTTTTTTTTTCTTTCTATATCAAAGAACAAAAGTGATGCCTGTAAAATTCTTGCTGTCAACTACAACACTCACGAATACCTAAAAACCAATTTCAGGACCAGGGTCGGCCCGACACGGTAAGCAAGGTAAGCATCGCATCTCGGCGCCATTTCGAACTCGAAAGCTTGAAAAAAGTATAAAAGAAGGCGCCTTTTTTTACGTTTGCAGGGGGGCGACCCGTACCCTTAGGCCACCCCTGTTCAGGACATTTTAAAATTCACCCTCAAAGGAAGGTAGATGATCACACTCCCCTTTATCGCATTTTTTCTTGAAAGAAAAAAATAATTCTCTTTAAAATTCTTGCTTTATGGTGTAACAAATATGAATCGTGTATATTTAGGCATAACTTGCTTGTAATTTAATATTTCTTAAAAATTAATTTGTTTGAATTGAATGTAAAAATACGACATTACATTTCAGTCTCTTTACTTTATATAAATATAGACTAAGCACTGGAAATCATACACCCACAAAAGAAAAAAAAATTACTATAAATGATCGAGAAGCATATTACAGAAGAACCATATAAAGCCATACATGTACAAGAAAACAAGATAAAAATAAAATAAAAAAATTACTATAAATGATCGAGAAGCATATTACAGAAGAACCATATAAAGCCATACATGTACAAGAAAACAAGATAAAAATAAAATCAAAAAATGTAAATAAAATATTGGAATAAATACTGTGTCAGCATTCCGATCGACAGAGAAATACAGGCAGCAGTCTGGACTCAATATTACAGAACAATAATGCATATACCCATTACATATATTAAAAAACTAAATAACGACAAATAAATAAAGAAAGAAAGAAAGGAGGAATAAAAAAGACAAAACACCAGTCGCATAATAAAGGCGAAGTCCACGTGAATCATAATCCCAAAAATTAAACAAAAAATAATAAAATTTGAGAAAATGGGTATTTGTATACTTTACAATCTACAGCTCTTCACCAGGCACCACTTGCAGAAGCATGCACATAAATAAACCACCAAGATTTCGGTAGGTGACTTGGCAAAATAGCTAATCACCCGGGGAACTCCTTGCTAAAGTCAATATGTCATAAAAATATTTGGATGCCAGAAAATATTCTCAATAGTTGGCATCACAAGAACTCGAAATAATATATTTCCATTACAAAAATAGAAATAAAGAATTCAAAATACCAACAGATAAATCATAACGTATTTGAAAGATAATATTAACTTGAAGACATAAAATTAATATGATTGAAAATAATTAAAAACCACTCATTTAATAGAAAATGAAAATGGGAGAATTTTTTCTGAAATATTCTCTTTTTTATATATAATGTTTCTACTACGGTTTTAGTAACCTAATTTCGGGACGACACAAAACCCCCTAAATGTTTGCTTTTAGGAAGTAGAGTCTCCATTCAGTGAAGAGAGTTTTACAGGTAATCATTTCTCAAAGTGTGTTTCACTAAAATTCCTTCTCTCTCCTACTTACAATTGATTTTGAATGGATCAGTTTTCAGAACTGTTTGTACGTTACTTTTTGTGTGATACTTATTTGAAGCATTGGAGATGATGTGAAATAATAGGTCATCTTCAGGATAGAAAGATCATGTTATCTCTTACCGCGTTAATATGATGTTTCCAAATGCTTTTAATAAACTTTTTAATGAGCATAAATGTTGCCTACTGATGTCTCAAAATATAGACCAAAAAGGCAAAAACATATGGTTATTTTTCATCCAAAATAAATATTTATTTACTTTTTACCACCCTCCAGCCATGAGCTGTCGAAATACAATGTTTTATCCAGTGTTTAGAACCAAAATCTAAGAACTCTGGCTGTAATATTTTTAAAATTTGAATAATTTGTAAATTATGATAGGAAATAAATAAAATTCGATAAAGTGTATTTATTTCTTAACCTTTTTTGTTTTTTACCCAACTTTTATAAAAAAAAAAAAAAAAACAGCTCTTAATAAAGATTAATATTTCAGCATTTAAAATTAATATAGTTACATACAATCTTTTCAGGTGTGAAGGGGATAAATGCAGTGCATAAAATAACGCCGAAAAGTCGAATATTTAAAATTATTTTTTCTTTAAGTGAATAAAAAGTACCTGGAAGGGGGGTGGGGAGGACTGTTCTGTTGTAATAAGTCTTACCAAGCTCGGTTCCTTGCCAAATTGTGAAGGAAAATGGTTACCATATTACACTGATATATAGTGGGGGTTTAAGGGCCTGGACACTCCCATTAGTTTATGCAAAACTGCTAATTTTGGCCAAGTATTCACCGTTTGCAGAGCCCAGTTTACCCATTTAAGGGCCCGGGGCTGTGATAACAGCGGAGCCCCCCCCCCCGCATTTTTGTTCTTCGAAGAGATAGAACTCTCTCTAATTTGGAATTAGCTCTCTTGGTTTCGCAATTTGATATCGGTAGAGTTAAATAAATACGTAATGCAATAAACATATAAATGCCATTTAACTCGTTTTTAAACATGTGATCATAAATATGTATCGGTGATTTTTTTTCTAAGCTACAGCTTAACAAATAGTGTGAAAATTGAATGACTTGGATTTTGTGCCTTCAAAATCTACTTCTCCTCCATAAACTTCAAAAAAATTATCAACTGATTCTTCATTTATTTGTTCGAGACCTAATTTAGTAATGAAATTGAAAATGCTGCATACTGAGTTATAAGCATCAATTTGTTTTATCATTTCTGAATTTAATCTATCGGCTATCACAAATAAAAGTTTCAACTTTAAATTTTTCAAATCCTTGAAGAGTTACATGGCTAGTTTTTTCGGATTTGACAGTACCATCGGTACATTTTTTTTTCTTCTCAGTCTTTCCCCCTGATCCTTAAGTGAAGTTTACATATGGAGATAGCAATTGACAGGTTGATTTCTCTGCATACTCCTGACATTTGGACGCCTAAACTAACTCTTCACTAATAACATTAGGCGTCTGTTGCACATTGTCTGTCAATACAATGGAATGTAAAAGAAGATTGATACTGTTTGAAGCTGGTGTTCATTTACTCCAGTTTCTAGCATGTCTAGTTGTTCATGAGAATCTACGTCTTTGTGTATAGTCTGTTTATTCAGGCAAAAATTTTGTCTCAATAGATTTTGAGTTTATCCATGAGAATATGTTTAACAAAGATACTCAATACCTTCAATCGTACAAAGCCATCGTTTGATTGTAAAATTTACAATCACGACGCACTAACTTTACTTTTATTTTCCATTAAAATAATTAACCCAATCCATTTTTAGGTTCACATAAAATTTACATTTTTTTTCTATTTACTAGGTTTTCTTGACCCTATCTAGGGCCCCTTTGTTCACTGGGCCCGGGGCTGCAGCCCTCTCAGCCCCCCCCTTAACTGGGATCTGACCGTTTGTATCCGCTTCTAAAAAATGATGTACTATAAAAACTTCACTTTAAATTTCATAATTTTAAAAAAATTATATTAAAAAATTCAAATAAATTTTGTAAACTCTATAATTTAATGAGTAACGGAGAAAACTTGTTATGTAATTGAATTTTTTTACAAAATATTTATAGTAATGCGGATGTATTTTTTACAAAATATTGCAGTTTCCTTTAGCTTCCATAATAGAATTAGACAGAAAATTTTTCGGGGCGAGGGGTGGATATGAAATCAGTCGCGAATAAATTAAACGAAATTTCTGCACGACACCCAGCCTATGCTAATTAATTCTCTGTTTTAGGGAGGGGCGATGTATTACAAGCCCCCATCTCTGGGCCCTGCGGATAGAGCCGTGCTTAGGGGGTGGCAAACTGGGCAACCGCCCAGGGCCGCTAACTATTAAATTCATGGATATCTGATACTGAAATAAAATTCCTGGCCTAGAACTGTAAACTGCATGATTATAGCACAGCCGAGAAACAAAGCAGGATATCTCACATAGAGGTTTTCATTAACGCTATTTTATTAACGAAAATCCAAATTTCGTGGCAGGGAGGGGGGTGGGTGAAACTTTTAAATGTGGATTAATGTTTTTAACCCTTTGAGGCGCAACCCCTTCCCAATGCTGAAAAAAGGGCAACCGTTGCCGTCATTCTCGACTTAACTACCGGCAAGATGGCGGACGATCGAAACGTTCATCGCGTGACACAGATCTAGAGACCCTTTTTTGACGCAGCTGGCTGTGCCGCACAGCCAGCTGCTTCCATTTTTCAGCAGATGTCAGTGCTGTTAAAAACAATCGTGACAATTTTTTTTTTACGGGAAATGTCCAAAGTAAAGGATTCTCGTGGAATATGTCACCCGCCACTATTTTTATAGGAATCCAATCAAGTCTTCGTGACTGGCAACAGTCAAAACGTTAGAGTTGTGTGTTCCTAGAGCGGGACCACTGCGCGTTAAAGGGTTAAATGTGGAGAATTTGTAATTTCGTGTATACCTTTCTTTTTCAAATTTACAGCATGTTAAGTAGCTAGATTCAGCTTTTACATTATGGAAACAATTGCATTAAAATCTTAATTGTTTAATGCAATTTACTTAATTAGAGTCAGTAGTAGCCACGGTTTTTACTGGAGGGGGGTGGGTCATCTCAAGATCCACAATTTATCAGTAAGTGAAGAAATGTGAAAGGTCTGTCATTGTTTTTTGTGTAGGGCCACTCAATATGTTTCGCCCAAGGCCGCTAAAACCCTGAGCACATGGGGGTGTTTTCTCCCTTTCATTTTTTTTTTGTGTGTAATATCATTGATGGAAAATCAATCAGATGTACGTGAGACGTGACTGTCAGATTAATCGGGGAGGGGTAGGTGATAATAAATAAGTCAGGGAAATGCTCTATTAGAATAGATTTTTCTTTCTTTCTTTTAATTTTTTTCTTTTTCATGGGGAATGGCGGTATTCGTTAATGGAAAATACGAGAGAAGAGACGGGGGTTGAGAATTTTTTTTATTCTAATTTGCGGTATTTATTCCGTGACCGAAAAGAAAATCGTTATTCACTCATTTTTACGAACGCGTATAATCCCATTTCTGCTTCCGAAAACCGAAATAATTTGCCGCGCTCTTCCGCTTAGCCCCCGCCAATAAAGCGTGTTTTCGTTCAGAACAATGAGCTCGCTGTTTAATTCCATTGTCGTTTTGTTTGATATCTTGCCCACGTTATCGTGTGTTGTTTGCTGCCACCAGGGAAGCTCGAACTTGGCGCTGCTGGGCGTTACTTGTGGAAACTTCCGCGATATTGTTAATTTATGATTTTTTTTTTTTTCTTGTGAAGCATACATACATTTACTAGAGTGAATCTATGCACTGCAACTACGAGGACTTGAAATTAAGTAAATGTAGCACATGCATACAACGAGATCCCGACTAAGTCAACATGAGGCTTGAGGCAGCCATATGCCCTGTTTTTGGTCAGTTTTTTTAAGACAGGGTGTCTACCGGTCAGGAAAATCAGGAAAGTCTGGAAAATGAGAAATAGGTCAGGAAACTCTAGAAAAAGCCTAGAAAATGCAAAGTGGGTCCGGAAAATTCTCCGAAATTATAAATTTGCTTTTGTCTAAAAATTTCTTGTCAATTTTTTAAAAATCTCTTTGGAGTCCAGAGAGTGAAAAATGCTAATAAAGATGATTTATGTTTAAATAGAATGAATGATTCTGAATATTTGTGGGGTATGTGGTGCTCATACCTGTTGCTCATACCTGGTGCTCATACCATTGCCGAAAAGTCTATGACTAGTGATAAAATATAGAAATTTTCACTAGTATTGCTCGTTATTTTTGCAGATTTAAAGTTTAGTAAACTGAACGATAACACTTTATGTTTGAAATTTGGTATCTGCATTTAATATTGTGTTTTAGATATAACACTAAGTCGCGCCTTTAACACCAGTAGTATTGGTCCCTATTAGTGAAATCTGAACTGACTATAGTATCTTACTTGAAACTCATAATAATTTTTTGCCTAATTTAAGTACATCCATAATTGTATTACAGTTGAAAATTTATTTCAAATAAGTCATAGAAACTTTTGTGAGTCATAGAAAAATATTACAATATAAAAAGGGGGTTATACTGTTGAGGAATTTCCCAAAGTAAACTACATCTATGGCCAAGAAATTTTTTCCGGGAGCTCCCAAAAGTCTGGAAAAGTCAGGAAATTGACTTTCATAAATTTAGTAGACACCCTGTAAGAGAAGTACTTTAATAATTTGATAAATTATAATGATTTCAGTGGAGATTTTAAACATTAAGTTTCTTTCGTAAGTGAATATGATAATGATCTTAGTAGAAATGCTTGCATACTTTAAGTTTCTTTTCTAAATAAGGAATATTATGATTTCGGTGATAGTGGTTTAATATATCTTAATTAAAAAAAAAAAAATAAATAAGTGTAATACTTAATAGAAGATGTGATTTAAGATTTTTAACTTCTCTTACAAAAGTACATTATCGATACCCAATTATATTTTTTAAAATTATTTTTAAATGTTAACGTTTAAATAAGGTTTTGTTTGTGAAATAAAATTGAAAGGTTAATTTAATTTAATTGCAAATGGTGGTACTATTATCTCTGTTTTGATTATAAAGAGGAATAGAAGACCCTAAGAATTAATGTTAATTTTTCATTAGTTTCCCCGGTTGTTTTAACTTTTGTTAAATATGTTGCATGTATAATTATGCCAAAAAATTAGTAAAGAAGCATAATATTCAATAAAATTATTTAAAGTTTAAAAATTAAATCACATTTTATTCGTGTTTCTCTCCTTCCACACATAAGTAACCTGAATCCCACTTTTTTTTTTTTTTTTTTTGGGGCCACAACCAGAATTTTAAACGTGAAAGTCCCGTAAATCCGTGTGTAAGAATTGGCAAGCCTCCCCACGGACCACCGTACACTTAGGCGATTAGTGTGCCTCCGTCCCTCCCATTCTGATAATTTTTCCAGGTCATTGTGTCATCTGAAACTGATATTTTTTCTGTATAACAGAATCAAGATCTAGTTGCGAGACACGTCTCCTTTAACAAGCAGAGGCGCAGAGAGCCAAGTCGGGGCCCCGGGTATAAAATCTTTGGGATCCTTTTGCTATCCAGAAATCCTTTTGATGTGGTATTAGATCAATCATGTATACATTATTAAAATTATTAATCATTTAAATAAACTTTAAATTAAAGTAATTGGAAAATTATTAATAGAATTAAAAGTATTAATTTAAAAGAGTATTATACTTTAATAATCATCCATGCTCTAAAAAATACCAACATTTTGTTTTGAAGGTTTCGTCACCTCCATAGAGAAACTGTATTTGAAAAGTTAACATTTTTGCATGGCATGTTTCCACAGCAAGAATAAAAAATTAATATTTTTATTCATACTTCCACGCATGCAGGCAGCCAAAAAATTTTCAGAAGGCCAAAAAAGTGAAAATTTCAAAATTTCTCATAGAAAGTCTTGATCTTCAACATTTTGTTAAATAAAATTCAAAATTTCGGAGGTGGGGTGGGCCCATAGTCTCTCCTCTAGCTGTACCCTTTCTTCCACTGTTTAAACAAATGTGTCTCGGAAAAAAAAATGATTCCTTGTTAAATAAATCTTTTCTACTTTTAGTCATAGCAAACCGTTGAGTAGCACCGGCAATGTCTACTTTTCTTGCAAAAGAAGACTCAATCAGAAACACTCCTCGTTTTAGTCAAGTGGGTGGTTTATGCTCCAGCCAGGGGGGGGGGGGATATCGGGATATATCCCCCCCCCGAAATGTTTGGATTAGTGATGAAATTCCATCTATTTATACACATATAAGTTCATATCCCCCCCCCCCGAAAAATTTTCCAGGCGCATATCCCCCCCCCGAAAAATTTTCCTGGCTACGTGCCTGGCTCCAGCTGGCCTTTTGTAATTTCATCAAAAATTAATTTGACATATCCGGGGACATAATATGAATTCGGACTTTTTTTTTAATACAAAATTGACAACACACAATTAAGTATCATATAAACAGCAAAAGTGGGGCCCCTTCACAAGCTGAGGCCCTGGGGATTTTTCCCCTGCTCCCCCTCCCTCTCTGCGCCACTGTTAACAAGAACGCTTTGACAAAAAACTAGTGTTAAAAGGTAACAATAATTGTAAAATAACACAAATAAGGTACTTATCCAAAACGATCGTTTTGAGTAGTATGGTAGGATGGCGTTCTACCCTTTCTGCTTGTGTAGATGGTGGAACTTTTTTTTGCAGCTGAAATAGAGTGGACTGGGTGTACCTTTTACTACCTCCCTAAACGATCATATTGTACAAGTATCATTTTATGCGCGTTATTTTACAAAGCTTTTAAAGATTTTTGTACCTCCTTTACCGAAATTTCTTTAACAAGAACGGTATAATAGGCATATATTAGTAAGAAATGTTATGGAAAAGGAGATGTGTACACATTGGCATGTAACATTGGGAGGGGGGGGGGCAAGATGTTTCCTATTGTAGAAAATACTATTTTCAAATAGGTGAAACTGAATTCTCTTGAATTTTAGAAATTGCCTCTTCTTGCCCCTAATAAGTTGCGCCTATGCGGGGACCCACAGAAGAAGGTTGACCCTGAATACACTTGAGCAGAAAAATATTGCTTTAGTGTGTCATTTGTACGCTTCTAGTTTCCCATTCTCTTTTCCATGTATTATATGATAATGAGATAAATTGATTCCTAATTTTCCACTTGGAAAGATTTCCGCTTATCTACCATGTTGCATCAGTGCGAATTCACTTGTTCAAAATCAGGAAATAAAAGTAACCTTATCAGCTTCGCCACTACAAATCTGGCATTACGCCAAAATGCAGCAGCCGTAAAACATCTCCACTCCACTGTATTTACAAATCGTCTGTTCGCCGCAGATTGTTTCGGTTCGATCAATCTAAGTCCATGGGTTCGATGTTTACTTTTACGTCTCTTGCTATATCCTTTCTGTCATTGTAACTATCTGCATAGGACAAACCTCTTAATTAAAATCTTTTTAAAAACATCTGACTATGTTAAATAAAACACTATAAATGGGTTTAATCAAAGCTGATTATCAGTATATAAACAAAATAGATGGCCGATACGATAATGGTGGATTGGCAGCTATTATTGTATTTTTAGTGTTGCACACTGTGAGTATGCTGTATGATAATCGAAGGCAAAGTACTGAAAAAAATAAAATAAAAATTAATAAATGTGTACATCGATGTGTACATCGATGTGTATTTTAATTTGACTTGAATGCAATCAATTCCAGCCTATTCACTTTGAAGTTTAGTTATCATAATTAGCATGCAAATTATTTTATTTAGAAGTTTTCAGTAATAAATGTACAAGCCTTTGATTGTTATGGTTTAAAGATAAAAGTTCTGTTTTAACATTTGTACGATAATTATATTATTTTCTCTATATTAATTATCATATATTTATGTTTTTTTCAAATAAAAGTTAAAATATTTATCAAGGTTTTATACATATTACCACTGTGGCAAAATTATTACTTTCCCATATTTAAGAATGTTTTGATTTAAATCATTAATATTTAATCAATTAATATTTGTTAAGGTTTGAATTGAATTTATGAGTAGGATGTCTGAATTAATTACCTGGTTTATCAATAAGGGCAAAGATAATTAAGCTGGATAAAATTTCTTTCCTGTATCGTTTTATATAAATAAGATAAATTTATTTATCTTAAAGTGACATATAAACCTAATTTATAAACAGAATCACTGATATTTATTAACTAAATAGGCTAAATTTATTGATAAATTCTGAGCTTCATAAGTTTAACAACTTATACATTAAATTTTCACTGTTGAAAAGATATGATTAGATGCTTATGGCTATTAATTAATATATATAACGTTACTCAGAAAGACCAAAATTGGAGAGAGTAGATTTTCACTGGAGAAAGTCCCCATGTAACAAATACATTGCTGAAAGACCAAATATTTGCTTATATTTTAGTACATTCAGACTACCACCGGTGTATGTGGACAAGCAGAGCAAATATGCTCTGATGGAGGTTGTAAGGGGAAGTCATTGTCAACAGAAAAGTTAAAGTAGCAAAAATATTTTTATTCTCTTGAGGAAGGTTATTTCCCCATGAATCCATGGTTCCCCATTGTTAAAGAAGAATGTATAATTCTCATGGTTATAGAAGTATGGATTCAATATGAGGAATATAGAATCTTCCCCATGGTTATAGAAGGTATATTCTATATATAAAGTCTCCACTCCAGGGACTTTTTATATAGAAATAAAGTCCCTGGGAATGCGGGGACTATGGTATTCCCAAAGTCCACTATGGGAATACTGTTGTGAACTTCCCTCAGAAGAAAAGTCCACTATGGTATAAATGCCAAGTTCTTTATTGGCTAAACATAAAAAACTAAAACTTTTATGCTTAGCATTTATCCAAGTACAACTTCTATCATTATAAAGGCAAGTGATATTGATCATCTTTTCTTTTTCTCACTAGCTTCATTTAAAAAAAAAAAAAAAAAAAAAAAAAAAAAAAAAAAATCCTCAATTACCCTTTAAATCTACACCACGGCATTTAAATTCTCCACGGTTAGTCCCGCAGTGAAGACTACTCTATAGAGTGTGGAACGCTTGTCTTCACTGTGATTGGTTACTTCTCTCAGCAATAGGAGGTGACCCTTGAGATATTTTATCGCACCTGAAATGTGTAGAAGAAAATGCAAATCATTGACATACTCAACATTCACCATAAGTGCGTGGTGAATGTTCACATTTGCCAGCGTAAGTGAAAAATAAGGATAGTAAATATTTCTCGCATACATGAAGAACCCTGTGAATGTTGACATTCATTGACAAAAATCGGCATTCTCCAGGTTTCAGATTTTTACGATAACATATATATTAAAAAATTAAATTGGATTTATCATTTTGTGCTGATATTTAAAAGAGCTGATTTTGCTCATGAATTCTGAGATTTGTAAGCTCAATTTATGAATAAATATTGAGATTTTAGCATATTAATTTTTTAATTCTTATAAAATTTATTCTTAAAAGATGTTTCCTTGAATAATAACAAAAAAGTTTTCCCTGGTAAATAATTATCAAGGACCTGCTTTCATGAGTTCATTCATCATGTGCATTTATTTAGTGAGTTGGGGAATACTACTTTATTTTACATTTTTCCAGAACTTAATTTTATATTGCAGTCATTCGGAAACTACATCATATCGCAATATAATCTTGTTTCAAATTGATTCCATGTTTATCTTTAGGATGCTTTTTTAGCCTTTTATTTATTAAGAATATTTAGAAAAATCTATCAACCCTCTCCAAGATTCCTAATTTATACCATCCTGTATGGTTTAGTGTTTATCTATCTAACATATTTTACAGAAAATCTCTGCATTTTTTCACCAAGCCATAGTTTCCTGGGTCAAATAGTGTACTTCTAGTAATCAATGCCAGTGATTGAACTTAATATAACAATCCTATATTTAGTTTTATTCTGTATCTTAAATTGAATTTTTTGTATATTATAGTGTATCTTTACACAAAAAAGTGTTTGAATAAGTATTAATATTTATCATTCTTTTCTGTAGTTGGCTGGTGTAGCATTATTGTCTCTTTCAATATGGATGTATGTTGATACTGCATCGTACCTAGCGACAGACCACAATGACAAGTTCTTCATTTCCATATACATACTGATGGCTGCTGGCTCATTGATGACTCTGGTTGGTTTCCTGGGATGCTGCGGAGCCATGCAGGAAAGCTCTTGTATGCTTGGGACAGTGAGTAGAATTTCTTCTATTGATATTTTATGTGCAGTTATCAACCAACGAATTTTAGTTGGTATTTTGACACATTCTTTAAATGTTTTTTAAAAAAATGTGTTCATTTGTTAAATTTTCTCAATATGCAACTGATGTGATTTGGAAATAAGATATGCCAGGGTTTCTACAGACCTGGAAAGTCAGGGAAATGAGTTTTGGTCAGGGATTTGGGAAGAAAGTCAGGGAAATTAGCAGAAAATAAAGAAAGGTCCGGGAAATGCAAGAAAAATTCAATTTTGTCGTAAAATCAAGAAAATATCGGCTGTTTGAACCTAAGTATAGAAAATGTTTTATTTTCATTTTCTCATTCAACCTTATAATTTTAAAATGTGTTCTTTGTGAGTAAATCTTGTGCAGTTGAAATAGGCTTAGTTTTATCATAAATTATTATCAAACAGGGTTTTTGTTAGAATCCAGTGATGTCAAATAAGATTCTTGTGTATATTGATTTTATTATTATTATTTGTAAATAAAAAAGGACAAAATATATAAAAAATATTAATTAAAGGATGTAATGTTAAAAATAGAAACGCAAAATTCGGGAAAGCATGCTAGATAAAGTCAGGAAAGAGCGTGATAGATGTCAGGGAAGCAAGAGCTGTGAAATCTGTAGAAACCCTGTATGCTGAAAAGATTTTAATTTGTGAAAGTGAGATGAGCTCCAAGATATTATAAATTTACCACAAGGGCTGGCAAAATTAACATGCTTTATGTATGATATAGTTAAGTAGTATTTTATAATCCAACAACTGGCAATCCAACGACATAAAAGAAGATTTTAAGAAATAATGTTTTAAAAATTTTCCTTTTTTCAATCAGTTACTAGTCATAAACTTTTTTTTATTTCTCATGAAAAAACTGATACACAAATGTTGCAGTACCTTGTGATGTTTTGGCAGTGAAGGTGTGTTTCTGAAAAAGTAAGTTGAAATATCAAAATACAGTGTGTCCCTCCTAAATAAAGCCACTGTGATTGTATGCTGTAACTGGATGCAAAACAGATGAATAAGAATGAAACAAACAAACATATTAAGAAAGTATGCACAGAAATGTGTATTTATGAGGGAAAAAACTCATTCCTTGCCCCACCTGGGCAGGAATAAAAAATAAATGTGCAAAAAAAAAAGGGGGAAAAGCATACCACTGAAATAAAGCCAGTACTGTTAATAGCCAATATACCGAGTGATCCAAAAGTCAGGACAAACTTTAAAAATTCATTAAAAAAGAGCAAATAATGATAGAAAATTACAGTTTGCACAAATAGGTTTAGGGTATGATGGGATTTATTTTAATGACAAGAAAGTGTGTAGTTCCAAATGTTACCGGTAGGTAGCGCTGACATGCACAATGGGAACCAAATTTCCAATTTAAAAAAAATCCGAAATCTCTGTAATGCTTTCTATGCAAACTGCAATTTTTTTTTATCATGATTTGTTCTTTTTTAGTGAATTTTTAAACTTGCACCCAGGATGCATCAAAAGCTAGTGAAAAGTTCAAAAATTCATTAAAAAAGAACAAATCATGATAAAAAATTGCAGTTTGCATAGAAAGCATTGCAGAGATTTCGGATTTTTTTAAATTGGAAATTTGGTTCCCATTGTGCATGCCAGCACCACCTACCGGCAACATTTGGAACTACACACTTTCTTATCATTAAAAAAAATCTCACCATACCCTAAACCTATTTGTGCAAACCACAATTTTCTATCATTATTTGCTCTATTTTAATGAATTTTTAAAGTTTGTCCTGATCACCCAGTGTTTGCCAGTATTATGACTTTGGAAAGATTTTGATTTTTTTCAAAGAAACAACAGCTTCTGAATACTATCCAAAAGCATTGAGTAGAAATATCATCCAACCTGGAAGGATCAATGGTATTCTGTTGTGTCTTCAGATGGAAACAATAATAATTGGGATGGCCCAGAGACGTCATTGCATTCTATTGGCATGACACAAGGAGATCTTCTCCAAAAGAGGAGAAGGTCGAGGTTCATTATGCAGTGTGGAGAGGTTTTACCGGGTGTTAAACTTAACCTTGCTTTTCCTTCAGGCCATATGAAAGCTACTAATTAATAAGAAATGCTATAAGTCCATTTACTGCCATTTGCAGGGAGATTGGTGGCCGTTTGATTTTCCATCAAGACAAGGTACCTATTCATGTTGCAAAATCCTCTTGAAAATGGTTTTTCGATGAAAGATTGTATATCATGAAATGCCATGCCTTTTTCGCTTGATCTCCAAGAAAATGCATGGGGTATCCTCAGTAGGGATGGATTTGCAAATGTATGACAGTTTCAATCTGCGGCAGAATTGAAGGCCACCATCATTGAACACTAAAATAATATTGATGTTACCTTCCTCATTGACTATTTAAAGTCCCATGTAAATAGGGTGAATATATTGGCTATTAACAGCTGTGGCTTTATTTCGGCAGGACATTTTCTCCCTCTTTTTTTTTTACACATTTATTTTTTATTCCTTCCCAGGTGGGGTAGGGAGTGAGTTTTTTTCCTTGTAAATACTTATTTTTGTGTATACTTTCTTAATTTATTTGTTTTGTTTTTAATAAATAAATAACTGTCATTGGAAAAATTTGTCTGCAACTAGATAGTTTTTTTAAGCTTATGTAATAAATTAAGTTTGTTATTGATAAATTATTTATTTATAAATAGAAGAAATAATGTGATTTTACTGATGTTTGTGCATTGGTATGGTATCATTTACTTGAGAAACAGTATAATTTTGTGCAGGTAAAGTTTATATCTAATGAAGTATAGGAATTATCAATTAATGTATAAGATTTCTATTCTCCTGCATAACTCCTGAAAAACTCTTGCATTTTAAAGTAAAATTGTCAAGCTCCTGAATTCTTTTTACACTTCCTGCAAAACTAGTTGCTCAAAGGAGTATAGCAAAGGAATCAACAGTCATATTCAAAATGTTTAAAACTGATACTGAGAAATTCAAAGCCCCAAAGAATTTTCTTAAAAGAAAAAACTGCTACCTTTTATATCTGAAATTGATTATGAACCCTGATTACTCACATTATACTATTTTTAATCTCAGATAAAGCTATGTTTAAGCTAAAGGATATTTGAGTTGCTCTAGTAAGAATAATGCAAATTTTATTATACATTCACTAGGCTCTTTTCATAAAATATTATTTATATAATCTAAAGAGGAATGCATTGCTGAGATTGTAAAATCAGTGTGTTAATTTTAATCCTATGGCAAGTTTCAAACACTCTAAATTGCTTTAGTAAAAATAATGCAAATTTTATTGTGTATTCACTAGGTTCTTTTCATGAAATATTGTTTGTCCTTTTAAAGAGGAAAGCATTTAGATATTTTAAATTTTCCTTTCTTTAAAAATTTTTTTTTTTTATAATGCCATTTATTAAAGTTAAATGTACTTAATGCAAAAAGGAATGATCTAAAAAAAACTTACATATGAGTGAAATATTTAGAGTTAAACTTTTGTTAGTGATGTACCGATTTAAACATCATTTTGATATTGTTATTTAATAATGTTTAAAATGTTACTAGCAAAATGAATTCATTCTTTTATTGTAATACAATAAAAAAATAATTGATTATCTTTTCAGTTTTCAACTTTTGTCATCTTGATTTTTGCTGCTGAAATAGCTGGAGCTGTTTATGGATATTCTCATCAAGATGAGGTAATTACATTTTATTCTTCTTTCAAGAAGTGTGTTGTGTTTCTTTTCGACATTGATCTGGGTTGATTATTTCCCTGTGGAAAAAAAAAAAGTATTTTCAACTGAAGTGCAGTAGTAATAAGGAGTTATGTTCGTACGAATACAATCTGTACCCAAGTATCCTCATTGCCATACTCTCCTCACCATTCATTACATTTTAACCAGATGTAATGCTTTAAGAACCTTCTGTCAAACTTTTTTTAACTGTTCTCATCCCAGTCTTGATGATATTGTAGGTGAAAAGCCCACACATAAATTTGTTCCACTTTCTTCAATAGGCCAACCTTTTCTTTCTGTTATGAACCCTTTTTTTTTACTGGTATCTGGATGGGGAACTCCACCCCAAAAAATGTAATGATTACTTTCACGTACCTGTATGTCAATTCATTGTAACTTCTATTGAAATTTAGCTTTCTATGTAATTTAGCATTTATCCATTTTAACATTTTATCAACTATCATTGTACCTTTGTTATCTTATCCACTGTCTGGTAAAGCATATCCTGTCATGATTTGTGCCATTAAACCTCAACCAACCAACATTGCCATAAGTACTCAAGCACATAATTTATTAATTTTTGAGTACTTTTACTGTAATATATTAATTAAATTGAATTTAAAGAGTTTATAAGATATTAAACTGTTGATACCTAGAAATATCTATATTCGAAACCAATTTATTGAAAGGGTAATTTAGCCTATAAAATTGAGTTGGCTAAACAAAGTTTATCTTTTTCTTAAAAAAAAAAAGCATCAAAGAAATTATTTTCAACACATGATTTAAAAATGTTGAATGTCACATATAGTGTAGCATTGATTGTTCTCAGTTATTCTTTTGATCTCACCACTTTCGACTTCAATTGGTTAAAATAAAAGGTAGTTTACATTTTAATGAGAAATCATTATTTTGAAACTTTTCAAGTCACTTTTGACACATTCAAGCAGTCATAATACATTCTTCATACTTTTATTCTTCATTTCAATTTTGTTATCTTTTGAAATAAACAAAAGAAAAAGATAGGAAGAAATTTTGTTGAAATTTATTTAGAACCAGAGTTCATTAGCCTGACCCCAATATGCATTTTCAAATCTCAAAATCTTCTGTTTGCTTAAATTTCTATCTGAAGTAACAAATTACCTTTTTTCCCACTTGCTAGTATTATTTTAACTATCACTTTTTTTATAAATTAGGTATTAATCCATTTGTGCCAAGACTGTTTGTATGACCTCCAACTGACTCATACAAACTCTGGTAAAGCATGACAGGACATGCTTTACCAGACAGTGGATAAGATAACAAAGGTACAATGATAGTTGATAAAATGTTAAAATGGATAATAAATGTTAATGGATAATAAATGTTAAAATAAATAAATTTTCTAGTGCATGAACAAGTGATAATAATTTTTTTTAATATGTAAAACAATAAAAATTTTACATCATACTTGGTCATCTTAAAGTATTTTGTGAAACTGGAATTTATACTTGTGAATTAAGGCTAAGAAAATTTAATATCAAGTTTACAAATTTTTGTGACTGACAGCAGGAATACTAACAGTCAAATATTCCTTAAAAGTGACACCAAGCACAAATGGTTAATGCGAGTGCACCATCTAAAACTCACAGCAGATAGCTGACAAATACTCTTTTAAAATTTCATGGTTGTTATACAGATTTGAAAAAGCAAAAAATTAGATCAATATTAAGAAATTATTCAGTTACATTATATTTAATACAATTTAATAATTTCTTAAATGAAAAAGCATGAAATACCAAAAGTGTTGCTTTTTATCCATTTTAGCACTGAATAATTTAAATATAGTTTATTTGCCTTTCCTGATTTAACTATACACAATATAAGGATACAGTATGGTATTTTAAAATGTTCATCAACAGGACAAATACGTTTCACATTAATATTGAGACTGTTTTCTTTTTGGCAGGTAACAAAAGTTATCAATAAGAGGGTAACCAAGATGGTACAGAATGAATACAGTGTGCAAGATGCTGTCACCTTAGCTGTCGATAAAATGCAAGAGAGGGTATGTATTGACAGTTTGACTTTGAAAACTCTATCAGTATTACTATTTATTTATTTATTAAATTAATTAATTAACTTGATTTCTTACACTTTTTAAATTTTAAAATGGGCAATATGCTTACCACTGCAAATTTGATTCCTATAAAATGCCTGTTGGATGCCTTTTTTTAATTTCTTGTGTTTGTACAATCAAATGAAAAGGAATCCGATAAAACAAGAGATATGAGCAGGAAAAAATGTCTTTTAAATGTTTACCTTTCTTTCTTTATCCTAAGGTAATCATTTCTGTTAAAAACCACTCTAGAGTCATTCTATTATGATTGTAAGCTGCATTGAAAATGTTTTTAGTTGTTGATTATTTAAAAATAAAGAGAAAAAAAATTCTGTTTTACACTATATATGTATAAAATCACAAATAAGGGTAAACATGCTAAAGTGCTATTAAATATTGAAGCTATAATATAGACACTCAAGATTTCAAAAGAAAATTTTTAGAAAAGGTCTGGTATTACTATTAAAATAAAAATAAATAATTTAACAGTTGTAATATATCTTTTTCTTAAGACCGATATGAGCAGAAATAAATCAATGTATATGTTTAAATGAAACCTTACTTTTTCCTGCAAGTATGTTGATTGGCAATTTTAGAACTAATGGAAAGTGTACATCTTTTACATCACCTGAAACTGATTTATTTTTTGTTCTTAATACCAGCTATTTAAAATGTTTTAAATATTGAGTGTTTATAGTTTTTTCTATGTTTAAATGGCACTTTTGTACCCATATTATTGAAATTATTTAGGTATTAATTAGTTTGTTTCATCAGTAAAAAAACGTATT
Organism: Cheiracanthium punctorium; assembly: GCA_038373885.1. Classification (NCBI taxonomy): domain Eukaryota; kingdom Metazoa; phylum Arthropoda; class Arachnida; order Araneae; family Cheiracanthiidae; genus Cheiracanthium; species Cheiracanthium punctorium. Next base: position 132,229 of record JAWZYV010006863.1, on the reverse strand, counting down.
GCACATAATTTCACTCAATAAATAAGTTACTTGATGAAATACAATATATCTTTCTTATAGAAAAAGTAACTAACCAACACATCCTAAAAAGTTTTTAAATGTTCTAGAAATGCCTTACTTAAAAAAAAAAATGAGAAAAAATCACCCAGAAGTAGTGCAGAACCTGCTATCTTGCATTTCAGTAGCGAAAACTTTTCCTCGACACTTCCTGAACATTAAATAAATGTTGACATTTTGCAATAAAGTTTGTAACTTTTATTCATGTGAGGGATTAAGCTATAGTCACATTTTTCACTAAGTGCGAAAAGAAATCTTAGAATAATAAATGATACAGAAGTCACTTTTGCTAAAATGCACACAGGTTTTAGAGCTTTAAATGTCATTAAAACTGACTTAGGATATGCAGGGTAATCAATTGAAAAGAGTACCTGTTGGTTTTTCTTTTTACCCTTAAATCTGACAGATGTAACAGCAGCTATTCTAACACTAAAGCATACAGAAGAAACACTCAAAATACTGGTGTTAAACGATAAAATAAATGAAAACATTGTGAAGAAAATGCACATAAAATGTTACTTATAACCCGTTACGATCGTTTCAACCAAAAATTCTTTCAATCTGCATCAGACAAAGCCGTTCATCTCACTAAACAGAGGGAACTGAAAAAAATAAACAAACAAGCATGTTGCCATATGGAAAAAAGAAGTGTGGGAGACAATTTCCAACCCTATTGGATTATTACTACTTTATTTATGAGTAAAACAGAAATGGAGACACACAATGTTATATAATTGATGATTGATACAATGATAATTTTATTTTTGAAAAACATAATTGAATTCAAATTTTTTACTATATTATTTTCCTTACAGCAAATGCTGAAAATGTTTGCGATCATTTTAAATGCAAACATGAACACGTCAAACCAGTTTTTTGACGCACTTTGTAACATTGTTTTTGTTACTGACGAGATTTCTTCAGTTGCAATTTGCTTTAATAGATTGATGTTTGTAGGACTTTACGTGGAAACCCTATCTTTGAGATTAGCACTGCAAAAAATGTAATAGGGTGCGGAATAATTAATAATGGAATGATAATGTAAATAATTTGAATTAAATTATGTTTTTCAAAATTAAGATTATTACAGGATTAAGTAATATACACTGTGCGTCTTCATTTCTTTTTTACTTCACAAATAAAGTTATAACAGTCCAACAGTGTTGGAAATTGTCTTCCACATCTAAAAAAGGTTCAACCATACTTCCGTGTTAAAATAGTTGCCACAGCCGTCAGATTTAAGGGTAATAAAGAAAACGAATGGCTACTCTTTTAAATGGATCACCCTGTAGAAGTATGTTTTGTTTAGTGAATAATATCCTCTGCATCAAAACTTAGCCCCAGAAAGAAAAAATAAAATGGGTTTAAAACATTGATTATGTTTTCAGAGCATGAGTATTTTGAAAATAATATTAATTTGCTTCAAACTTCTGTTTGTACTGGGTATTTATTTTCATTAATATTGTTTCAGGTTGCTTACAAAATGCAGTCATCATTCACTTTTTAGAATGAGTTGCTACTTCAGCATTTTGAAAAACATTTCTCTCCATTTCTGCTAAAGGAGTTTTTTCCCCCCCCACTTGCTTAACCCTTTGAGGCGCAACCCTTTCCCAATGCTGAAAAAAGGGCAGCCTTGCCAACACTCGACTTAACGACCCGCAAGAGGGCGGCTGATCGAAACGTTCATCGCGAGCCACAGATCGAGAGACCCTTTTTTTGACGACAGCTGGCTGTGCCCGGCACAGCCAGCAGCATTTTGTCCTTTTATCAGCAGGACATAAAAGGACAGCTCACTGCTGTCCTTTTATCAGCAGGGGCAATTTATCCAGTGTTCTCGCATTCTTCCATTTGTCAGTGCTGTTAAAAATGATCGTGACCCTTTTTTTACGGGAAAGGACGCGCTAAAAGTAAAGGATTCTCATGGAGCTATATGTCACCCGCCACTAATTTTTCTAGAAATCCGATCTATTTTTCGTGACTTGCAACAGTCCAAACATCAGAGTTGGGTGTTCCCAGAGATTGAACACTGCGCGTTAAAGTGTTAAACCCTGATTCATGCATCCTAAATTGTATTGCATACTCTACTAAACTGTTTTACTGTTCCCATTCCTGTAGCTCCAGTGCTGCGGTGCCACAGGTATACAGGACTGGGCCAACTCCAGCTTCAACAACAAGAACAAGGATCCTTCTCTCCTGGAGAAACTGCTCTCGAATGCAGCCTTCCGAGTTCCCAAGTCCTGCTGCATGTCGAAAGGAAGTGGACAGTGCGATACCGCCACAAACATAATCGCTGCCAACACATTCTCAACTGAACTTTATTCCGATGTACGTTATATGTGATTTTTTTATACATTTTAAATATATATTTCTTTATTATTTGGTTTTGCTAGATGGTGTTTAGTTTTTTTACTTACTTTTATTACTTACTTATATTTTGTAATTGAATTAATTGAAACATTAACTTGCCCATGTTACAAAATCACAGTATTGGACAGGAAGCGGTCAAGACCAGGGTTCGAAAAAAGTTGTAAAATCTTAGAAGCCAGCAAAAATTTTTAGGAGCCAGATATATGTGAATTTTATGACTGAAAAATGGCTAGTTGCCCAGGTATATAATTTAGTCGCCTGGGTGCTCGGGTTCTTTTCAAACCCTTTTCTAAATCCTGCATCAGGCTAAAAACAGATAGAGGATGACAGAATGGTGAAACTGAGAAAGAATGGGGTGGCAGAATTTAGGGACTTAATGGGACAGCAAGTATTGTAATTTTATATTTGTTTGATCTATTTAAAATGAATTTTGAAAATAGTTCCATTGATTTTTACAATAATCGAAGTGTGTGTTTGTGTGGGAGAGAATCTGAGTCCGCATGCTTGAGAATATGACGTTTATTTATGTATGATTATGTTCAGATTTATCTTATGTACATGTTTAAGACCAAATTTATTTTAAATAGTAGAACAACAGTGAATTATGACATGAATGATTTAATTAATTTGCTGTTTAAAATGCCTGATGGTTCAGGCTTCCTGCACCTCATCAAATGTTTTTCTAAAGAAAATGGTAATATCCAAGCCTCTTTCTGATACATTTTACCATTTGGACAATCCTCTAGCCCCGAAAAATCATTTTTGGCTGCATTCCTCATTAACAGTCTGTTACTGATAATTAAATGAATCCTGCTCAGAGAAATAACGTAGTTTGGCCCTTAAAACTGTTGTGGTTATAGGATGAATCTCAGCTCAGAAAAAAAAGTGATGAAAGCTCGTAGATCTGATAATCTCGGCGCAGTTCTCTGACTGCAGAAATGTGAGGGCTAACTCATTTAGGTTGAAATTTAACAGGAAAATTCCTACTGTAATTAATTGTATTAGCTCTCGTGATTTAAGAAATAGAACAATTTTAAGAACAAAAAGTAGATTTTTGTCGTGTAACATCCCAGAAGTGCTTCTTGATTATTTTTACTTCTTTATAAGAAGTAAAAGAAAGTTAAGTGATCACAAAAATTTTCACTATGCAGATTTTTATTTAAAAAAAAATGGATTTTGACTACAACTTTTAAATGACTTTGACTAATGACTTTTCCTAAACTAAGCAGGTGTGACACCAAACCTATAACGTATAGAAATAATGTGGTGGTCTCACTTTTTCACTAGTCTCGATAGTTCTAGTTTCCCATAAATTCGAGCTAGTGAAAAAATCAATTGACCAAACATTGGAAAGAATTATTTTGCACCCCAAAATTCAAATACCTGTCACACCCAGAAGCCACATCCGAATTCTGTACTTAGAAAGAATTCACTCTCTAAATAGCAAAAGAATGTTTAAACACGTGCTGAGGGTTTTTATATTCGTACGATTTCTAATATAGGGCAGTCATTATATGCAGATAGTTTATTATTACGTGAATTAATTATAGTGTGGGATCTTAATAATGGAGTGGCACTTTTTTTTTTCACATCTTATCTCAATAGAGATTTAGTAAATAAATAATTTTTATGTATATAAAATAAGTCATTTAAAGCACATTTTATCTAATTAATCAAACAATGGCAAATATTATAAAAAAGCTTATTTTTCAAATGTCTTAGTTATTAAAAACAATGCTTTTATATAACCAGTCTTTTCCATTTTTGACAATAAATGCTTCACGTTTTAGTTCTGCTTGCTTCACTTACAGATTGGATTAAAGGTAGAGACTTTTCTAGAAAAAAAAAATTCAAAATTGTGTAGTTTTTATGTTTTGTGTGCTATATTAGGAATTTTTCTCACCCATACTTGGACTATCTACAAGAAATTGCAGTAATTTTTTTTATTTATTTTTGTTAATTTTTAGTAGTCAAACTATATTTTGGGTGAAAATAATTTTTTAAAAAATTGCAAAATAACACACATAAAAAATATACTTATTGGCAAGCGATTGTTTTGGATGGTACAAAAGCCTCATCCTTCTTCAGTTGCAAAAAAAGTTCCATCATCTACACAGGTTAAAACATCCAGAGGAAGAGAAGCTTCCTGCTTGTGTATGGGTGATGAAACTTTTTTTGTACTGTCTGAAATTATTATCTTGTTAAATAGTTTTCTCATGTGTGCTATTTTACAAAGTTTTTAACTCATTTTACCTTTTGGCACCAGATTTTTGTTGAGTGTCTTTGTTATTTTTTGGCTGTCAGAAATTTTATGAATTGAGTGTGTATTTCAGAAAAATTATAGCAAATACTTTCTTGTGAGGAAAGAATCGAAAATATGTAAGCTGATTGCTGTTTATTTTTATGTATTTCCATCTAGAAATGTTATTCTGTTGTTTAACTGCATGCATTCATTGAGGCATTTTCCATCTTTTTAATTTCATACTTGTGAATTTTCAGGGTTGCTTGAACAAAATAGAAGAAAAAGTGAAGAAGCATTTATTCACAATAATCGTTGTCGGCATTAGCATTGCTGTCATCCAGGTAATTTATCAATATTTGGGTAGTATTTATGTAGCTTTGATATTATATTTTGAGTAAAAGAATTCAAACCTCGTTAACGCGAGACAGCTTAAGATGAAATATTAGTTTCCACAAAACATATGCTTGGTTTCTTTAAATCACGTCCAGTTTATTATTTTTCAAGTTTAATATATTATATAACAAGAAATTTAGTTAATGCAAAACATTTTCTGCAGCCACTTCGATATTGTATTAATGAGGTTTGACTATATATGTCTGAAAAGTTTGATGAAATATTCAGATTTTATTGGTTCATGCATCTCTTTTGTCTTTCTTTTTAATAGAATGTTTTTGTGCACACTTTTGCAACTACATTTTTTATTGAAAATAATAATATTAAGAAAACTTGCATTGCTTTTAAAAGTTTATTGGTATAATGTTTTGAATTATAATTCATGCAATAATTGTTAATCAAGTTTTCTAAAAAAGGTGCAGTAATATATTTTGTAAAAAGAGCCTTTTTATTTTCCTCTAGTTACATAGTCATAGCTGCAGCTTAAACTTTTCACTTGAAAATTCATTTCATAAGAACAATTTTAATATTTTAAAAATCATATTCCATGTCTAATTTTGAAGTCTCATCTCGCATTACTGACATTTATGTATCTGTATTCTTTAACTATTACAATAATGAGAGAATGAATGAAGATATATAATGCCAATAATGTGAGATTTTAATATTATAATTATTTTTCGCCGATTGTATGAGATACCTTTTTTAAAATTATTTAATGTATGAGCAGACACGGATAACATAGATGAGCATGCGAATTGTTCACAAGCAATTGTCAGTTTGCAAACAGCTTTGATAAAAATCATGTTTTTATTATGTTTAATTTTAAAAAATGATCAATGAATATCAATGTAAATTTTAATTTAAAAACAGTAGTAATGGATAAAAATATACGGTAATAGTTTAAACTTATGTTACTTTAAAATGATGCAGTTTGCTACTAGCAGCATTATAGGACTCGGGAGGCACACGGCATTTTTTTGGCAGAAAATTTTTAAGAAATTGAGTCCGTAGACAGTTTTACATTTTATCCAGGCCTGTGTATGGGATGCATGAAATTTCAAAATACTATTATTTATGTAAGAAGTGTTGCATTCTTCTAAGGTGCAGACAAAATGACAGAAATCTGGGTAAACTTAATAAATTGCATAAGCACCACAATAAGTTCACATGGGATGGATGCTATCTGCACACTTAAGACTCACTGTACTTTTACAAATCTGTTTCAGATAAAAATATCAAAATTTTTACTAAATTAAAAAGAGAGAAAAATGCTGAACTTTAAAAGTATGTTGAATGACAAGAAAAAAAAAAATATTACATCATACACATGAATTTGAAATGACTAAACATGTTTTTAACCGCAGCAAATTGATATATATCCTGAGAAGAATTTGGACCTTACTATTGAAATCTTACTTTTGAAAGTTTTATGTAACATAATAAAATTGCACAAAATAACAATTTTATTCGAAACTATCAAAATCATACTCCCTTACGTTTGTCATCATTAACCAGAGGTGCAATTAAAAGAGAGAAGGTGGGAGGGAAGAAACTAGTTTATAATCTGTTGGCATTTTAAAATAAATAACTTCCCTAGATTTAAATAAAATTATGTGAAATTTCAGCACACTTAATTATGGAATGAACCATAGAAAATGCACAGGATCTGATGAAGCTATTTGGGGCTTTAGGCCTGGCATTTCCGTGAGCTCTTTACACTTTTTGTGTGTGTGTGTGCATATACACAATGAAATATTGATTCAGTTTAAGGCTCAATAATTTAAGTTAACTATAAATAACACTTTAAAAAATTAATGACACATCTGCAAAATTTGTAAACTCCATATACCAGATTTACAAATAAGACACAACTGGAATATGCTTTAGGCTAGGGGTATTTTAAACTGAGTTCTCGAGGACCACAATCCAATACACCTGTCTAGTGGTGGGCCACAATGCAGTTAGATTAGTGTTAGTAATTATAATCGTTTACAAATATTTGTGAATTTCTTCCAATATCTGCTTATAAGTGTTCCCACTCTTGTAAGCACCTATTTGGACTTTTCATTTTCCAGTTTAATACTTATAATAATTGCCTTGACTCTCAAACAAATAGTGTGGTGCATGTGATCCACAAATTTTAAAAAGCTTTCAATGTTGCGATTTCAAAATACAGTGTTATTGCTTCACCAAGAATTAAACAAATCATTTCAGTCATATGGAATTAGGGAAAATGCTAGTAAGCTAACAGAGTATTTTAGAACACTTCGCATTATTTACTTGTAAAACATGAATTTCCTTTGAAGACAGTACCTTGATAGTTTTGTTGGTAGAGTTTGCAAATAATTATAGTTAATAAGGGATAAAAGTAATACAGTAGACACCGGTTATAACGTACTCTCACGGGACCTAAAAAAGTGGTATGTTATAGCTGAAGTACGTTATAAGCAGTACCGCCGGTAAGATTCAATATTACCCCCAAAAAATGAAAGGGGCTCATAATTTCACTGTAATATGTGGTTTAAACAGGTCCGATTTTTTAAAATTTAAATTAAATAAAATCAGAGAAAAATTTTTATTACTAACAATTTTTATTGAGATCAATAATCTGTCATTTTCTTTTGTTTTAAAAGAGCAGATGCTACTTTAAAGATATCATTTTGGATATCCATAACGAGTACCTTTTGTAAAGTCTCTGCATCATCCATGCGACATTCAAAAAATCGTGATCCTGTTTTTGGAGCATTGAATGCGTCGGGTATGCTGGGTATAGGCTCCTCTGTTTCTTCTTCACTATCATCAGAATCATTATAGAAAGGGCTCTTCAGGAGGCATTTACGCTGATGAATGACAAAGAGAAAACAGGGTCTTGTTCTTAGCCCTACCTAGTATTGAAAAAAAAAAAAAAAAAAGATCGCTCCCTTCATTCATGCACCATTCATCTCGCTAGAGAATCCGAAAACGGACAACGAGTATTTTTGAAGGTACTGAAACTTCCGAGTAAAAGAAAATAAAATTCTTAAGAAAAGCAAAATTTTATTTTTGGCGTTGGTATAAAAAGTACGTTATAGCTGAAGTACGTACTTTTGTTGAGTACGTTTTAACCGAAGTTCAATAACATTATAAATATAGAACTTCAATCGTGACCTGGCTTCTAGGTACGTTATAACCGATAGTACATTATATCCCAGGTCCGTTATAACCGGTGCGCACTGTACTAAAATTAACCTTAGTGTCAATGGCTTTTATGCGAGCGGTCAATTTTCTTTGGCTACTGTTGTACTCATTTAAAATATGTTGAGTCAGGTGCAAATACTGAAAATGATGAAAATGTCTTTGCTCCTCAAAACACTTTATCAGGTTATCTACTGGTCAGGAATGTCTGGAAAAAGACAGGAAAATTATCCCCAAAAGAATATTTTCCTCTGTATTGAAATTTCTTAGCAAGTTTTTTTTTTTTTTTTTTTCTCTGTGGACTTCAGAGAATGAAAAATTATCATAAAGATCGTTTGTGCTAAGATAGTGTTACGAATTTTTGGGGCAATTCGCTGTTCTGGGGCTTAAAATAGTTCAAAATTTGTATTCTATGTTTCAAATAGTTAAATTTTGCTTTTCCTTTCATCGAAATTGGTCTGCTAGAACTGGAGTTACGGAGGTTTCAGTTTCCCCCATGTTTTTCTATGGGGTTTCTAGAAATCTCGAGAAATAGGGGTCCTAGCCCTTCGGTAACTTCACTTTTGGGGACCTATTTTTGGCACCCAATTTGTCGATATTTCGCAAAAAGTCGCCAAGCTTGGCGACATTTTGGTCATTGGGCACGATTTCCCCTATGGTGCCTATAAAGCTGCTTTTGCTGCATTAAAAACACAAAATAACCTAACATTTCTCATCTATGACGTAATCAACATAGCTACTGCACCACCTATAAATATGAGAGGGTCATCGGCCCCAGTGCAGTCTGAGTTGATCTCTTGTCCTGTGAGTTTGCTGCATTATGCTTTGTATTGGCGCTACAGAAGCAGTGTTTTGACTTGTGTTTTTGAAGCTTTTTTTAAACGGCTGTGTGTCCATTCTTGATTGCTGAGTCTGGAAAGATTGTTAGTGTTATCTCTCATGTATTTTCACTGACTTTTTGCCTTCTGAAAGTGCTTTATTTTGTGTGAGAAATACAGCATTTGTGAGAGATTCAGATCTCAGCGGACTGTTAAAAGCACATTACTGCTTGACTGTGCTTGTGAATTGTGTACAGCTGATGGTTCGACAAAGTTCTAGAAGCAGTAAAGTTTGTGTTCCATCCTCACAAGTGACTTTTTACTTGAACTTTCTACACCCACCGGACTTTAGAACGACGAACCCAGAAACAAGCAGAGTATTTCTGCAACAATAGAATGAATGATTAAGATCTTTTGTAGGGTATGCTCAGACTGTTTGACATTCTGTGTTGGTGTGTTTCTTTTGACAGAAGGTTTAAAAAACTATCTGTCTATGACCAGTGACAAAATATAGAAAATTTCATTACTATCTCTGTGTGTTCTTCCGGATTTGGAATGACATAAAGATAAAAATTTGCTTAGTTAAAAATTGAACACGGAAATACCTTAGTAATTAGTTAAAAACATTAAAAGCCTAAAATTTCCGTAAAAAGATTAAAACACGCACCATGAGCGCTTTCGACAGCTTAGCCCGCTGTCATCATCAGAACTGAGTTGCTTGGCTCGTTCACCGCTTCTTCTTCACTATGGCTTGCCACGATTGCTCGATCTGCGCATGCGCCATGTCGTTGACAGCTCCCTCTTGTGTCATTATTTCCAACGCTTCCCGTCTTAATCCATAATTGTGATTATTGAAATTAGCTTAACAGGTTCTTTTTCAGCCAGTAGGAGATGGATGAAAGCAAAGGCGCGTTTTATATGGACTTATTTTATTGCTTTTATTATAATTTAACGTTGATAAAATATTTTTTTTCGATTTGTTTGTTTCAGACTATCATTTTCTTTATTATTAAATTTTTTACTTTGATTGAAATTGAGTAGTTTGGCTGGAATAATAAAAACTGACGCATTGTTTTCCTGTGAGTGCATTTCGTATTGAACATATAAGAAAGTTTCTTAGCCCGGGTCCACTCTAAAATTATGGTAGTTTGGGCTAAAAGTTCTATCCCCCCCCCAGATAATCATTATCATTATTTCTAAAAATAGCTAAGATTCTGCGATTACTTAGAATTTGATAAAGCTAAAATTCTGAACTTCTGTCCCCACCATCAGATACGTAGCCAAGATGTGAACAGGAGAGGGGGTAGGAGGGGAGGGAAAGGGTCTGGTCCCCCAGAATTTAAATTTTTGAAGCAAAAAAATATTAATCGCGCCTTTTAATGAGAAATTTCACCTTTAAGGCATTTTCCCAAATTTATTTTTACAACGATCTTGCCTGCCATAAAATTTTAAAGTGTCGGATCTTAATGAACTGAGAACATTTTTTTGCCATGATCACTGAACAGGGTGTTCCCATTCTTTCTTGAGAACAGGTTCAAAAGAACAGGATGTTCATTCTTTCCCCATCTCTAGTTTGGATACACTTCTGATTGTTTCTTTTAAGTTTATAGGGCTAACTATCAATCTCTTTTTGAAAAGGGATATAGAATTTTGCGACTGGAAGCGGAACTCTCTCGAATTTGACTGAAATATTTTTGTTTTGCCCACTTGATCACTGGCTTTGCAAACTTTTCTGTGAGATATTGGTTCAGGGGAATTTTTTTGATTACAGTCCCCCCAAAACTTAGACTTTTCTTGATTATCTCCACCGCACCCCTGGCATATGCTGACGGCACCTAAGGGTGCCGTGGCACACAGTTTTGGGAATCTCTGCTCTAGAACAATCATTTTATTGGATCCCTTAAGTAACATTGTATCAAGGTTTTACTGTAGTTTCTAACTTGAAACTGATAGTGATTTTTTTTTCTATTTAACTGATCTTTATTGTTGCACCTAAGTGCATCCATAATCATATTACAGTTAAAAATTAAGTAAGTTGGTGCAAAATATTTAAATACAAAAAGGAGGTTGTGTTGTTGAGGGACTTTTCCCATTGTAAAATGCATCTATCATCAGGAATTTTTTTCCAGAAGCTTCCACAAGTGGAAAAAGTCAGGAAATTGACTTTTGCAAATTTAGTAAGCACCCTGTTTATGGATTACTTTATGTCACATATATGAGAATAGGTTGCATTAAATTATAAAATAGTGTTCTAAATTAGATTCAAGTAACAGTGGAAATGAAAAGTTAATCCATAAAACATTACTATCTGCATTACAACTTTGAATGAAATGATAATAATCTGCACTTTTATTGATTTGTTTCAGATATTTGGATTTGTTTTCTCTCTTGTCCTCTGCTGCGCAGTATCTGGAAGAGATTACTAATCTAAATGCGGTGTGCGCAAGAAAGACTGAAAATGTATCCTATTTTCAAGTGTTCTGTATTATAACAATCCTGCATTGTGTATATATTTGTGTAGAGGAGGGGTTACATAATGTGAACTCAAAACTATCTTAATTTTCCAAAGCTGAAAACGTGTAAATTATTCCTTAAGAATGCGTTTTTCAAACAGGAGGTTATTGAATACTTTATAAACCATCTAACATCTGTCAATCTTTAGAGTCAAAGTCTGTAAGAGGTTACACCAATTGGAGCACTACTTGCTGTGCGTGGAAAAAAAAAAAAAAAAAAAGAATTCTGTATTATACTGAAAGGGTTGCACAGGTTTACATTTAACCAATTGTCTGCATGTTTTTTGAAGTATTGAATAATCACTGTTTGAATAAAGACTTCATTGTGCATAACCATGTTTTTCTTTTGTTAATTTTCCCTGGGGCTTTGAAACAAAAATCAATCAAGCTTTGAACTTTAATGAAGCCAATCAGAAAACCTACTGTCTTTTTGATTATCTTTTTTACGATCACTCACTCAAAAATTGCATTTTTGAAAACTTCTGGAGACCCTAGTTCACACATTGGATATGCCCATGCATAGGATACATGTATAATTGATAAATTATTGTAAGGACTTTCAGTTGAACATTTAATTCAAAAATTTTGGTCATTCACTCAGTTTGTTTTCAGGCATTTTAGAAAGTTTAGTCTTTATGATAAAAAATATTGACTCTTCCACTTGGCTGTTTGTTTTAGCGTGCTGGGGCTTTCACTTAATTGTTTATAGATTGAAATCATCTATTCTTATCAGGAGATAAGATTATGAATCACAAAAAAAAAAAGGGGGGAGTCAATGCAAGTGCATGTGAAATTATTCTGCAAGTCAGAGTGGTAAGACTGATTTTAGAGAAAAAAACTGAAGCTTAATAATCACTACCTTCCCCCCCCCCAAAAGGGGGAGTGTTAGATAAATTTTAACATGGTTTAGTTGTCATTGATACAAAGAGGAAATCAGTTTTAATTTTTAGTTTAAAGCCCTTCTTTTTACTGTTCTTCTGTTCAGTACATAGGTAATACATTTTTACATTTGCTAGTATTTTTAATATATTGAAATAAAAATATCTATTAAAATTGTTTGAGTGTTCATACTGTCAGTTATAAAGTGACTGCATTTGTTTTTTCCTTTCCCATAAGAACTTACAAATTACTTTTTCTTTCGATGAAAATCTAAATTGTGGAAAGAGAAACACAACCATGTTTTTCAAGTTTTGACTCATGGAGCACTTGATACTACTTCTCAATGACAAGACGGAGCTTAGTGTTTGTAGATTGGATTTGCATTTTTGTGCTCCGCATTGAACTTTCCATCTCAGAATTTCTCCACTTTGAAGCTTGTCAGAAATGTTCCAGGGATGGAAAAGTGTGGGAACCCATATCCTAAAAGGCACATTTAAGGATACGATAGATGTCTCTTTTGAAAAAATAAAAATTTAAATATTTATTTTAGTTATAATAAAAGCATTTTAAAGTATTTGTTGAGCATTTTTTTTTTTTTCCTGAGTGGTACAGTTTTCACCCATTTCCAAATACTTCCATGATTATCAAAGAAACTGTTAAATATGATATATAATTCAAACTGCCATTTACAAAACATATTTTTGTAAGCCTCTATTCCCTTTGCTTTGGATTACCCGATGACCTGTTCTAAAAAGGTAATATCGGTAACAATACCCATTCCACGCACCAAAATGTAACAGAAATTAATTTTAAGAAATAGAGAGGCAATATTATTGAAAGAAGATCCTGTAAATAAAATGAAGTCTATCTCAGGAGTATCGGACTGTGTTTTAAAAATCATCAAAATCTTTTCTGAATGTAAAACTAGTTTTTGCAAACATTCAATGATTAAAATGAACCATGAATGGCATCGAAAATGAGGTTTAATGCGTTAATCGTGCAATTTTTATTCAGTGTGAAGTCATTTATATATGATAATAATACATTTATTGCTAAGAAATATTTAAAAAGTCCAGAATATTGGAAACATTTTAAGAACTGTATCGAAATAGGGTAAACATCAAGCTTGCTAACTGTCACTTAATAATTTAATGTTTAGTCTTAATCCAGTCGGTTTCATTAAAAAACGACGAAGATTGTAAAGTGTTAATACTTTAATATGGATGGATCTTGTAATGCTGTGGAAATTATAATAGGACCCATGAAATATGAAATACAAAGTTTAATGTTCCTAATTACTTCTTTGAAGATACCCTATTCATTTAAAGGGTCAAAATTAACTGTGAGCATTTATTCAGGAATCTTATCCATCTTGTTCATACATTAATGAGTACTTCTGTCAATTGGTTTTATGAAGTAACTATCTTTGTGTTGTCATTTTTCTTTTTATTGTGTGCATTACAAATGTAATATCCCTTTGACGCAGAGTGGTTGCGCCGTGAAACCATCTTATTTCAGCACTTTCACTGCTAGTCGCAAAAAATTGATAAATGGTTCCAATGCTGAAAAATGCAACTGGGTGATTCAATCCACTGCCATGCTGCTGGTAGTTAAATAGATGGATGGCAACAGCTACACTTTTTCAGCATTGGATAGACCATCCAGTGGGTCTTCTATATTGATATGAACATGCCTGTTCTTCAAAGGGTTAAACCATGAAGTCATTTTACTGCAGTTAAAATACAAAACCCTATTTTCTGGATGCAGTTTTTATTTTCATAAAAAGCACCATTGTACAGATAGAATATGGAACAAATGTTTATATTCTAGAAATCAACTGTGAAGAAATTATTTTTAAATGAAAATATGTATACAACGTATATTGAAACGATTACAGTAATCCACCGTATAACGCGCTCTAGGACTCCATATAACGCGTTATGTACAAATGATTCAAGTAAATCGAATATTAAGGAAAAACTAAATATGTGCGAAATATGTGCATCTTATTAAAATCAAACTAAGAACATTTTAAATAAAACATTTACACATATGTAACTAAAAAACAGTTAATTAAAAAAAATTACATAATTCCCAAAATAGTTATGTTACATGTAGTTTCGCTGTCGGAGCTATCTGAAATAACCTTCCACCGACATCTTTTTTTAATAAAATCTTCAAGTATTTCACAATTTGAAGCTTTGTTATTCTCTTTACTTAAGAGCCTATCTTCTTGTTCGTCTACATTAATCGAAACTTCACTATCTAATGATTCTTCGTTTTCTATTTTATGTTTTTTCTGAATTTTTACATAGGGTGCAAGACAGTATTGAAGATTTATTTTAAATTCACTAGATCGTTCCACTGAAGAATCACAATTCGTAACAAGTACTATAACGTGGGAAATCCCCACGTTATATGGGGGAAAACACGTGTTATACGAGGGACATGAAATCGCGTAATATGAAAACGCGTTATAAGAGTACCGTGTTATAGGGGGGATTACTGTATAAGATAGTTAAAAACCTGTAAGGTGTAGATTTTTTGGAAATGCTCTAGATTTAATGAATATTTCATCATATTGTTTTTACATTGTTTTCATTTCAAGCAGAATTTTTTTTTCGTCTTTTGAATGACTCTGAATGTATATGTGCCTTATTGGAGATAAAAATATATTTTTTTCCTGTATTTTAATTTAACATATTTTGCAGTTGTGCTAAATATTTCTGTATTAATACATGCACTAAATTGTTCAAAAAAATGCTTTTATATGTATCTCTCAAAATCATTCATTACTGCTGTGTTTATATTTGTTATCCATTTTACTAATTCTGTATTTTGTAATCGAATAAAATTGTCTCATCTAAAAATGTGAAACATTGATTTAACATGTGTATGCTTTCAGTTTAGTAAAATTTTGTTATAATGAAATTTCACTTTCGTGGATATTCAGTCATAACGGCGTTTCACTTTGAATTTTTTTTTTCCCCCCAGAATTACGAATTGGATTTTTGGTACCTTGAAATTCATTAAATTAGTTTAAAGTAGTCTGAAGGAAAAGTACAAAAAATGAAAATAAAACAAAAACTAACACATTTATTTTTATCACAAAAATTCAACATTGCATAAAAATGACCCATTCAGTTCAACAAAAGTTTTAATTCACATGACTACATCAGATCTTAAAATGAAGTTCAGTCCGATCTAAAACTTCATTAGCAATGAATTTTTAGATCTTACATTTTACAACAGTCATTTAAGACTGGATCGTTGTTGAAATTTAGTCAGTTGAAACAAAATAATTCTTTGATTGATTAAAGTTCATTTCTAGGACATAAAAAAATTGCTGGGTGTAATGTGAATTAAAAGTTATTCTATCAAAATTACACTGAATGTCTGTATAATATTCACTGGATAAAGATTTTAATTCAGAATAGCAGGCACGGAGATTTACTGAATTTTATCTAATAATTAAAAGTTTTATGTATCAAAACATGCGATTCACTCAGCACATATTTTCTATTTCCTACCTAGTACTGTAAACATGTACGGCCTCTCAAAACTGTTCTAACAATCTGTTGATTGATTCTCCATTTGCAGAGGTTTGTTATAATCACATCTAAATAATCCCAGCCGATTTCAGAAAAAAATTTCATTTTCAGTGATCCAAGAATTTGCATCCGTTTTGACGCCATTTTATCTCTTAACAAACAAATTTATGTTTTGCCATCTTTGTTTAAAAAAAAAAATCATTGAATAAAATATTGTATCAATATAAATTACTTCATTATGTTTTGTAAAATTACGTTTCAATTTAAATCCATTATCCAGTGAATAAAACTAACAACAGTTAATGAATATTTTCAATGTCATGTTTATGAACCAATACATGGATGACCACACAAAATGTCGACAGCAGAGTGCTTCACAAATGATTCGTCACTTCTGGAATCGCATTTGTGAGAAATATTGAATGGCAGTCTTTTTTCTGTTTCATCATTAAGTTTTGCAGTCTTAAAAATCACGTGTTTCTTTGCAGTCGAGAATCTTCAGACCTCTTTGCACAGACACATAGCAAAAACCATTCCAAATATCTGTAAATGAAATAAATAGTATTCAGTAAAGTAATGTAACCTATATTTTAATGCGCTGAAACTTTTGTTTATGTAACTCTAAAATCCTATGCTTGGACGTAGATGGGCCGCAATCCACATCCAGTAATCCTTTGCTATAGACATAAATAAATACACAAGCATCAGTGAGGCTGGCCGCAGGTTTCTACAAATTTCACAGCTTTTGCTTCCCTGACATCTATCACGCTCTTCCCTGACTTTTTATCGAGCGTGCTTTCCCGAATTTTGTGTTTCTATTTTTAATATTACATCCTTTAATTAATAACTTTTCATATATATTTTGCCCCTTTTTTACAAATAATAATAATAATAAAATCAATATTACACAAAAATATTATTGGACATCACTGGATTCTAACAAAAATCGTGTTTGATAATAATTTAGGATAAAATTAAGCCTATTTCAACTGAACAAGATATGTTAATAAAGGACACATTTTAAAATTATCTATAAGGTTCAATAAGAAAATGAAAATAAAACAATTTCTACAATTAGGTTCAAACAGGAAGTATTTTCTTGATTTTGCCGCAAAATTCAAATTTCTTGCATTTTCCTGACCTTTCTTCCATTTCTCTGACTTTTTCCCCCAAATCCCTGACCAAAACTCATTTCCCTGACTTTCCAGGTCTGTAGAAACCTTGCCCAACCCTCTCAAAAATTCACTCTCCATGGTCCTTAGATAACTAAAGACGATTAGCATAGTTGTCAAATAATCAAATGTACAGTAAAAAAAAAAAAAAGTTTTTCTTGTATATTTGAGTATGAAACATGGGCACTTCTTGGGGGGGGGGGGGGGGGTTGTGTTGATTGTTTATATTTTAGATCATTTTGAATTAATAATTTTAATTTAATTGTATTTAAATATGCCTTCAAAGTAAAATACAATTATGCAAAAAAGGAACATAAAGTTATTTAATATATTATCTCACTAAAATGCAAAATGAATGTGAACCCTGAGCTTGTTTCCTTGCAACGAGAGGGTTTCGTCTGGAAGGAGACAATGACACTGGAAGTGTGTGGCTTGTGTCAGTTTATTCCGTTCATTTTTTGGTTTCTGTCACCGCAGAAAACCCCGCTTCACATAGATAGGTTGCCGGAAACGGCAATAAGGATTTAAGCGACTGCAAATTTACTTCATAATCTTGAAATGTTTAATAGACAATAATTTAATTTATAATAGTTACAAGATTTCTTCTGTTACAAAGGTATAAATTAGCACACGCCCAACTAAGTCGAAACCCGAAAGAAATACACCACAGTCAATAAAATGAAAATAATTGAATGTTCCTTGGTGGCCTGGTACCATTGGATCCACGGAACGGTACGGGTCCACGGACTGGAGGTTGGGGACCACTGTCATAGAGGTATAGTTTTTTTAACATATTTGACATGCAAAGAATTTGGCTGCTTTGAGTTAATACGATCTCATTGGAACACCTTGTATATATGAGTTCACAGAGAAAATATCACCAAATGAAATGGCCATTTACAGGGTTTCTACAGACCTGGAAAGTCAGGGAAATGAGTTTTGGGGAGGGATTTGGAAAAAAAGTCAGGGAAATGCAAGAAAAATTGAATTTTGCAGTAAAATCTTATATTTGCTGTTAGAATCTAAGTATAGAAATTGTTTTATTTTCATTTTCTCATTGAACCTTATAAATGATTTTAATATGGGTTCTTGATGAGCAAATCTTGTGCAGTGGAAATAGGCTTAGTTTTATCTTAAATTATTATCAAACATGGTTTTTGTTAGAATCCAGTGATGTCAAATAAGATTCTTGCATATATTAATTTTATTATTATTATTATTTGTAAAAAAGGGGACAAAATATATAAAAAGTTATTAATTAAAGGATGTAATGTTAAAAATAGAAGCTCAAAATCCAGGAAAGCACGCTAGATAAAGTCAGGGAAGCGCGTGATAGATGTCAGGGAAGCGCGTGATGGATGTCAGGGAAGCAAAAGCTGTGAAATCTGTAGAAACCCTGATTTACCCATTTTACCATTAACCATCCATTTATTTCACTTACTGATTGTAAATCATGTATAAGGTAAAGGGAACTTATTTGTAAAAAAAATTATTTGGAAAGTACATCTAAAGTCAAAACATTTAGAATGTTTCTTTACAAGCTTTATCATACCCTATTACAAGTAATGAACTTATAAGAGTAACAAGACATTCTGAAAAAATAAAAATCTTTAAACACTTAATTTTGCAAAAATGGGCAATTCCCTAAATGGGTAACTCTTGGGCTAAGTTTTGTAGGTGATGTTTTTACCTGAGAATTTTTACGGATAGTTTCATCAGACATGTTGTTTTCCTGTCAAAATAGTGCATTGGATGAAGTATTATTAAGTTTTCCAAATATTTAACATTACTGATTTGTTCTTGAAGCAGTTTAAAATTCTGGTGATGCCTATCATTTTTTTTTTTTTTTTTTTTTTTAAAGGAACATCTTTAACCCTTTCGCGGGCAGTGGCTAGACGTTCTAGCCACCTATTCATGCTGTAATTAGCAAATTGCAGAAGCATTAGTCAATTTTCCTATGTCTTATTTACCTGATCATAACAAAATTAGCACAAAATGATAATAAGAGATAAAGTTTCATGCATGTTTCTGAAAAATGTCATAGATGCTTTGCAGAAAAATGATTGAAGTTTCATTAATTAGATATCAGAAATTTAACTATTACTCAAGGCATCTGCAAAACCTCGAAAATATAATAAAATTTCTTGCGCCGGAAAGGGTTAAACATAAAAAAGGATACAGGATGTCCCAAAACACTGTAACACACTTTAATTCGTTATCTGTTAGAGATAAGTGTGCTGTATCAGTTGAAAAAATGTTCAAAATAAGATCAGAAAAAAAGAAAGAATTTCTCTCATTGTTTTTCAAAAACTGGCACTTTTTTGATTTGCAATGGCCTCCATACGCTTATTAGGTAATGTACAAATTTTCAGCCTTTCATCATAAAATGTCTCAAGAGATAATATAACTGAGGTAATAAGGGGTTATACATGAGAATTTGAATATAAAAATTTATTTCTAGACAGCAAAAATGTTTTTTCTTTCGTAATTCCTGTACAACTCCTGAAATGCGATCATCCGATATATCCGTTGAAAAGTGTCAAAGTCAGCATATATTTACCTTTATATCTCTGATAATTTTCAGGATATAGTTTTCTAATTTTGTACATAACCCCATTAGTATATGGAAAAAATTTTACCCTTTGGGAATTTTTTTAAAAAGTGTAACTTTTTGAAAATTAACGTAAGGAATATCTTTTTAACGTAATCTTTTTTCCTATATTATTTTGAACTTTTATTCAATTTACATTGATCATTTATGTCTAATGGATAAAGAATTAAATAGTGTTACTGCCTTTTTGGGACACCCTGTAATTCATTCAGAAATTTTTACTGACCTCTAGTGCAGCGACTCCACAGCCAATGGCAACGAACACGATGCTTGTGTTCTTCACAAATTCCTCCAGCTTTAGTAAGCAGCCCTAGAGGAAAGATTGAAATGTAAGAAAAGTAAAGAGCAAATTCATGACTAAAGAAACATGATAACCTACTTTTTTTTTTAAACCTGCACGTTGCCCGAGAAACAATTTATGAAACGGTATAGAAGGCACATATTCAGCTGAATGAAATGTATCATTTTACAAATGAAAATGGAAATCTTATCATTTCGCCAATGGCATAATATTTCGGTCCAAGCCTGTCAAATTAACCTAGAATTAATGTTCAGCACAGTAAATAATCAAATTGCAAATTATGAATTTAAAGTTCCATTGGATAATATGAGGGCTTGGCAACTTCTCGCTAAATATAGTAGGTATATATACAAAAAATAAATAAATAAAATTTGCATAAAACGTAAAATAAAAAACTTTCGAGCTCGAATTTCAGGAAAAAAAGACCTCCTAGGTGTATCAAGACTTGTCCTAAGTGAACCAATTATCCACATAGGGGCAAAGTGAATGATTAATTTTGGGGGTGGGGGCACACCTATTGAAATCAAGAGTAGAAAAGGAAACTTTTTCTTATGTGTAGAAAAAGATGTTTTAAATTCAATGATTTTTAGACCAAGTTGGGGTGGGCACTTGGGCCCCTCGATGCTACATCTATGACCATCCATACTTGATTCGGTAGGGCTAGTCTAATTTCTTCAGGTGCACGTCACTGAATCAACGCTGGTACTATAGGGTGGACGGTCACAGTCAAACACCTCCCAGCTAAATGTCCGGGAACTTTTTCCTCCCAGCGAAATTTCTGGGAGGTATTTGTTCATCCACCGTAGAGTACCGATCTTGCTCCCAATGATTTGCACCTGAAGAAATTCCTGTCCGAGGGTCACTTTCCAACAAAGACTGCCAAGTGCTGTGACACACTGACTTCATTCTCAGGCGGCAGACTTCTATGATCCTTTACTACAAAAGCTTATCCCACGGTACAGTGGCGTATGCAGACGTCTTTCAAGGAAGGGGGGGGAGGGGGGAGTTATAGACATAACTTTGTGTTAAAATGCATAATATTTTAGCTAAAAATTCAAAATTTATGGATATTTTGTTAAATTTTTGACCGCCCCCCCCCTTGTATACCCCACTGCCGTAGTATGACAAGTGTTACAATCCGGATGATTCTAACATTGGGAAGTAGCTGAAATATTGCTTTATCTTTTGCAGTAGTAAATCTTTTGTGTACAAAAAGTCCCTGACACATTTCAAAATTAAATATAAAATCAACTAATTGAGTTACAAGATTGCGGTTTGTACCAAAATGCTTCCTATGATGAAAAGTTTTGTTTATGCTAATAAAAAAAATAGTTCCAAATTTCACCCATAGATGGCGTTATAGAAACAGTAAAAACAAAACTCACTATTAAATATTCAGCATTTCTATTTTGTGAAGCAGGTAAAAGCATAACTAGCTACCATACTTCAATAAGTGCACCTGATGTAGCTCTAACCCCATCGAAACAGTACTCAATTTCACTCCACGCATTTGGTAGCATTGCTTGTGATTTTGATTGAATTACCTGTGTGATTCGCCTCTTCGTTATCAGCCACAGGAGAGGAGTCAACTTTATCCTTCACATACCCCCACAGGAAGAAATCAAGAGGGGTTAAGTCTCAAATGAAATGCGCATTTCAACTTAATGGAAGGTCAAGCAGCGCCATCTATGGGTGAAACTTGGAACTATTTTTTTATTTGCTTAAACAAAATTTTTCATCATAGGAAGCATTTTGGTACAAACCGCAATCTCGTAACCCAATCAGTTGATTTTATATTTAATTTTGAAACGTGTCAGGGACTTTTTGTACACCCTGTACGTAATTTTTTTTAAATTGGCCGTGAGAAACAATTTCCGGACGACCCTCCCACTTCTCAATTTTTGTGCACTCGCAACTTCCACCGTTCATTCGAAACAGGGACTCTACCACCATGGTGTCGTAGAATATCCGTGACGGATATTTCTCGCTCTCGGATAGTCAGATACTTCGGATCCATAGCTGCGACTCTCCGTTTGGTGCCACCACAACGAGTGTCGAATAAAACAAGCGAGTATTTTTGTGCTTGCTAGAGGTCTATCCGACACTCAGATCGATCAACCCATCAAAACACTAGACTTTCCCCCCTTTTTCTTAAACGAAGGCATTGTCTTCAGAATTTTCGGAGACATCCATCACGAGTGGAAGCCCGTTTTTGACAGACCCACCGTGCTAGGGAGAGGGGTCCTTTTGTGGAAGTACTCGACACTCCACGACCCACACAATAAAAAATCATCCATCTCGTACTCCCCGATACCGGAATGTAAGTTTATGCCTTCATCCAACGTGTCGGGAAAAAACAGCATTATTTCCGATAGTAAATACGACAGTGAAACAATGACGATAGGATCGTAGTAGGGGCATATCGGATATTTCTCGGATTGTGACGTCATGAGAAGAGAAGGCTCGATCTATTCGCTAACGAAAGCTTTTCGATACTAGGGTGGTAGAGCCCCGATCTGGAAGTCGTGTTTATACCTCGTAGTGTCTGAAGAGGACGTTTTCCGCCGGCTTCTCCGACTGGCACCAGGTGGCATTGAGGGGCTTCGGGTCCAAGTGGTCGTCGTTGGAGAGGAGGCAGCAGGTCTTGGAGACCTGGTCACCCTTTCCCAGGTTTTGGGTCTTCCACACGCTCTCGTCGTAATCCTCGGGCCCGAAGATGCCGCAGCAGTTGAACTGGAAAAAAAAAGGAAAATGTATACGTATACATAGGGGTGATTCAAAATAGATGTTAAGGCGATTATTTTGGAAACCGTAAGGGATCGAAATATACTTTCAATTAGAAAAGTTCGGCAAATTAAGAGTATAGCTTTTAGATATAGCGATTTTTACTTTCCGAACATGTACCCTGTAAGGAAAGTATTGTCATCATGAAAAAATTCGAATTCGAGATTTTGGTGTATTGACACGTTTTGGGGTCTTCTGAATTCATTTATGCTATTTTTATGAGATGTATGTATGTATGTGTGTGTGTGTGTGTGTTTGTGTGTATGTGAGTGAACACGATAGCTCCTGAACGGGGCATGCGATGGAGCTCAAATTGGGTATCTATGTTATAAACCACCGTCGCAAGACCGGTATGGATTTGGGTGTGTATAGGTCTTATAGTTTTTCTACAGGGCTACGACAAAGATTTCGTTTACATTATGGCCTATAGGGAAAAATTCTTGAAAATGCGTTAGCATTTAAACGGTACTTCCGATTGAGCTCAAAAAGTGTATATATGTTATAAACCACAGTCGCAAGACCTGTATTGATTTGGGTGTGTATAGGTCTTATAGTTTTTCTACAGGGCTACGACAAAGATTTCGTTTACATTATGGCCTATGGGGAGACATTCTTGAAAGTGCGCTAGCGTTTAAGCGGTACATTCCATTGAGCTTAAATTTGGTATATATATTTGAATGATTCATCGATTCAAATTGATTTAAATGCTGGGTCATGATCTTAATCGTAAGTGTTCGGAAAGTCGAGTGGAGTCACTCCAGATTTTTTTACTGGGAGTTGTACACATATTAAAATACGAAATTTAATTTTTATACGAACTACCCTTTATATTGAGAAGAATGTTGCTCTTTGTCTAAGGAAATGAATAAAACAAATCCCGTGTCTCTACGTGGAACAGCCCACCAGTGGCACAGTGCATTGCGCACTGAACTGGGAGACGGAAGGTGCCTGGTTCGAAACTAGGTTGCGTCCGCCGACCTAACCGTTCGGAGTTTTCCGTGGTTTCCTCCGAAACTTAGTGTAAATAGGGGTTAGGATCCCTTAGAAAGACCCCCACCCCTCGGCCTAGAGCCCACGCGTAGCTAATCGGCCGTAATCCCACAAACAGACAAAAATCTACGTGGAATAGTTAGCGAGAAAATTAATTTTGAAAAGGATGATTTACGCCACTTTACCTACTGTGTTGGCGTCCCTTTTCAGGCGAAAAAAAATCTTTACTTTAGGGACCCACTATGAGTTGATCAAAGTTCAATAAAGATTCCAGTGTTGGGAAAAGCAATTCAATGTGTTCAAATGTGTGAAATGAACAGGTACAGTTTAACCTAAAAGGATCAGTACTGCTTTATGAAATGAGCGATCACGTAGTGTTTTAGGGGGGGGTCATCCACTGATGACCTCACTCTTCAAATGAAGGAATTTTAAAGTGTGAAAGAGAATGGCAAAATAAGGGTGTAGGTTACTATGGCGTGGTCACTTTCACTAGAAAGTGCCAAACATGCTTTACAGGCAAATTCTAACTCAATTAGGATTTGAGGTGTCCACTGTGTCTATCGGGTGACTATTAACATAAATGAACGTCAGTTGAAAAGTAATCATATTTTTCTCACTTTGGAGACGGTGCTTGGCGACAAATGCCAAAATTTTCAAATGGATCTATCTCGGAAACGATTCCACTTTTGAGACACGGGATTTTTTAAATTCATTTTCTTAGACAAAGAGCAACATTCTTCTCAATATAAAGGGTAGGAAAGGTGGGACCGTATAAAAATTAAATTTCGTATTTTAATAGGTATACAACCCGATGTAAAAAAAAAAAAAAAAAATCTGGAGTGACTCCACTCGACTTTTCGAACACTTACGATTAAGATTATTACCAAGCACTTAAATAAATTTGAATCGATGAATCATTCAAACCTATATACCAAATGGAAACTCGATCGAATGCACCGTTTAAACGCTTGCGCACTTTCAAGAATGTCTCCCCATAGGCCATTATGCCATAACATAAAAGAAAGTTTTGTCGTAGCCCTTTAGGAGAACTATAAGTCCTATACACACCCAAATCAATACCGGTCTTAGGATGGTGGTTTATAACATGTATACCGAATTTGAGCTCAATCGAATGTATCGTTTAAACGCTAGCGCACTTTCAAGAAATTCCCCCCATAGGCCATCCTGTAAAAGAAATCTTGGTCGTAGCCCTGTATAAAAACTATAAGTCCTATACACACCCAAATCAATACCGGTCTTGCAACGGTGGTTTATAACATGTATACCCAATTTGAGCTCCATCGAATCGACCGTTTAAACGCTAGCGCACTTTCAAGAAATTCCCCCCATAGGCCATAATGTAAAAGAAATCTTGTCGTAGCCCTGTATAAAAACTATAAGTCCTATACACACCCAAATCCATACCGGTCTTGCGACGGTGGTTTATGACCTATATATCCAATTTGAGCTCCATCGAATGCTCCGTTCAGGAGCTATCGTGTTCACTCACATACACACACACACACACACATACATACATACATACATCTCGTAAAAATAGCATCAATGGATTCAGAAGCCCTCAAAACGTGTAAAAGCACCAAAATCTCGAATTCGATTTTTTTCATGATTACAATACTTTCCTTACATGGTACATGTTCGGAAAGTAAAAATTGTCATACCTGAAAGCTTCCGGTTTCAAAAACAATCGCCTTAACCTCTATTTTGAATCACCCGGTATAAAACCAGGCCAGGCTGATTCAAAACGATATTTTTATTGCGGTTTTTGGAGAATAAAGCAACGGTTATCAAACATAAATACTTCAGAATCTTTTTTTCTCCCCCCGCACTCCAATTGCAGATAAAATCTCGAGTGGCTTTAGTTTTAAAAACGACAGCCCTGTTTTGTGTAAAGATAAAAAGATATCGCACTGTGTAAACAACTTTTTTTGTGCTATGTAAACATGTTCAGGTAAGCACTCACTTCATGAAGTCAAACGATAGAAAGGAAGGGGGGGGGCCGCTGATAAATATCTCCTACTTTCGTCAACCGTTTACGACAATAAGGCGTTATTATTTCTAGTTAAAATATAAACCCCGTTGTGCAGGCAATAACAACGGGCACTGGGAAATATATTCCACAAAAATAGGTTTGTGCTCAATATATTTAGACTTTGTCCACTTAAAACAAAAAACTTCATATTCGATTTATGGCACTTTCTTCCGAAAACGTGCCGACCACTTCTCGCATTCGAAATATTTCGTTTCGACGGGAACACCCCCAAGTATATCCATGTTTCATGCTGAGGAAATTATTTTATTTGTGAAAAAATAAAAAATAAACTGGCTCATCTAGAACAATTATTTTAAACGAATTGGAATCGGAATTTTCCCTTCAAAGCCTGATAACCGTGACTTCAGTAGGACGTCATTATCACTTGCGACGTCTAAATTTTGCCACGCAAATGATTCACGTTTTTTACTGTCGGAAATAAAATGGAGCTGAAAATAGTAAAAAATTGGCTGAAAATAGGAGAAATAGGGAGGGGGTGGATTTTTTAGATTTGTAAAGTAGCGCAGATAATTTTCAATATTTTTATACATAATTAGGAAACATTTAAAGCGAATCGAACTAAAGGTTGGATTTTATTACGTTATGTTATGCTTAACTTTTTAATATTTTTGGACTAATGATGGTAAAAAATCTATCTTGGGAATGGTTTACCAGAATTGTTAGAGATCAGCGTAACTATATAATAGGATAATTAATATTCTCTCGAAACTTTTACTGTGTGCTTCACTGTGTAGCTTAAGACACTCTTCAGCTTATTACTGCAACGATATTAGCACATCTTTCCTCTCAATTATTTTCACACTATTAAAAGAGTAATACAAATGATAAAAATATTTTACTTTTTGTCCAATTTTTACGGGATTAGCCCATTTCAATTTTTAATAAACAATTTTTAACCAGTTTATTACAATAGTACCTTCCCTCAACTATTTTCCAAGTACAGTCGAACCTCGGTAAGACGAAGTCAAAGGGTAGCAAACATCTTTTCGTGTTAACCGAAATTAGTATTAAAAGATAAAATAGCAAAGGGCTTTTAGCATGATTAAAAAATAAATAAATCACTAAAACAAACACATGAAAAAACTTAAATGGTATTTGTAGAGAAATACTTATAATCAATTTTCATTTTTTTTTTTTTAATGCAAAAAGGTGCATTTTTAACATCACCATACAAACACACATACAGATACATATATGAAGACATGTACTGTAATATTCTTGTAAAAAAATGAATGAGTAATGAGAAGTAGAATGTAAAATTTCATTTACTCTTAAAAAAATTTTTTTGACTTTTGTTTGAGTTTTTGCTTTCTACATTTGTTTATGAGAAATCCACTTTTTCCCAAATTAGCGGTCCACTTCAGTTCCAGAAACTAACGCTGTATTTTATAAAAATACGACTTTTATATTATTAACTCGTGTCCAGTTCAAGAAAAGCTCGTTTCAACGACGAAGTTTGTTTTAGAAATAGCGACGAGGATTTTTTGTTTCCGTTAAGTGCATTTATTTACTTTGTCTTAGACGGGAGAAACTTGGTCTTTCTATTAAACAATGCAAATACAGTGAAAATTCTCGGGAGCGACCACCGTCCATTCCACGAAAAATGGGTCGCTAAGAGAGGTGGCCGCTCAGAGAAGTATAACCGTTTGATAGCCAAGGAAAAAGATGCTAAAAAATATTTTTTTGTTTTGTTATTTATGAAATTGTGTACTAACACATTGTATTATTATTAAACAAACATATTTTTAAAATTTAAATTTTTCATTTGTTTGTATAATACATGTTTGTATAATATATTTAAATTTCAATAAAATATTTAGAAATTTCGGATTGTCTTATTCTTTTTTTTCTCTCCATCCTAGAGTAGTTTTCTCGCTACTTTATTTCTTACATCTGACAAAAAAGCATTTATCCTGATATTCTTTGTTCATTCTGAAATTCCCCCAATAAAATCTATTGGGTTTTCAGGTTTTAACACAACCCTATAACTAACCGCTCACTTCTCTCTGAATTTCCTTTTTCGTGGGAATCTATCCCATCAAGTGAAATTTCGCATTCCCATTAAGTGAAATTTCGGGAGAAGAGTTTTTTTTCTGAAAGAACTTCGACTGAATTAAGAAAAGTGATAAATCATGTTTAAAAAGCACACATTTTAAAAAATTTACCAGCGCACGATTTTATATTTGTGTAAATCACTGACTGCAAGGGGACAGTACCTTTAAACTTCTAAAAAATAAATTTTTCAAAAATAATTTTTAAAAATAATTCAGATAGTTATGTATATATAAAAACAAACCGCATCAAAATCGAACGAAAATTACACCCGCAGCAATTAAAAGCAATAAAGCTAACATGGACTTTTCCTATAAACGCAGTGTAAAGAAACTTGATTTTCTCAGCTTCTGATTTTTCACGTTACCACAAGATTTAAAAAAAAATTCATGAATGGAATATTATTAAATTTAACATATAGGTTGTATGTATATATATTTATCCACTGAACCTCAGATTTGATAATGGGACCAAAATATTTTATTTTGTAACATGATAAATCATATTGATATCAATAATTTTAAAAATCTGTCATTCATGGTGTCATAAAATAAAATATTTTGGTCCCATAATCAAATCTGAGGTCCAGAGAATAAAGATTTATATGTACAACTTGAAATACGTAAAATTTCATAATCTTCCATTCATAACTTTTTATAAAATCTTGTGGGAAAGTGTAAAAATCAGAAAATCAGGTTTCTTTATAGTGCGTTTAAAGGTAAAGTCCATGTTAGCTTTTTTGCTTTTAATATCTGCGGGCATCATTTTCGTTCGATTTTGATGCGCTTTGTTTTAAAATATTCCTAACAATCTGAATTTTTTTAAAAAATTATTTTAAAAAAAAATCGATTTTTTGAACGTGTAAAGGAAGGTACTTAGTCAGTCGAAAACTTGCCATTCGAAATATCCATTTTTAATCGTTCAATTCATTTCTTGCGAGCCTCGATTACTCGTGCAAAAATTTCGTTGAAATGGCAGCGATTTGGCGACATTTAAAAAAACTTACGAAGCGTTTTATTATAATTCAACAAGAAACATAACAAACGACTTTTAGAAGTAAATAAATACATTTTATGACAACCACGCCAAAAGATTACTCGCTTGCGGATGATCTAAATTTTATTTCGCTCTACTAAGTAAATAAATAAATCCCGAGAGACAAAAAGCGATTTTTCTCTTTTGGCGCCCCTTGAGGCGCAACCCTTTCCCAATGCTGGAAAAAGGGCATTCGTTGCCATTGCTCGACTGAACGACCAGCAAGAGGGCGGACGATCAAAACGTTCATCGCGTGCCACAAATCTAGAGACCCTTTTTTGACGACAGCTGGCTGTGCCACCAGCAAGAGGGCGGACGATCGAAACGTTCATCGCGTGCCACAAATCTAGAGACCCTTTTTTGACGACAGCTGGCTGTGCGGCACAGCCAGCTGTCGTCTAAAAAGGGTCTCTCGATTTGTGGCACGCGATGAACGTTTCGATCGTCCGTCCTCTTGCTGGTCGTTAAATCGAGCGATAGCAACGACTGCCCTTTTTTCAGCATGGGGCAATCTATCGAGCTGTTCTCGCACTCTTCCATTTTTTAGCAAATGTCAGTGTTGTTAAAAAGAATCGTGACCCTTTTTTGACGGGAAAGGACGTGCTCAAAAGTAAAGGATTCTCGTGGAGCTATGTCACCTGCCACTATTTTTATAGAAATCCAATCTATTCTTCGTGACTGGGCAACAGTCAAAACGTCCGAGTTGGGTGTTCTCAGAGCAGGAACACTGCGCGTTAAAGGATTAAAAGAAAGTATTGTAAATTGGGCGGAAAAAATTGTTTTTTTTAATTGTATGAAGAAAGCATTATGAGATAGGACGATAAAAACTGCGAGAGTAAAGTAAGCACATTATTTACCTTGGTTTGAGCAAAATCTATAGCCTCTGTGGTTTGGCTATTGATGCCGTATTCTTCTTTGAGCATGGTGGACAAGTCTTCTAATCTTGACAAAGTCTGATAAAGAAACACAATTTTTTTTTTAGAAATTAAATTAGTATGACTCTCGAATATTTGAAAAGAAGTAGTTAGTATACTTTATTTTTCCAGAGTGATCCGTATATCATTTTTATTATTATTATCATGCCTGATGAAGCATGGACGAATAAAGGTTTAAAACAGAGCTGAAAAAATGTAAAATATTCTACACGCTCAGTCGGGCATGTTGTTCTAATATAAATACATACATAAATTAAAAAACAAATAATGCCCGGAAAAAAAGTATGAATATTTACAGTGTATTTCAAAAACATCAACTCCACCTTATTCCTTAAACATTCATCAGAGATTATATAAATAATAAATTACAAAATTACGTAAAAAATGATAAGAACTTAATGAAACCGCTTAAAATATTCAAAAGTTTTCGAAATTAAAATTTTTATACGACCCCCGTTGAAAAGAATTCCTAGTTAGTAAATATTGACCCATACATTATTTTTTTTTTTTCTAATGGCAGCATTTTATGATGAAAGGCTGACATTTCATATATCACCTAATTAGTGTATGCGGCACCTTTTACTATCTGCGAACTTTTTTCGAATGACCGATTATTTAAAATGAAACTCGGCTGTTCGAGCGTCGTCAGGGGAGACACCCCTGAACCCCCCAATTTTTGAGTTTCTTCATTGTCCTATTAAAACTATATTCATTGACTATGTCATTGTATCTCGCCTCTTTCGCGCATGTCGCCTGGTCACCCTATGTTGACATTTTTAGGATTGTAACCTATTGATAGAAAAATACACCAGATGCCTATTCCACAGCTTACGAAACATTGTAACAATAGACAGGGATGTGCCAGCTGAAATTAAATTTTGGAGCAATTTGTGGAGCAAGAAAAAAGACATTTCTGGAGCAATTTGGAGCAAGAAAAAGTCACTTTTGCTGCACAAGAATGCCAATTTTGAAATGCAAAATTTATTTTTGGAGGGAAAGGGAAAAATCATTAAAGAAAGCCAATCTAAAAAATGAAAATTAAGGAGGGTCTTAAAAACTCTTAGCTAATAACAAAAACCAATTTTTTTTGGGGGGGGGTGGAAGAGGGTGGAGAGTCAGAAGCTTATGAAATAAGTAAAAAATTCAGTTATTTTATACAATGCTGTACAAAATATCCATTTTAAATCAAAAATACAATATTTACTAAACTATATTAACTACCATCAGCCGCTTATAAAAAATTTGGTAACAAAAAATTACCCATTCATATAAAATTAAATTTAAAACATGGGTCAATTTTTACTCTTAAGGCATTGGCGGTTTAAACAAAGGGATGCCAAAGAAAAATATATTTGTTTTTAAGATTATTACAGAAAGATTGAAATTAGAATGCTTAGAATGTGTGATGATTTTTGTAAAAATTCAGGAATTTATAAACGCTTCCAATGCGTATGGAAAATTAAAAATGGAGCAGTTTTGCTGAATTTGGAGCAAAAATATCTGAAAATGATCTTTTTGTAGCAGTTTGGCACACCAGGATTGATTTGGCACAATTTGGAGCAATTGGAGCAGCTGGCACATCCCTGAATAGATTAAAGCTGTTGCGAACTCATAGTATTTAAATATATAGGTAAAAAATTCACGTGATGCCTATTCTACAGCTTACGAAATAGTGCAACAATAGATTAAAGCTGTTGCAAACTAATAGTATTTAGGTATATGTAAAATTATGTGGCATTTTCATGTCGCATTTTTAGGTAAATTTTCAATAAAGGGGGTGAGAGATAAAATGACATAGCCATTAATAAATTTAAGTTAGCATTTCTTAGCCGTGCAGTATGCATTTTAGGATCGTCAATGCAAACACGGCGGTTTAATGCTGAATGCTGGAAAAATACTGGTCTCGGGACTGTGATATTTTTTAAGTTTAAATTTTTAGTTACTTATCTTCATTCACTAAAATTACTGAATTCAATGAAATATTTTTGAAAAAAATGTTTTTTTTTCCCCATTTT
Organism: Cheiracanthium punctorium; assembly: GCA_038373885.1. Lineage (NCBI taxonomy): Eukaryota > Metazoa > Arthropoda > Arachnida > Araneae > Cheiracanthiidae > Cheiracanthium > Cheiracanthium punctorium. The sequence continues at coordinate 100,263 of JAWZYV010006863.1, read as the reverse complement.
TTATCCATGATCTACTTCAGGGTTTGTCTCCGCGCGAAGGCAGCTTAGTGTTCCGCTAAAATGTATCGCGTTGCGAATCCAGATTTGCAAAGAGGGTGCTCCGTCAAAATTCAAAGTACTCCATCAGAGAAAAAAAGTGAGAATCCCAGGTCTATCTTATCGCACACGCTATACAGCTGAAAAATTTAGTTAGCTTCCATTTTAAATAATCAATATACAGATAACAGGGTGTCTACCAAATTTCTGAAAGTCAATTTCCTGACTTTTGGGAGGTCCCGGGAAAAAAATTCCTGACCAGTGCATTTTACTTTGGGAAATGGCACAATGACCCCTCCCTTGTCTTTATATTTGCATATTTGTAAAACTTCTTGAAATCAATTTTAACTGAAGTATACAGGATTAAGCTTTCATCCATTGAGAAACAGAAGGAGTCGCACTTTCTGATAGAATTAACTAACTGTTCTAGGAAATAGGGTCCTAAGCCGTAAGTTACCAAGTAAGCTAATTTGTCTTTTACCCTCCCGTCACTATGGATGAGCCCCCATTTTTCCCTCCTTATACAAACACATCGTTAGATGCTTTCGCGGTTCGAAAAATGTGTTACAGTTGCTTTTGGTTTCCAGTCTGACAATTAGAGAGAAAGCGTAAAAAAAAGGACACGAAACAGAAAAAAAATGATTCTTTTATTGAATTTTCCGGACCCATTATCCAATTTCCCGGTTTTTTCCAGACTTTCCGGACCCATTTTCCAATTTCCCGGCTTTTTCCAAACTTTTCGGAGCGGTAGACACCCTGGATAATTAAAAGCATTTTCTTTTCAGCTTTGTAAACTGTCACGGTATGGTTGGTACAAGTTTCTTCCTCTATGGACATGACAGCCTCTGATGGGCCAAGGTCTTTTCCAAGAACCTTTTCCAGGGCTTCGAACCGTCATTTTATTCGTTCCGGTTCAACTAAAAGAAAATATACCGGTTCAGTTCCGAATGAATCATTTTATTTTATGTGTGTTCTTTTATTTGTACTAAATATATAATTCTATCATCAACCGAATTAAATCTGTCTTCTACTGTCCATTTTGCTAAAGCAGGGCGGCTGCAAACAAGACGGTATAAACTTTTAAGGTTTTAGCCATCTTTTTAGCACGAAAGAAAAAAAAAAGTTACATTTCTAGGAAAAGCTAACTTTTAGGGTTACTGTGACTCAATGTGTGTTCTGTAGCAAGCAGGGAATCATTAAAAATCTATGTTCTAAACCAGGCGCGTAGCCAGGAAAAATTATCGGGGGGGGGGGGGGATATGCGCCTGGAAAAATTTTCGGGGGGGGCTATGAACTTATATGTATGTGTATAAATAGACGGAATTTCATCACTAATCCAAAAATTTCGGGGGGGATATATCCCGATATCCCCCCCCCTGGCTACGCCCCTGTTCTAAACACTCAAGGAGAATAATTCTATTAAACTTACTTCATAAAACAAATAAATATTTGTAAAGTTTTGTTTGAATATAAGTTAAAAAGTGAGCTAAGATTGCAAAATACATATTATACACCCACTTGAGTAGTCCTACCCTCTGTTTAAAAATAAACCTATAATAAGTGCTACCGTCTATTAAAAAAAATCACCAGTTAGGTTAAAAATAACATTGTGTAAATGTTTCTTTCCCAAACTGTATCAATCCGCGAGAAATTGCATTTGTGATTGTTTAGAATCGTGCAGTGGCGGATCACGAAAAAAATTCTACTGGGGCACTTTTTTTTCCCCGTCTCATTTTTCTTATAAATGCATTTGAATCTACAAAATAAGTCAACCATTAACATTCGAAACTGAGTTCGTCTAGGAAAAGGGGGACGGGGGACGGCAGGCCCCCTTGGAACCCCTCAGGATCCGCAAAAAAGCCGCGTTCATCCCTTAAATGGTCAAATTATTTAAGAGAAATGGTGACAAAATAGTTAACAGAAATTAAAAAAAATATTTTTTTCTGAAATATTCATCATTTTTAATTGTATGGTTTTGGAACTAGTTATGTGCCATTCGAATGATTTTTATAATCGATTACTACTGTTCGAATATAGAATAGTGAATATTCGAGATTTCACCATTCGAATGGTATTCGTGGTTTCACTATTCGTATAGTCATTGCGATTTCACTGTTCGAACAGTCATCGCGACATCACTATTCGAATAGCATTCGAAATTTCGAATTCTATGGGCTGAGCATTCGAAAGGATTTTTCAAAATCGATTATTTCGAATGCATGTAATAATCGATTCATTCGAACAGTTTCGTTTATTCATGTCCACCGCTAATGGGGGATCTATCAATACACCCTCTCAATGTTTGCTTTTTGAAAAGGCACTCTCCATGCAGTGAAGAATGTTTTACAGGTTTTAACAAAACATCTCCTCCTATTACTATAAATAAGAAAGTTTGTATGTCCGTTACTCTTTAACGTTGTAAGGGATGGACGAATTCGGATGAAATTTGGAATGGAGATAGTTTATACCCTGGATTAATACGTAGGCGATCTCTTATCTGGAGGGGGGGGGATAAAATGTCTCCGTGATTTTCATAGACATCTAAATCTTATGCCAGCATGACGTAGAACCGAATATCACGCCACTGACACTCATAGTGACTTAGTAAGCGGACACGACTGCTTAAGCGGAGTTTATATTCAATGCAAAATGAAATTCTAAATGCTTACATAATAAGTGTGCCTGTCGTTAACTTAACATTATAATTTTTATGAATTAGTAGAATAAGAATTTAAATGAATACAATGGATGACACACGAATGAAATTATGTACAAATAAAGATGGCACGTGGTTCTAATAATCTAACTGTACAATCTGTCTTATTTAATCTGCCATCGTACAGAAGTCGAAACGAAGACTATTCCTGCATGAATTCCTAAAATTTGTTGAGAGAGCAATAATCTTTAAGAATAACAAGAAAAGAAAAAAATGCTGAGAGTCGGGCTTGAAAAAGAAAAAAAAAAGGTGCTTTTTAGCAGATAAACTTCATACAAAATGGGACCGAGTTTGTATATTACACAATTCAAAGTGACGTCTCCTAAGATTGGAGATTGCGCTTCAAGGTCTGGAGTTTTGGGCGGCTTTCTCCACATGTAACATGACTGCGCGTCAGAATCATCCGTTAAAATGTTTTCAGCCCACGGCATCTCCCTCCCCCTGCTTGGGCAGATAGCCCTCGTGTAGCTTAGCCTAAACTAAATATCAAATTATGTGATTTAATCATTAGGGAAAAGTTCCCAAAACGCTTGAGTAACCAATATCCTTATGCAGCAAAATCGTATAAGGTTAAACACGGGAAAAATGCGTATAGCTATCAAAAATATGTGCATTCATGAAAATCAAAACAGATCAGTGTGGCTGAAACATATGAGATAACATTATCAGCCACATCATTATCCTCCACTTACCTTATCTTGGAAAATGACGCTGAGAATTCCAACGGCTAACTCGGCTCCCATGATTAGAAACAAGAAAATGAAATACTGAAAAATAAAACAAGATTAAAAAAACAAACAAACAAACAAAAACAGCTATAGATGTGTGTCTTTTCATTTCAGTAAAAGACAAATAAAATATTTTTAACAATGCTCCCATGATTAGAAACAAGAACATGAAATACTTAAAAAAAAAAAAAAAAAAAAAAAAAAAAAAAAAAAAAAAAATTCATTTCAGTAAAATAAAAATCTGGAGTGACTCCACTCGACTTTCCGAAGACTTACGATTAAGATCATGACCAAGCATTTAAATAAATTTTAATGGACGAATCATTCGAACATATATACCCAATTGAAACTCAATCGAAGGCACCCTTTAAACGCTAGCGCACTTTCAAGACTTTCTCCCTATATGCTATAATGTAAAAGAAATCTTGGTCGTAGCCCTGTAGAAAAACAAGAAGTCCTATACATATCCAAATCAATACCGGTCTTGCGACGGTGGTGTATAACCTATATACCCAATTGGAGCTCCATCGAATGGACCGTTTAAACGCTAGCGCACTTTCAAGAATTTCCCCCCATAGGCCGTCATGTAAAAGAAATCTTTGTCGTAGCCCAGTAGAAAAACAATAAGTCCTATACACATCCAAATCAAGACCGGTCTTACGATGGTGGTTTATAACAAATATACCCAATTTGATCTCAATCGAATGATCCGTTTAGGAGCTATCGTGTTCACTCACATACACACATAGACACACACACATATACATCTCGTAAAAACAGCATAAATGAATTCAGAAGACCTCAAAACGTGTCGATACATCAAAATCTCGAAGTCGAATTTTTTCAGGATGACACTACTTTCCTTACAGGGTACATGTTCGGAAAGTAAAAATAGATTATTTTAACAATGCTTCCATGATTAGAAACAAGAAAATGAAATACTGAAAATAAACTTCGATCTAAACATGTGTAAAATTTGACAAGTACCTTTTATGAGTGTTATTTTACAAAGTTTTAATTATTTTATCTATTAAAACAGCAGTTTATTTTCAGTTTTTTTTTTATTTATTAAAGCGTGTTGCCAACTTTTTGGGACTCTTGTATATGAAGTTAATTTTGTGTTAAAACGGCGGTCATCGACGACATTGTACCATTACCTGTATACTATTTAATGGCCATCCCCTTGTTGTGGGATTAAGGCCTGCACGAGGGATCTAGGCCTAAGGGTGGGGTGCCTTCCGTGGGGGAGGGGGGGGTCTTTCTAAGGGGTCCTAATCCGTATTTACGCTGAGTTTCGGAGGAAACCTCGGAAAACTCCAAACGGTTAGGTCGGTGGACGCGACCTGGTTTTGAACCAGGGATCTCCCGTCTCCTAGTTCAGAGCGCTATGCTCTGGGCCGCAACCGTAAAGTAAAGCGCACATGTAAAGCATGTTGAAAGCGTGGACTTTAAAGCTCTTTTCAAATACGGGTCTTATTTGCGCACGCGGCAATTAACCTGTTCGCATAGGCGTAACTTACTAAGGGCAACAGGAGGCAATTGCCTATCCTAAAATTCAAGAAAATTCAGATATCTTATAAATAAAAATGAAATTCTGTTTGTTTGTTTGTTTGTTTATTTGTTTGTTTGTGGATTTGATTCGTATACAAATCCACAAAAATGGACCTATCGGCCTGAAATTTAGTACAGATATGTAAAATAATATAGAATAACTCATAGTCCACATTAAAACTTTGAAAGTCCACTCGTTCCCGGAATTTAAGAGATTTTTTATGCTCTTCACGCAAAAATCTTTCCGTAATTGTAACCCCTGTAGTGAAAAAAGTGTGAAATAAAGATCGTGGTTGCCATGTGTGGCGATTTTGCCGAAGAAAATGTCGTTCGTATACAAATCCACAAAAATGAACCTATCGGCCTGAAATTTAGCACAGATATGTAAAATAATATAGAATAAATCGTAGTCCACTTTAAAACTTTGAAAGTCCACCCGTTCCCGGAATTTAAGAGATTTTTTATGCTCTTCACTCAAAAAGCTTTCCGTAATTGTAACCCCTGTAGTGAAAAAAGTGTGAAATAAGGATCGTGGTTGCCATGTGTGGCGATTTTGCCGAATAAAATGTTTTAAATTCTCAAAGTAAAAATAAAAGAATAATAATGATTTTTTTTTTGTTAGTTTATATTCGTAAGGTTATTTTTTTTAATTATAATATCGTGTGCATGGGAAATCAGAGCAGGAATGTAATGCTTTACACGCAAAACAATAAGAATTGAAGATTTCCGAGGCTAATAGGTAAATTATTTTAGTTTGGCGAAAAAATAAAATGGCTCAAATGCCGATTTCGTGAAAGTGAGTTCTAGCGGTTTGCACAGATTTCGGCTTGGCGCAATTTATTGAGAGTTTAAGGAAATAGATTTTTGAAAACAAGTGCAAAGGTTTTATTAGAATACAGCGTTAAATTTTAATGATCCGTGAAGAAATAATGCAGTTATTAAGGGATTTCAATTGATCTATCTCCAGAATTCTCGCCAAATGAGTACATTGATTTAAGTTGGGGGAATTTCGCCAAATTTCAGAAAATTGAAATCTTCTCATTTAGTACATCGGAGTAATGATGAATAAAACACGTTATAGTTGATAATTTTAAAAAATTCGGCTCTATTAAGGGATTCAACTTTTCAAATAAAGGCTTGCTTTACTTTTTCGCGGTCGAACCATTTCCCATATATTATTGCTGCTAAGTCAATGCTTCGAATGATTTCCTGAAAAAACGCTTGCAAAATGGCGTATGTTGGCACTTTGGCGAGGCTTAGATTTGAAACTGGATTTTATTTGAGACTGGGATATATAATGACACTGGTTATAGATAAAAATGAATGTTGGTATGAGTGTATGAGGTTGAAAAACTCCAGCACCGTTGAGCACCGTTGCACCATGAAATTTGGTTCACCTAAGTCTTTTATCATGGAGAAGCTTTTTATGCTATCCGTTTTCCTCTAACTTGCCACCAGGTGGCGCAGCAGAACGTCGAATTCTATTCCGTTTAGCCGTTTGCTATGCGAATATCGTCCAACCGATTTCGATGAAATTTGGTACACGCGAATATTAGAACACGGAGAATATTTTTCACTATCCATTTTGCTGTAACTTGCCGCTAAATGGCGCTGAAAAGCATCAACTTCTATACCGTTCGACTGATCGGCAAAAATTTTTTATACTTACACATTTGAGCACGAAGAATATATTCTAACTGCGTTCCTTTTGATGTTACTCACCACTAGATGACACTGCAATGCATTATTATTTTAAGTCGCCACTAGATGACGCTGCAGCAGGCCAAATTCTTGACCATTCAATCGGTCGCTATGAAAATCAGTATACATAGCTATTAGAACAATGAGAATATTTTGGCGTTATCCATTTTGCTATAACTCGCCACTTGACGGCGCTGTAGCAAGTCATTACTTTAATTAACTACTAGATGGCCCTGCAGTGTATCACTTCTTGACTGTGCAAATGATCGTTATGAAAATTGGTATACATAGATAGTTGAACACGGTCGCTATGAAAATCAGTATACATAGCTATTTGAACAATGAGAATATTTTGGCGTTATCCATTTTGCTATAACTCGCCACTTGACGGCGCTGTAGCAAATCATTACTTTATTGAACCACTGGATGGCCCTGCAGTGTATCACTTCTTGACTGTGCAAATGATCGCTATGAAAATAGGTATACATAGATATTTGAACACGGGGAAGAGTTTGGCGCTATCCATTTTCCTATAACTTGCCACTAGATGTCGCGTCAACACATGAACTTCAGGACTGTCCAGCCGATAGTCATGAAAATTCGTATACATCGATATCTGAATGCGAAAAATATTTTCGCCGTATCCGTTTTGCTAAAACTCGCCATTAGATTGCGCTACGCCGCATGGCCTTCTGCACCGTACAAACGATTGCCTTGCAATTCGGTATGCATGATTATTGGACACAATATAACGCGATATCCACTTTGCTATATCTGTTTATTACAATGCATAGTAATCACCACAAATCGTAATATCAAAAAGTCCATTCATTCCCGTGCGAAGAACGGGTACTTCAGCTAGTATATATATATATAGAGGTCGTTAACTTCGCCTAACTTTCAGGCATTTTCTAACTATACTTCCCTTTTGTAATAAACTGCAGTATTTGTCAATTTCTCGCCAAATATGGCCAGATATCGCCAAGCTAGGTTCAGATTTGGGGACTTATTGATGATTGAGCGCCTGACTTGGCCGTAAATCTTCAAAATTACAAACCTTGACGACTTTCAACATTTTATTCTCTCTCCCCCCAAGCTATCTGGCAACCCTATTGAAAAATGAAACGAAAAGGTGTCGATGCAGATCGGTCCACAAAGTTTTTTTTTTTTTTTTTCCCAAATGGCGGGCCTTAACAATGCCTTGGAGGCATTGGCCACTACTAAGGCCGGAGTTGTTGGTTACTTTATTATCGGGGCACCTAGTAGGTGGACCCATGTTGCCCCCTATGAAGGGACAGACACAATGACATCCACGCCCAGTCCTCGCGGATCGAACCCCGACCGCCGGGAGTTGAATCCAAAACCGTAGTACGGTGCTTATCCACCCTACCAGGTGGTAGTCTGGTCCACAAAAGTATGTCAGCAGAAAAATCCTGAGTGTATGAAATAGCACTCTAGTGCTAAAAAAATCTGGAGTGACTCCACTCGACTTTCCGAACACTTACGATTAAGATTATGACCAACCATTTAAATGAATTTTAATCGATGAAACATTCAAACATATATACCGAATGGAAGCTCAATGGAATGCGCCCTGTTTAAACGCTAGCGCACTTTCAAGAATTTCCCCCCATACGCCATAATGTAAAAGAAATCCTTGTCGTAGCCCTGTACTAAGTTCTATACACATCAAGATCAATACCAGTCTTACGATGCACAGTGGGGTAATGGTGGAAAAAAGTCAATTTTTCAAAGTCGCTTTTTCATTGATCAGCTCCACTACTTTTACAGTAAATTACCTGCAGAATCAGCCTGTAGTAATAGTTTTGTGGTTACAGTATTTGTTTAGCATGAAATTAAAGTCGAAACGTGAGCAATTTAATTTTTTAGCTTTTACAAGGAAAATTTTTGAAAAATCTCTTTTTCATAGGTCTTTTCCGAATTTTTTTTAATGGTATATATTGTGAGTATAGGTCCTACAGTATCTGTAAAAAATACAAAAGTTAATTTGAAGATGAGTTTCGACATGGAAATCAGTCAAAATTCGGATTTTTGGTGGAATTTGGATTTAGTTACGCGTACAAATCGAGCTTCACCTTCCTTTGGTTTGCCATATTTTTTTTCTTGAAGTTCTGACCCTAATAAAGGATCTCTGAAAGTTTCAGACCCCTTCTCACCCCTATTCGGTCACAGTAAATTTTTGAATATAGTAATAGGCCCCGCCCGCGTCTCATTCTCTCTGGCAGGAACACAATCAGTTCCCCGCGTACCCGCGACTCTGTGTTTTTGTTTCACACTTGTTTTGAGGGGGGAAAAGGGCAGGTGATTAATTCAACATGCTTTTGTTTGAACTAGGAAAGTGTATAATGTCATCTGGGTAGACAATAGTAAAAAGTCTTCGTTCGTACTGCGACGAATACGGACACTTTCAACATTTTGATGATATCTTCAGATCAAATAATCACTAGTTTAACACCGCTTCCGAAGAAGAAAATCCTTCCGCTAAGTGATGGGGCAAAGGAATTGTTATTTCTTGAAGGTACCTTAAACTCATGAGTGAAACAATCGAAAAAGAAAAGTGAAAACAACTTTTTAAAGAATTTTCAAAAATTTTTTTAGATTTATTCTGCAATTTATATAAACTGCTTATTTATTCTCAAATTTATTTAAACTACTTATTTATTCTGATATTTTCCCTGAGTTTTTAAAATGCTTTATCTATTCTGAGTTTTTTTTTTTTTTTTTGGGGGGGGGGAGAGATTTATTTTGAAATTAATTTGAATTGATTACTTATTCTGAGATTTATTCCGAAAAGCTTGAGTCATTTATCTTAAATTTATTCTGGAATTTCTCTTTTTTGTTTATTCATTCTGATACGAGTGGAGGCAGGCCTTCTTCACTCCAAAAATTTATTTTTTGAATCAATCAGGTTTTATCTATACCTGTTTCTTTTAAAAGTGATAGGTGCTAAAAAATATTAAAGGACGATATGCACCAGGTAAATCTAGTATTTTCAAATATGAAACTACTTATAGAACAAGACATTTCATCAAAAAATCCCCCCTGGCGATTAGGAATACATTTTTTTTAACCGCCTATATTGGTAGATCTGTAGATATCTCTGGAACTTCTACTGATCCAAAAATCCCTCAGACACAGCAAATTCTGTTTTCAAAAAAGTATGAGTTACTTTTTTAGGACAAGAACTGAAAAACACTTTTTAGCAAAAAAAAAAAAAAAAAAAAAAAGGAGAAAATGCATAAATGCAATAATTCACCGAGTTTTGTGACGAAGGTAGGTTTCTACAGTGAAACTATCTCAAACTTGTCATAATTTACGCGATTAGGTTTTTTTTCCCGAAATCGGGTGTTTCACCCCACTGTGCGATGGTGGTTCATAACATGTATACCCAATCTGAGCTCCATCGAATGGCCCGTTTAGGAGCTATCGTGTTCACTCACACACACACACACATACATACATCTCGTAAAAATAGCATCCATGAATTCAGAAGACCTCAAAACGTGTCCATACACTAAAATCTCGAAGTCGAATTTTTTCAGGATGACAATACTCTCCTTACAGAGTACATGTTCGGAAAGTAAAAATAATAAATTATGTAGAGGGAAGATTTTTTTTTTTTTTTAAATTCAGCACAAGCGAGCCATATTAACTGAAGAACCATTTAGGTACCCATAAAGTATCCATAACCAAGAAGGACTCACTATTCAAACACCCATAGCCAAGAAAGACTATTTAAGCACCCATAATAAGGACAGACTTTCTTTCTCCAGCTCTCATGCGGAACTTAAATATTTTCGGCGTAGCTTCAAATTTCCAGAAGCGAATAAGAGGCAATTTCCCTAACGTTCGTTTGTTGTGACGGAACCATAATAGTCCAAAAACGACATGCATCCATTCATTAGGAGGTTTAGACGCGCTTAATCGTAACATTCGGCACGCATACCCGGTGATTTTCCACGACTCAAAGACGTTATTTATGTCCAGAGCGTGACAAGTCGGATGTTTCGCCAGGCACGCTAACACACTGACGAAATAGTCGTTATTATTATTTTCTTTTTTTAAGGCTCGGTTCGAACACGCGAAGGCTATGCAAAAGCCTCAGTAAAAAATCTGATGTGGACTAGAGATGAGACGGGCTCAGCCCGAGCCCGAGCCCAGGCTCTGTAATTCACAATTGCGTTCGGGCTCGGGCTCGTGAAAAATTTCTCCTTTATTGAACATACTCCTTGAGAGAGATTTTAAAAAGTGATTCATGAGGAAAATAAAAGTACAGCCAACTCCGGTTATAGTGAACTTCTGGGAATCATCCAATTTCGTCTACTATATCCGAAGTTCACTAACTGTCACTAGACCCAAGTGTCTTGCATGATGGATAGAGATACTGTATGTGAATCGGGACTAATGGTTTGCGTTCGCTATAGCCGATGGTTCACTATATCCGGGTTTACTATAACCGGAGTTGACTGTACTTATAAAAAAAATCGACACTGGTGCCTAGAAGGTGCGTTAAGCTCTTTAGATATTTCTGAACTGTGTCTTATATTCATTAGTTAGACATGAGATCCGACATTATTTGATAAATATATGGATAAATAAAGAATTAAAAAGTGCATTGAGAGTTTGCAACTCTATTTGTCTTTAATTTGCACAAACGGCAAAATTCATTGTATTCTATCAATGAAGTCATTGGATTTTTTCAATCTTTAACTGAAATTTCGGGCTCGGGCTCCGACTTAAATAATATTGCTCGGGCTTCAAAAAATGAGCCCGAACTCATCTCTAATGTGGACACCTCATGTCTTACTTGCAGGTCTATTCAATCAAAAATGTTTTGGCGCACTTCATTTAAACCAGGGATGGGCAAATCCGGCCCGCTGGAAGGTTTCATCCGGCCAGCGGATATAATTTTAATTTGCTGGTCCGACGGAAAATAAAAGAAAATACGTATATATTTATGTATTATATTTCCATATTAAGAATTATGAAGATGGCTTGAAAAAAACTGCATTTTGAGTTCGAACGTAGATTTCAAGATTTGAGTGCCAATCCAACAGAATTGGATATTTTGACCATGCCTTTCAACGTCAATTGTGAAGCAGTGAGGTCAGATTTGCAGCTCGAATTCATTGAGTTGCAATCTAACAATCCTCTCAAGCAGTTGTTTCTAAATATCCCAAAGTTAGAGTTTTGCAAATCATTATTGAAAGTAAGTTTCCCAAATTGAATATCTCACGCCCAGAAAATCAGTGCTATGTTTGCTTCATCTTATATATGTGAACAAGTGTTTCCTACTGTGAAACTTAGTCAGAATTCTTTCAGAAGTAGACTGACGGATGAGCATTGAGCCTCGTTCCTTAGAATGAGTACAGCTCACTTCGAACCTCAATATAAGAAACTTTTAAAAATGAAATCGCAATTTCATTCATCTCATTAGCCTATTTAAATTTTAATACTTCTATATTGTTTTTAAAATTTTAGAAAAATTTATTTTGGCCGGCCAAACTTTTTTTTTTTTTCGATTTTTGGCCCGCGATCGAAAAAGTTTGCCCATCCCTGATCTAAACTCATTTTGTTTGAAAGCGATAAAATACTGCAATAATACTAAGGTTTAGCGATTTCTAGCCCAATATTTCCGATATCGCCAAGCTGGGTTCAGTTTCTTGTAGATAGTCCATGTATGGGTGAGAAAAATTCCTAATATAGCACACAAAACATAAAAACTACACAATTTTGAATTTTTTTTTTCTAGAAAAGTCTCTACCTTTAATCCAATCTGTAAGTGAAGCAAGCAGAACTAAAATGTGAAGCATTTATTGTCAAAAATGTGAGTTGGAAAAATGGAAAAAGACTGGTTATATAAAAGACTTGTTTTTAATAACTAAGACATTTGAAAAATAAGCTTTTTTATAATATTCTCCATTGTTTGATTAGATAAAATGCGCTTTAAATAATTTATTTTATTTACATAAAAATTATTTATTTACTAAATTTCTATTGAGATAAGTTGCAAGAAAACCCCAAGGGCCACTCCATTATTAAGATCCCACACTACAATTAATTCACGCAATAATAAACTATCTGCATATAATGACTGCCCTATATTAGAAATCGTACGAATATAAAAACCCTAAGCACGTGTTAAAACATTCTTTTGCAATTTAGATAGTGAATTCTTGGTAAGTACAGAATTTTGATGTGGCTTCCGAGTGTGCCAGGTATTTGAATTTTGCGGTGCAAAATAATTCTTTCCCATGTTTGGTAATTTGATTTTTTCAGTAGCTCGAATTTATGGTAAACTCGAACTATTGAGACTATTGTAGTAAAGATCCATTTTTTTCATAAAAATCCACATACCGAAATGTTTCGCGATCCCTTAACTTCCTTTTACTTCTTATAAAGAAGTAAAAATGAAAAATAATCAAGAAGCCCATCTGGCATGTTACACGACAAAAATCTACTTCTTGTTCTTAAAATTGTCATCTTTATTAAAAAACAAGAACTAATACAATTAATTACAGTAGAAATTTTTCTGTTAAATTTCAACCTAAAGGAGTTGGCCCCCACATTTCTGCATTGAGGTTATCAGATCTACGAGCTTTCATCACATATTTTTCTGAGTGAGCTGCGAGATAGATCATCATATAACCGGCACAGATTTAATTTTTCATGGGGGGGGTTACGACTACTACAACTCATATATATGTATACGTGTGTGTGATAATGTAGTGAAGACAATGTATTTTGTATGGCAGAAATTTTTTTCTCATGGGGGGTATGACCCCCCCCCCCCCTTGGCTACGCCCCTGACGTAGCTAGAAATGATTTTTCGGGGCTAGATGTCCAAACAATGACTGACTATACACATAATATATTAACGACATCCATAGACCTCAATGCAATGAAATTCAATTGGGAGGCCCTGTAAATAGACTCTCCAGTCACTGGAACCAAAAAGGGAGGTGCATAACTAGATGTTACAACAATCCTAAATATAAAATTTCAACATTCTACGACTAGTAGTTTTTGAGATATATGCGGCTAACGTACATACATACGTAACGTACAGACGTCAGGAAATAAATAGTCAACGTGGATTTGCGGTCGGTCAAAATGGATTATACTTGCATTTATACAAACATGCATACATGTGTACGTTGAGACTTCAAGCAAAAACTCTTCGAAGTAAATTTAGAGATACAATAGTCTCGATAATCTGAGGTGGACGGGACCGGGCTTGCCTCGATTTATCGAAATCATAAAATTTAATAAACAAATAAATGGAAATAAAATAATTTTTGTAATTTGAGTGCATATTTAAATTAAAAATGTACTTAACATATTATTACATTACTAATGGTTAGAACAGGTTAAGTATGTCGGAAAATAATAGTCAATTGCTTTTTGCATTAGCACGCTGACCTGTGTCCATGCAGCAATATCGCGCCATCGTGAAAACAGCATGTGAACACTGCACAGAAATGTCTGTGAGGGCATCTATTGAAAGAATGCATCCGTTTTTCTTTGGAGGATTACTGATGTGGCTTCCGGGTGGGCCAGGTATTTGAATTTTGGGGTGCGAAATAATAATTCTTTCACATGTGTGGTAAATTAATTTTTTCAGTAACTCGAATTTAGGAGAAACTCGAACTATCGATAGACTCTGCTGTAGTCAAAATCCATTTTTTTTTCATCAAAAGCTGCATACCGAAAATTTTCGCGATCACTTAAATTCCTTTTACTAACTTTATAAGGAAGTAAAAATAATCAGGAAGCCCATCTGGCAAGTTCCACGACAAAAATCTATCTTTTGTTTTTAAAATTGTCCTTTTTCTTAAGGCTGTTCTTCGAAGAAAAAAAAACTCTGTTTTTAGTCTTGGTACACAAATTGAAATAAACTAATAGCACCAGGGTCTCCAAAAGATTCCAGAGGGTTCTTCCTAAGCTGCTTGACACACTGTAATAAACGAAAAAGCTGTGCCTTTTGTGAAATTTTCAGAAAAAAATTCTCAAACATGGATCTATGAGCTGCAGGATGTTTCGAAGAGTGACACGTTTTGCGAAAATGTCCGATTTTTAAGAATTTTTTCTAAAAGTTTTGAAACGGATACAGGTTGATCGTTTATTTCAGTATATAGTACAGCTTGTAAAGAGACAGTTGCAAAATTTTGACGTGCCTGACATAATGAGTTTATTTGTACTTATGTACCGAAATCACGTGATTTTTTCGAACTACACCTTTAATCACGAGAACTAATACAATTAATTACAGTAGGAATTTTTCTGTTAAATTTCAACTTAAATTAGAGTTGGCCCTCACATTTCGGCAGTCAGAAAATTGCACTGTGGTTATCAGATCTACGAGCTTTCATCATTTATTTTTCTGAGTGAGTTGAGAGATCATCCTAAAACTACTTCATTTCTTGGAGCGCAGGGATTCATTTTAATTATCAGGAACAGAATGTGAATCAGGAACATAGCCAGAAATGATTATTCGGGGCTATAGTCTGTTCGCGGAAACGAGAGAACGAAAGTAAACAAACGGGTTACCAAAGAATTTGCATTTTTTGGCACCCATCCCTAGTTAGGCGAATTGAACCTTTCTTAATTCCAAACAGCGTCAATGGAAGAAAGCAGAAATTCACACTGCGTTGGGCGCTTGCCAGGTGTACAAAATGCCAGGTGTTAACTCATCGCCAGTTTGCGCCTGCAGTTGTTTAGTTTCGTTCTCTCGACTAGGCGATTGCACTATAGAGGAGTGTTCAAACGGTAAAATTTATCAGAAAGAGGCTTGGTTTTATTACCATTTTCTTTAGAAAAACATTTCATGAGGTAGAGGAAGCCTGAACCATCAGGCATTTTAAATTGCAAATTAATAAAATCATTCGTGTCGAAATTCACTGTTGTTCGACTATTTAAGATAAGTTTGGTGATTTTCTGAACTTAAACATATTCATAAACAAACTTTATATTCTCAAGCATGCCAGCTCAGATTCTCTCACCCAAACACACACACACACATGGGTTATATTGTAAATCAATGCAACTTTTTCCAAATTTCATTTTAAATGGGTCAAACAAACATAAAATTACAATATTTGCAAATTACTTAAAACAATAATTCGAAAATACAAAGCAGACAGTCACGACCAATCAACGAACCATCTCGTTTGCTGCATTACCTTAGTGCCCAAGCGTCGTTACTCGGGAAAAGAAAAAATAACGTAATCGTCGTTCTAAATAACACAGGATTCTCTCTTTCTTTTCAAACGAGGCGTAACGCTTTCCGAACAAGAATCCACCATAAACAAGCCTGCATATATAATTTCAAAAAAAACGAACGAACACGTCCGAGTCATTACGTTATTTGCATTCGGCCATTATCGCAAAAAAGGCAGAAAAAAGAAAAATTATCCCGCTCATAATTTATAATTATTTCAACAGGTGGGGCATGTTTTCTTTTTCTTCATTTATTAGTATTTTGAGAACGAAAGCAGCCCAGATGTTATTCCAGCCGAAGAAAAAGTGAGACCACCACATTTTTTTTTTTTATACGTTACGTTCGGTGTCACACCTGCTTAGTTTACGACAATTTCGGGCGTCACTGGAGCGTCACATTTTTTTTTTTAATTCCCAGTCGGTGAGAACGGCACGCGATTTGTTCAACAGATGTTCCAAGGTTTGTTCTGCAGAGCATCCTCGAACAAAACGGTGCTTATTTGTCATCCGGTTATTAAATCGGATTTCAATCGATTGAAGGAGGAACTGCATCGATTCCTGTTGACATTGACAGCCAACGGCAATGTTCATTTACACAGAGGCAACTGTAGACTGAGCTTTGATTTAGGGATGTAACGAATAGTGATATTCAATATTCGGCCAACAGCTTTAATCTAATACCGAATATTTGGCCAATAGTTTAGGCCGAATGTTTGACGGCCGAGTATTAAAACTTTCAAAATTTCATTTCAATTGTAAATAAACTGTCGTTTTTTCAAACTTTGAATATTAAGTAAAGACTAATTCAAAATTAATATTATTATTATTTTTAGGAGCTTAAAACATACGATAGTATTTTTTTTTAGTAAAACTTTGAAAATCCTTGGTGATAAAAAGAAATCCTTACAAAGTAATTATCAATAGTAACATAATTATGTTCGTATATATTATAATCAATATATGCTACATATAATATGTGTTTAACCTTGTGAAGAATTGCTTCAAAATTTGGTAAATGTGACAAATTACTGAATACTTATCAAATTAACTGGTCTTTTATATAATCCCTAACTCATAATAGCTAATGGGACAAAAGCACAGATCTACCAAAATGTGTCCAGTCAGTGCAGCTGTTTGACTTCTATGATGGTATAGAGATATTTGTAACTTTTCGATCCGCCCACCCCCACATACACACGCAGCTTGTAATATTCGGCTGAATTATTTAAAAGAGATAAAGGAAAATAATTATAAAATATATTTTACGTAGAATATTGCTGTATTAATACTTACAGAATACATAGCAGTATTCAACCAAAGGTATCCGACCGAATACTTCCTAAATTTTCGGCCAACCGAATATTTGGCAAAAAGGGAGAATACCGAAAAGGGGCCGAATATTCGTTACATCACTACTTTGATTGTTTATCGATTTCATGCTTCTTTTTTTTCCCCCGGAGCAACCAGTTTCTCTTTTTGCTGATGTTCACAATTTTTAGATGTTTTCTTTATTTTAAAATCAATATTATATCAGTTTTAACATACAAAATACACAATGAGTTTCGTAAATCAGACAGTAGACGACAGTAGAATATCTTACCACAGACAAAGAGTATAAGATCGTACGAAAAGAAAATGGTTTTATTCTGAGGGGGAAAAATCTTTAATATTTAACCATGCGCGCGAAATGGCGAAAATTTCTCTATTTATGAAGAACGCCATGATAGGGCCAAAAGATTTGTGCCCCAAAGACAGCGTCAAGTAAGCCGTTCTAAGCCGTTAACGGCATGTCAATATGGCTTTCATGATAAATATATAAATATCACCAGAGTACAAAAAGACTGGTTGCCCTAGCGACTAAAAAGTATCCCTTCGCGACTAGATTTTTCCGTTCATTAATATAATTCAATATAAATATGCCTCCAAAAAATTTTTGCTGTCTCCTAAGATTTTACAACTTTTATCAATCCTTGAATATGACAATGCATCCACGCCAAGTGTGGGGCACCCATGAATTGGCCCACTTTAGACAAAAAAAAAAAAAAAAAAAAAAAGGAAATTACTAGTGTTCTTTTAAGTGAATTTTTAATGAATAGAATTCATAAAGCATGAAATGCGAGCGGTTTTCTTCAATATTATTATTAAAAGCAGGGTTGGAAAAAACCCGGTAAGAAAAAAACCAAAAACTGCGTTTTTTTTTCTAAACCTTTTTTTAGACCAGTTTTTTTAAAAAACCTTTTACAATTACATGTTACATAGTTACATATTTATAAATAAAATTATTTGTAAAATGTTCAAATAACAATTAATACTCCTTCTGAAAATAATTAAAAGAAAGTAAATAAACAATTGTTGCTACACTTATGTGGACATTGAAATCATCCAATTTTAAATTTTATTTGGAGATACTATATTTTATATTTAGTATTTAATATAACACAATAGTAATTGATTACTACATTTTACAGGGAATATTGCTCTTAGATTCATCAGTATAATAATGGTGATAAATTGTTCAAAATGATATTTTTAAGGTTTAGAAATAAGTTGCTAAAACACAAAACCTCTATTTTAGAAACAAATTAAAAATGCAGCTGATAATTTAAGTTTAATTAATAATTTTAAATAATTATAAAACAATAAGGCATCTATTAGATTGGTATAAAAACTTGTTGTTGATACTTAGAAGGATAATTTTAAAATATATCAGAACGTATTCTATCTGTAGTATTCGTAATTTTAAATTATTCTTAAAAAAAAAAAAAAAAAAAAAAAAAAAAATTGGTTTTTTTTTTTTGAGAAAAAAACCATTTGGTTTAAAGCATGCCAACTCTGATTAAAAGAAAGTAAATAAACAATTGTTGCTATACTTATGTGGACATTGAAGTCATCCAATAATTTTAATTATGTTATTTAGAGATACTATATTTTATATTTAGTATATAATATGACACAATAGTAATTGTTTACTACATTTTACACAGAATATTGCTCTTAGATTCATCCGTAATAACGGTGATAAGTTGTTCAAAATGCTATTTTTAAGGTTTAGAAATAAGTTGTTAAAACACAAAACCTCTATTTTAGGAACAATTTAAAAATGCAGCTAATAATTTAAATTTAATTAATAATTTTTAATAATTATAAAACAATAAGATATCTATTAGATTGATATAAAAACTTGTTGTTGATACTTATAAGGATAATTAAAAAATATATCAGAACGTATTCTATCTGTCGTATTCGTAATTTTAAATTATTCTTTAAAAAAACCATTTTTTTTCAAAACCATTTGGTTTAACCCTTTGAGACGCAACCCTTTCCCAATGCTGAAAAAAGGGCAGCCGTTGCCATCGCTCGACACGTTCATCGCGTGTCACAGATCGAGAGGCCCTTTTCGACGACAGCTGGCTGTGCGGCGCAGCCAGCTGTCGTCCAAAAAGGGTCTCTCGATCTGTGGCACGCGATGAACGTTTCGATCGTCCGCCCTCTTTCTGGTCGTTCAGTGAAGCGATGGCAACGGCTGCCCTTTTTTCAGCATGGGGCAATGTATCCAGCTGTTTCTCGCATTCTTCCATTTTTCAGCAGATGTCAGCGCTGTTCAAAAGAATTGTGACCCTTTTTAGACGGTAAATGACGTGCTTAAAAAGTAAAGGATTCTCGTGGAGCTCGGTCACCCGCCACTATTTTTATAGAAATCCAATCTATTCTTCGTGAGTGGCAACAGTCAAAACGTCAGAGTTTGGTGTTCCCAGAGCGGGAACACTGCGCGCTAAAGGGTTAAACCAGTCAGTTTAAGCCATGCCAACCCTGATTAAAAGAACTATATGTTATATAATAGAAAGAGGTTTAGAATTAGAATGTGGGGCCGGGCATCTTTGGCCCCTGATCAAGAGTCTCCGCTGCGGTTAAAAGAAAATGAAAAAAACTCTTCCTTACCGTGACCAGGAGCCCCCTGTTCTCCCTGATGGCCCCGCAGCATCCGCAGAAGCCGACGAAGAAGACCACCCCTCCGATCCCGATGAGGGCCCAGGCCAGGTACTGGGCCAGGGCGTAGTTCAGCCCCGGCGCCAGCAGGAGGTGGAACAGCGTGGACTTCTCCTTGTCCACCAGCATGTAGATGCCCACGGCGAGCAGGAAGCAGCCGGACACCTGCCGGACAAGAAAAGAGAAGCGTCATCATCAGGATGTCCACGAGGTGAAAATGCAGCAGCATTAGCACTCTAACCAACATTTAAAAAGTAGCCGAAATAGCACACTTCTCTTGAATTAAAGCGGCCAAAACAGTAGCATCATTCCTGTAGTTAAAAAATGTAGACAATGTAGCAATTTTTAAAAAACTAAGAAAAAACTAATGTGAATATCACATCCCTTGCTTGTTTTTTTTTTTTTTTTTTTTTTTGAGGGTGGGGAAGACACTAGCTGATCAAGCCTTTTTGCCACTACGGAGGCCTGAACTGCTGCCCATTTCATTATGGGGCCCCCAGTGTTACCCTCTATGAAGGAACGGACACTTTTTAACAGACAAGTCCAAGCCAACACAAGGAGTGTGATAGAATTTTTTTTTAAACCACTGCATCACTTGGGGGGCAGGTACCTTGCTTTTAAGTCTATTAAATTAAAAAAGAATTTGGATGAACTTCAATATTTTTCGGTGACCTCTTACGAAAATGTCTTGACCTGCTTCTGAAGGATAATTCAGTTTTCTCGCACGGTACATAGACACGAATGGATGATAGAATTTTCGGCAGATTCCATCACCTAACTCTTCCATTTAGTAACCTTTTCATCATTTTTCTGTGACCTTGAGAGAAGATTTCTTCACCTTCCCGAGATGGAACACTTTGGATTTTTCGCGCATTAGAAACACGAAACGATAACGGAAATTTTCCGTTAATTCCATGACCTAACACTTCAATTCTGTGACCTTTTCTTGACTTCTCAATGACCTTCTGCGGAAATTTCCTTAATCTGCCTGAGATCGACGATTTGGATTTCTCGCGCTGTAAAAAGCACGAAATTGTGGCAGAATTCCAGGCAAATTACATGACCTTTTTCTTTTAGGTCCTTTCGTTGACTTTCACGACATGCTAGACATCTTAATAAAGGAAAAATTTACGCTTAAAAATAAGAATATATTTTACCCAAAATAATAAGTTAAAAGTGACCAGAAGGCCTTTGGCACATTTTGCTCCACAAGACAGCCCCATGTTGATTCAACAGTGGGAATTTGAACACACTTTCTTCTATCTATAAAAAAGAGAGATAGATCGATTAAAAAAAAACAAAAAACAATAATATCCATAATAAAGATTCGATGTTCAAAAAATGACTAAAAACAAAAATTTAACATACTGAAACACCAAGCCTACTTAAGAATAGGGATGTAAGGAATATTCGGCCACTATTTGATATTCGGCCTATTCGGCTGTTTTGCCCAATATTCGGTAGGCCGAATATTTCCACATATTCAGCAGAATAATTTCAGAACGAAGAGAGGAAAATATTTTTTTAATACATTTACAAATAATATTGATGAGTGGATACTTCAATGTGTCAATCCCGTATAATAAAATATCGTAAGTCATTGAATTTTGAGCTGAATGAAACATAATCTAATATATTTACACAGCCAGCTGTCGTCAAAAAAGGGTCTCTAGATCTGTGGCACGCGATGAACGTTTCGATCGTCCGCCCTCTTGCGGGTCGTTCAGTCGAGCGATGGCAACGGCTGCCCTTTTTTCAGCATTGGGCTATCTACGCAGCTGTTCTTGCATTCTTCCATTTTTCAGCAGATGTTAGTGCTGTTAAAAATAATCGTGACCCTTTTTTTTACGGGAAATGACGTGTTAAAAAGTAAAGGATTCTCGTGGAGCTCTGTCACCCGCCACTATTTTTATAGAAATCCAATCTATTCTTCGTGACTGGCAACAGTCAAAACGGCAGAGTTGGGTGTTCCCAGAGCGGGAACACTGCGTGTTAAAAGGTTATATCTAGAGGAAATTGCGCGAGACGTCAGATCGTTTGATCGACAGTTGCGAGGTAGGCCAGAAACCTTGACCTTCACACTTCAATAATATAAATCTATGTCTCATGGAATTTTCTGAAAAAAAAAAACAAACTTAAAAGCAAAATACAGTATGTTTATTTTTTTTCCTGAATGTTTCGTAGTTATCTAAGGTTCACCGTTTTCAATCCTGTGTACTACAGCTTGTAAAGAAACAGTCTAAATTTTTTTGAGTATCTATCCCAAATGAACCGCTTATTTTAGAATCCTTATAAATCACAATTTTTGCGTAAATAAATTTGTACAAAAAAAAAAAAAAAATAGGATTTTTGGGCAGATGCATGTTTAGATGAAAAGTTAACCTCTTATCTACAGTGACTCACAAATGCTGCGACAAACTTTCTAGGGGAGGTACGGCACATCAGGGGCGTAGCCAGGGGGGGGGGGGATATCGGGATATATCCCCCTCCGAAATTTTGGATTAGTGATGAAATTCCGTCTATTTATACACATATAAGTTCATATCCCCCCCCCCCCCGAAAATTTTCCTGGCTAGGCACCTGCGGTACATCACAAATAATGAGAATCATATAGCAATGTGGGTCAAAAACGCCGTTTTCTCTTACCTGTTAGTAATCACTTTGGGAAAAGATTTGAAGTGTTAGTTTAAAACTTCTTAACACAGTTTCATAAACAATGGGTTTGTCCTTAAAATTTTCATGAGTGAAATGAAACAGAAGTTTTAAAGTATCGATTTTAGTCGCGTGCTTTCTGTGAAAGATATATTTGATTTTGACGAACAGTGGCCGGAAAGTTGTCTATTATTTCAGCACTTATTCCGAAGTGATTTTTAGGGATGCAACGGATATCAGGCAAACATACTGCATCCGGCCCATATCCCAAGTCACTAGCAGTAGCCGGATATTACAAATATCCGGCAGTACATCCGGCCTAAAATTATGTGCTGAGAAATAACATTAATAAACATAATAAATGAATAAATTCTAAAAACTGCAATAATATAAAATGGGAAAAACAAAGTTTTGTGAAAATATTTTGTTTTCAATATTTTTACCATTTATAGAAAATGGGGGGGGGAAGGGTTAAGTGCTTCTTCTTTTAAGATTGGAGTAAATTATTACTACTGGAAATTATTGTGCAAAAACACTGCTTTTGAATCTTTATAAGAATTCGTTTATCTTTCCCCCCACATCAATTGACCCTGCTTATGAGAATAGTACCACAGCTTGCTGTGGTACTGCTGGCTGGTAAGAAAATGTCTCTCAAGACAGAACATTTTTTTTTTCTTTTTATGCTCATTTGTTGTTAAGGCAACTATGACAACTGCACAATTGTAAAGTGAAAAATTTAACATATCGCGCTGGTGTTCATAACTTCACATGCTAGGTGGGGAAATTAAAGATGCAGTTTGAGACAAAAAAAAAAAAAAAAAAAAAAAAAAAAAAAAAAAACTGCAAAATGGACTAGCAGACTGCGCGGGAAATGTTTTACTTTTGAACCGCTAGGAGCGCTGCCGGTCACTCGATCGCCAATGTTTGCATATTCGAAAGGCAGTTTGGAGAAACCAAATCCCATCAAGCAGTTACGGAGGGTGTTGTCTTCTATAGTCTAACTCCGTGGTTTTTCATACCACTATGCTCCGGAGTTATACGCACTAGCGGAGTAATACACGAAATTAATTTTTTGGAGTTGTGTTCACCTTTATTGTGGACATGCAGTGTACTATATTTTCTTTTAAGATCCCGAACACTGTACTCGTAGAATAAAAGGAAAAGCTTCATGAAAACGATAACCGCTGTCTGAATTCTTTTCTTAAAATGTGCACTTTCGTAACACACATGCAGTATTACGTAAAGGGAAAAAATTATGTTCTAAATTCCTCTAAGACCAACATCATCTTATTACTTTTTCTTTTCTTTGTCGAAAATCTGCTGATTTTGAAAGGAAAAACAAACCCGAAATTTCACTTTAAAAAACAATAATCAAAAGCACCATAATTTAAAAAGATGTGATCTGTGTGTAGGTGAACACTCAAGTGAAAACTTGCAATTTTAAATAGCCGACCTATTTCGTTCGTTTCGAAGATACACACGTTCGATTGCCTTCCGACCTGGGGGCGATGCCGAAGAGAAGTAGAAAGAAAATTCTTTTTTTTTCGACTTAAAACAGTATGTAACCTTGAAACCTCAAAAAAATGGTAGGGTTAACCATAGAGTAGAGAGAAATTCACCAAAGAGTTCGCTAATTATTCAAGTTGATGAAGCGAGGGACGTTTAACATGAAGATATAAATCTCCATCTTCTGAAATGTTTGCCTTTCTTTTTTGTCGCAAGTGGCGCATCAAAATTGACATACATATGACGTGTGGAGTGGAGTTGAGGGAACAGAATTATGTTAATCCTATTTTACAGTTGACTTACGGAAAGTCGTTTTCGAAAGCAATTATTTTTACGAACGTATCATTTACTTTTCTTTTTCATCTTCGTTCTGTGTAATGTATACAATTTTTTGTTTTAAAGTTTCTCCATAAAACTTTCCCCTTGAATTTTTTTTCATATTACTTTTTAATTGTGAGTGAATGCATTTTACTCTTTGACCGCTGCCGCGAGTGTATATAATTGTGTTGATTAACAGGGTCCGACATTAAAATGAATTATCTGTGTAAAGAAATAATGCCGCGAATTCTGAATTTTCAATTACCTCGGAATCGATAAACATACAAAATTAATGATAATTAAATAACACTATTATTAAAAAAAATGTAAGTAATAAAAAAGAAAGCTCTGCGAAAAAAGTGGGAATGTTAAAAAAAAAGTGAATTTTAATATCTGAAAAAAATCTTAAAATGATACAAATTCACAAGAATAAAACAGGGTGTCTACCAAATTTCTGAAAGTCAATTTCCTGACTTTTGGGAGGTCCCGCGAAAAAAATTCCTGACCAATGCATTTTACAATGGGGAATTGCACAATGCCCTCTCCCTTGTATTTATATTTGCATATTTTGTACAACTTCTTGAAATACAGGATTAAGCTTTCATCAATTAAAAGAAAAAGAAGTAGTCCCAATTTATGATGGAATTAACTAACTGTTCTTGGAAAAACGGTCCTAACCCATAAGTTACCAAGATAATTTGTCTTTTACCCTCCCGTCACGATTAATGAGCCCCCATTTTTCCCTCCTTATACAAACGCATCGCTTGATGCTTCCGCGGTCCCAAAAATGCGTTGCAGTTGTTTTCGGTTTCCAGTCTGACAATTAGAGAGGGAGGGTAAAAAAAAGGACACGAAAAAAAATTGATTCTTTTGGTGAATTTTCCGGACCCATTACTCAATTTCCCGGTTTTTTCCAGACTTTCCGGACCCATTTTCCAATTTCCCGGCTTTTTCCAGACTTTCCGGAGCGGTAGACACCCTGTAAAACCAAGTTTTAATGAGATCGGAAATGAATGCCGTTCATGCTCATGTCAATATTTCGCAGAGGCCATTGGGTGCGCCCATAATAAAATGGCCGGTCATTGGGGCCAGTTGCAAATGTTTGATGAGCATGTGCCCATCAAACCACACACGGAATTTGGCATATATGTGAGATTTGTGATCGATTAGACATGACTTTTCAAAATTCGTAACCTATGGAGGGGCTAGGGGAGACAAAAGTACTTTTGACAAATCCATATCTGTCTGAAAGAAAAGACTCCATTAAGTTTTGCTTCAACATGTGACACAGCATGGGCACCTACCAGTAACTTCAAGACATAATGAAAATGTCGGATCCGATTAAATAATTTCTCTCGAGCGGATAGTATTTACTTCGTAATAGTCTTACTTCTTTTTATTTTGTAATAATTAACTAATAAAAGTGTTATGCTATTTTTTTTAACTTTACGTTATTTTAATGTTTTTTAATAATTAATGTGGTGAATGGGGTAACCGATGGAGTCTAACGAATGAAGGTAAGTGAGGTGTTATTATAAAATAAAATAAATATGTATTGACTTTTCTAAAGCTTTTTATTTTCATACATATATTCATTTTTATTTATATATTTTTTCAAAAGCCACTATAGAAATGCCTCACTCATGCTATAAAAAGAAATGTGACTCCATCTCACTTATAAAAAAGGTATTGTTTAATAAAACACAACAACTTAAAAAAAATTACTACACATTTTAACATAGCAAAGTACCTATAGCAAGCTAAACAACTTCGGTATCACATTGATTGATTTTTTTAAAAGGAAAACAAGCAAGAATCTGAAAAGCAATTAGAATTACAACCGGAAACTGGAGGAGTAAAATAATCTCAAGATTAAAATCCCGTAACGGATGAAAGATTGAAAAATAAGTTCTTATTTTTTTTTTTTTTTTTTCTGAAAGAAGATCAATCGACCAGATTAGATATGTTATCATGGCAGCCGTTTGAAAATATTAATCCCAGCTTACAAATGACATGTAAATAAATCAATGCTAAAAATGCACATTCTTAATTTCCCGCATTTAGATGAAAATTTTAACACTAGCACTACAGCGTTTTCTTTATACCAGTGGTTCTCAACCTGGAGTTCATGGAAAGAAAATGTGAGAAGGCGGATATGTACAACGAATTTAAATAAATAAAAGAAACCACGCATGTGAAACTTTTGTACGCCAAAATTGTTGAATGCCTCTTCTATTTATCCTTATGGTGGAAAGAGCATCCTACACTTTCATTAAGAAATCTGGAGTGACTCCACTCGACTTTCCGAACACCTACGATTAAGATCATGACCAACCATTTAAATAAATTTTAATCGATGAATCCTTCTAACATATATACCCAATGGAAGCTCCATCGAATGCGCCGTTTAAACGCTAGAGCACTTTCCAGAATGTCTCCCACAGGCCATAATGTAAAAGAAATCTTGGTCGTAGCCCTGTAGAAAAACTATAAGTCCTATACACATCCAAATCAATACCGGTCTTACGATGGTGATTTATAACATATATATATATATACCCAATTTGAGCTCAATCGAATGAACCGTTTAAAAGCTAGCGCACTTTCAAGAATTTCCCCCCGTAGGCCGTAATGTAAAAGAAATCTTTGTCGTAGCCCTGTACCAATATCAATACCGGTCTTGCGACGGTGGTTTATAACATATATACCCAATTTGAGCGCACAGACACACACATACATACATCTCGTAAAAATAGCAAAAATGAATTCAGAAGATCTCAAAACGTGTCCATACACCCAAATCTCGAAGTCGAATTTTTTCAGGATGACAATGCTTTCCTCATATGGTACATGTTCGGAAAGTAAAAATACAGAAACATGTTAAATGCCGCCCAGTATTTAAAATTGAATTTGGCTTTTTTTTAACCCAATTTCGAAAAACTATGTTCAGCAAAGCAAGGACAGGGCTCTGATTAATGTGCAAGTAAAAGAAGCGACGATAGTTTTACGGTTTATATTTACAGAAATCACCTTATTTATACTAATAACAAAACTGAATGAAAACAAATTGAATTTGAAAAATATTTTTAGTTAGAAACTGTTAAAATTGTACTGTTCTAGAATGTAAACAGGAAATATAAAACTCTTTCTATTTTAATTGGTGTTTCTGTTTCATTATTGCAACCAGATAAGAATATAATCCAGGGGTACAATTTGTGGAAACATTTTTGTAAGAGGTATGCGAATGAAAAAAAGTCGGGAACCACTGCTTTATACCTTCAGTTACGGCGATCGTTAAACCGCTGATTGATTGAAACGCGTAAAGGACCCAATATTGGACTTATACAAATTTAAAACTCATACTATGTATAATGAATGTGTCTGTGACGCATGCATACACTGAGAATCTTTAATGAAAAAAATTGGGTCAAATTACACTTTTCAAAGCGAACGCTCTTTTTGACTCACCGCAACTGAAGCTAGGAAAAAAAAAACCACAATAATATTTGTGTTATAATTTAGTAGTGATGCAACGGATTTCAATTTGACCGGATAACTAATATCGGGCCAAAATTTCAACCAGATATCCGGCAGCAGTATGTTTTCTTATGCTTCAGTTTTGTTGTCATTAGTTTTCAGCCGTTAATATATATTTTTAAATTTTCTCATTAGTTTTAAAACATTTAATTCAAAAATCAGAATTATTTTTCGGACTGTTTCAATAAAATGACTGCCTGTTGGAAATGACTGCCTGAAAATGGGACGCAGATAACGCTGCCATTGATGAATCAGCTCTCATTCAAATATTAGATAAATGTCTTTCAAAAGCAGTCATTAAAAAAAAAAAAGCATTTTCATTCAATTGTTGGAAAATCAATGTAACTAATTATTTCCTTACTTAATTAAAAAAAATATTTTCACCAGTCAGCAGCTGGCTGTGCGGCACAGCCAGCTGCGTCAAAAAAGGGGTCCTCGGACTGTGGCACGCGAGGAACGTTCGATCGTCCGCCCTCTTGCTGGTCGTTCAGTCGAGCGATGGCAACGGCTGCCCTTTTTTCAGCATTGGGAAAGGGTTGCGCCTCAAAGGGTCAACACAACGCGTGTACTTTTTTTTTTCCCTAACAGTGTAGTCGATCAATTCAGTGTTTCAAGGAATACAATAGCGGGAGATTTGACTAGTGGACACATCTTTCGGCATCTATACGGGAAAGGGGGCGCAGTGGGACGATAGATATTTTCCCATGGTTATGTTACAATTCAACTTGAGGGAGAGTTCCGGCTATTTTTGTTTCTACTGACACCATTGGAAAAATCAGACAAGCTTTACTTTTTGGATTTGCGCAATAAAACATCATCCAATAATCAACACCTTTGCTTAAGATTAAACTTTCTTAATTGCATGCACGTAATGACCCTAATTCCATTGATAAATTTTGTACAACTTTTGAGTTTGGATTTAAAGGCTTCTTGGAGGTACGGTGGGACAGTGCTTCACTGTGGCCTGGCAAGTACAGGAAGGACAATGACACATTTATCATTTCCAGTAGACTTTGGATATAATTCCATGGTATATAATCGACTTCAATTAATTTGATGTTACTTTATTACTTTTAATTCATCCAACATTATTCAGCAAAGAATTTCACAAAATATTTTAGACATACAGTTAGGGCTGCAAGGTCGCCAAACCACATAACCGGACAGACCAGCCAGTTTGGCCGGACATATGGGTAAAAAGGCCGGGCAGCCTACAATGTTGAGGATTTTGTCTCAGTATTAATAGGTACGACAAAATTTGTATGTAAAATCAAGCTTTTTAGATTATTACCATGAATCTTGTTAAATTCTAATGAAATATAAATAACATCAAATGCCAAATCAGTTCAAGTACTTTATGACTCATCAGCCAAAGTCACCAGTCAAAAGCCTAACAAAAGCAGGACACCGTTCAGTTTGGCCGGACACGCAATCAAAAAGCCTAACTATGTCCTGCTTTATCCGGACGCCTGGCAACGCTACATACAGTAAATGGAAGATTAGTAAAAAGAAAAAATCAATGCTAATGCAATTCCTTCATTCTATCTTTTAATTTTTGATTTCAATAATATAAAACTGAATCAGCCGAATGGGTGACAAGAAATAAAATTCAACACGGTTTAAAATATTTTTAAAAAATTATTTAGTCGCGCGTAGAATTAAAAACTTTATACAAAAGAACAAGTTTCCTGTCTTTCACATTTCCTAGTTTATTTCGCAGTTTTGATTGTACTAGATCATACGCAGAAAATAGTCTTTCCACTGATGTTGCTGTACAAACTGCTTATGTAAGGAGCTGATTTATAGAGATTTGAGCTTCTTCACATATAGAATTAAAATGGGTATT
This sequence comes from Cheiracanthium punctorium, assembly GCA_038373885.1. Lineage (NCBI taxonomy): Eukaryota > Metazoa > Arthropoda > Arachnida > Araneae > Cheiracanthiidae > Cheiracanthium > Cheiracanthium punctorium. The sequence goes on along the minus strand of JAWZYV010006863.1, from coordinate 70,445 downwards.
CCACCAATCTAGAGAAAACATTTCAGATACAATTTCTCCCTCGAACAAAAAATCATAAAATGGATCAGCCTTAGCCGTATAATTTCATTACAATGGATGTGAAATTGCTCGAATAATCATTATTAACAAATTCAAGAGCAGACTTTTTTTCTTGCTCACGTAATTTGTTTCAACAGAAACGTGGGTCTAGTAACCCTTTGAGGCACAACCCTTTCCCAATGCTGAAAAAAGGGCAGCCGTTGCCATCGCTCGACATCACTACCAACAAGAGGGCCGACGATCGAAACGTTCATCGCGTGTTACAGATCGAGAGACCCTTTTTTGACGTAGCTGGCTGTGCGCGGCCACAGCCAGCTGTTCGTCAAAAAAGGAGTCTCTGGATGTGTGGCACGCGATGAACGTTTCGATCGTCCGCCCTCTTGCGGGTCGTTCAGTCGCGCGGTGACAACGGCTGCCCTTTTTTCAGCATTGGACAATCTATCTAGCTGTTCTTGCATTCTTCCATTTTTCAGCAGGTGTCAGTGCTGTTAAAAATAATCGTGACAATTTTTTTACGGGAAAGGACGTGCTAAAAAGTAAAGGATTCTCGTGGAGCTAGGTCGCCCGCCACTATTTTTATAGAAATCGAATCTATTCGTAGTGACTGGCAACAGACAAAAAGTCAGAGTTGGGTGTTCCCAGAGCGGGAACACTGCGCTTTAAAGGGTTAAGTATGCCAAAAAATGAGCAGGACCCAAGGCTAGATTATATGTATCGGAAAATCTATCTTTTTTTTTTTTTTTCTTTTTCTTTTAAATCAAGATTTTGCTCAATGAGCTTTCACTCAATGAGCACTTCTTCAGGTGAAAAAAATTTCGAAGTGGATAGTTTTTATTTACTAAGAGGTAGTATGCATAGTATTTTAGCCGAAGCTAAGCGGAGCATATAGCATGGGAGTTACATAAATGAATAGGGGAACAAAAAAACTCGATGTCAAAATTTCCCTCAAAACATTGAATTTTCCAAATAATATCCCTTTTCCCATCAGAGCCGTATTTTCATTGATTTTCCCCTCAAAATAGTAAATTTCCCTCTAGTGACCATCACTGGAATTGAATCGGTGAGTGCAGAAAACACCTCAATCACAAAAACGAAATTTTTCAGAAGAGAGAAAAAACTTCATAACTCCTCCAAATTTTCAAATATTTAAACTTATTACTTTCCGAACATGTACCATGTAAGGAAAGTATTGTAATCATGAAAAAATTCGACTTCGACATTTTGGTGTTTTGACACGTTTTGAGGGCTTCTGAATCCATTGATGCTATTTTTACGAGATGTATGTATGTATGTGTGTATGTGTGGTATGTCGATGGTTTGTGTGTATTGTGGGTGTATGTGAAGCTGAACTACGATAGCTCCTGAACGGGAGCATTCGATTGAGCTCGAATTGGATATATAGGTCATAAACTACCGTCGCAAGACCGGTATGGATTTGGGTGTGTATAGGACTTATAGTTTTTCTACAGGGCTACGACAAAGATTTCTCTTACATTATGGCCTATGGGGGAATTTCTTGAAAGTGCGCCAGCGTTTAAACGGTAGATTCGATTGAGCTCAAATTGGGTATATATGTTATAAACCACCGTTGCAAGACCGGTATTGATTTTGGCGTGTATAGCACTTATAGTTTTTCTACTGGGCTACGACAAAGATTTCTTTTACATTCTGGCCTATGTGGGGAAATTCTTGAAAGTGCGCTAGCGTTTAAACGGTACCTTCGATTGAGCTGAAATTGGGTATATATGTTATAAATCACCATCTTAAGACCGTTATTGATTTTGGTGTGCATAAGACTTATAGTTTTTCTACAGGGCTACGACAAAACTTTCTTTTATGTTATGGAATAATGGCATATGGGGAGACATTCTTGAAAGTGCGCAAGCGTTTAAATGGTGCATTCGATTGAGTTTCCATTGGGTATATATGTTTGAATTATTCATCGATTAAAATTTATTTAAATCTTGGTAATGATCTTAATCGTAAGTGTTCGGAAAGTCGAGTGGAGTCACTCCAGATTTTTTTCCTCTGTCATAACATGCATTTATGTTTCTGTCATGCAAATATTACCTAATTTATGAAGTTTTATGAAGTTTTTTCTTTCTCCTGAAAAATTTCCTTTTTGTAACTGAGATGGTTTCTGCACTCACCGATTCAATTAGTGATGCAACGGATATCAATTTGGTCGGATACCGGCTACCGAATATCCGGCCAAACTTCCAGCCGGAAATCCGGTCGCAGTATGATTTCTTCTTTTTTTGTTTTATTTTCACTCGTTTTCTTAGATCATTGAACTATTACTTTTATCTTTAAATTTTCTCATTAGTTTCAAATCATTTCATTAAAAAATCAGAAATCCTTTTGGGATCATTTCCATGAATTTATAACCAGTTTTACTGTGATTAAAGTCATGCAATTAAGAATGTCATGGATGTTTTCCCTCAAGAGTTAGATAAATATCTTTAAAAAATCAGTTCTTGAAAGAAAGACATCTGCATTCAACTTTTGGAAAATCAATGTAATAAATTTCCTTACTTTTTCAAAATTGGGGTGGGGGATTTCTCCCCAGTCAATTTATGGTGGAAAAAAAGGTAAACGAATTCTTAGAAAGATTAAAAAGCAGTGCTTTTGTACAATAATTTCTTCCAGTAATAATTTACTCCAATATTAAAAAAAGATAGAAGTACTTAATTCTCCCCCCCCCCCATTTTCTATACACGATAAAAATACATTCTAAAGAGTATTGGAAGCAAAATATTTTCGCATTTTTTTATTATTGCAGTTTTTAGAATTTATTCATTTATTACGTTTATTTATGCCTCTCCAACACACAGGTACCAGGTGTTAATGTTCTTAATTAGAAAAGGAATATTCTCGTACTTTCTGGTTTCTTTTCCATCCCTTTTTTAGTAGGAGTTTGCATTGAAAACAATATCTTTATCTCTACTGTTTCTAGATTTCTGTTCCCTGAAGATGGTGTAGTTTCCCTTCACAGTACTCCTTAGATTAACTGATTAGTATTATATTAAGTGTATTTTTAAACTAATAATTAAATATTTCTATGTAATAAAAAATGCATGTTTTGTAATTAATTTTTTCTTAAGTTTTGCACACACATACAACAAAAAAATATTTTTTTTTGAGAAAAAATTGATTTAAATCAGTGATTAGGGATACACCGAATATTCGGTTGGTATTCGGTATACTGCCTATTCGGCAGACAAACCGAATATTCGGTTCGGCCGAATACTTAAATATTCGGCAACCGAATAGTAAACAAGTTTAAATATTCACCAATCGGTAAACAAATACATATTTTTATATCATGAATGACAGATACAGTATAGTACCATAGTACTAAATTGATTCATGTTGTTACTTACTAAATATCACATGTGAATAAGCGTTAGAAACCCTTAGAAAGTCTTCCAATCAAGGCCATCCTTGGCGGATAGCCCTAACACAGCGTTCCACAATCACACAAAAAAACTAATATAACAATGAAATTAGTTTTAATATAAGAGAAAACACTCAGATGTTAAATTTGAATTTTGTTGCCTTAATTTTTCTTTGACAACATAAAAAACAACATAAAAATTTTTGTTATGTTGTCTTGGAATGTTTGAATTTTTCTTAAATCTTATGATACATTACATTAACCTTGCTATTACTGATTTAAATTTAAAATAGTAACCAGAAAAAAATCACAATATTAAGTGTTTATAAATATGTAAAGTCAATTAACTGCTAATTTTTTTTAGTAAAATATGCATTTAAAAAAATTAGCAGCATTTCACTAATATTTAAAAAAGTTATTAATAATATATAAAGGAAACACACATGGATATTAAATTTTGCAGCATTTTAATTTTTGAAGTTTTACACCCTATGAAATATTAAAATAAATAAAAACTTTGTGAAAAAAAAACACACACATAAAAGGTTACTTATAAGGCGTAACAATCGTTTCGGCCAAAAAATTCTTTCGGTCTTCATTAGACAAGCTCTTCCGTCTTACTGAGCAGCGGGAACTGTTTTTTTTTTTTTTTTTTTTTTTTCTCTCACAAAGTTTTTATTTATTTTATCATTTAACACTATTTTGAGTGTTTTTTTCATATGAAATATTGTTTAAGAACAAATTAATCATTGCAGTCAAAGTTTAATAACGATTAAATAAGTTTAATAAATTTTAACCAAGTATTCGATATTCAGCCGAATATTCGGTTAGAATTTTAACCCAATATTCGGTATTAGGTAAAATATGGTATTCGATGCATCCCTATCAGTGATTTAAAAAAATTAAGTGATTTAAATCGGTGAACCCTGAATATAGATGATCTTTTTATGTTTTCTACTCATGGTCTCACTGTACCCCAACTCCTGTCCTACTGCGCCCCGAAAAGGGATAACTTGAGTACCAGGCACGTATCCAGAAAAACATTTTGGAGGGGTACTAGTAAAAAAGTCAGAACTTTTCACAAAAAGACTATATCATTATCATTTTCATAACAAAAATCAAAATTTCGAGCCCCCCTTAAGTACGTCCTTGTTGAGTACCTTTTGAAAATTAATTTTCTATTCGCAGAATGAAATAAGGATAAATTCTGGGGGGGAAATTGCAATTGTAGCTAAAAGTTGTGAAAATACTGTTCTGTGTTTAATTTTTATTTTTAATTAAAAGGGAGAAATAAATTTTAATATTTAGTGGGTCGCTTTAAATAACAGTGAAAAGTGAAAGAAGCCCTGTTTTACGGAGTAATAACACTTTTTTTCAGCCATTAAGAGCGAAGTAATATTTTTGCACATTTCACGGTATTTGTATTATTGTATGTTCTGCTTGTATTTAAAATAAATATGAATGGTCTAAGTAATATAACGGCTCGGTTACAGTTCTGGCTTTGCTACCAGGTAGGTAATGCCAACTCCACGTATTTATATCTCTATCGTGGAAAGTGTTTTTATGCCACCATAATGAAATTTAAGCCCATCCGAGTTGGGTTTTATTTGGTCTGATCACTATACGAACACAGCCGTAACGTTGGTCGGACAAAACTGGATATGAATTAGGGATGCACCGAATACCGAATATTCGGTTGAAATTCTAACCGAATATTCGGCCGAATACCGAATACTTGGTTAAAATTTAGTAAACTTATTAAACCGTTATTAAACTTTGGCAATGATTCATTTAATTAGTTTATTCTTAAACAATATTTCATATTTCATATGTGTAAAACTTCAAAAATTAAAATCCTGCAAAATTTAATATCCAAGTGTTTCTTTTATGTATTAATAACTTTCCTAAATATTAGTGAAATGTTGGTCATTTTTTTACCTCCATATTTTATTAAAAAAATTAGCAGTTAATTGACTTTACATATTTATAAACAATTAATGATATGAGTTTTTTTTCCTGATTATTGTTTCAAATTTAAATGAGATAGTAATAGCAAGGTTAATGTAGCGTATCATAAGATTTGAGAAAAATGAAAAGCAACGAAATTTAAATTTAACGTCTGAGTGTTTTCTCTTACATTAAAATTAATTTCATTGTGATATTAGTTTTTTGTGTGATTGTGGCAGCACTACGCTAAGGCGATCTGCCAAGGACGCGGGGGGGTGCCTCAGTAGGAGGACTTTCTGAGGGTTTCTAACGCGTATTCACATGTGATATTAGTAAGTAACAACTTGAATTAATTTAGTACTATGGTACTATACTCTATCTTTCATTCATGATATAAAAAATATGTATTTGTTTACCAATTGCCGAATACTTTAATTTGTTGACTATTCGGTTGCCGAATATTTAAATATTCGGCCGAACCGAATATTCGGTTTGTCTGCCGAACAGGCAGTATACCGAATACCAACCGAATATTCGGTGCATCCCTAATATGAATACACTAACACCCATAGGCGTAGAGTTATATGAGCCCGAGGGGCTCCAGCCCCCCCCAATAAATTGTGAATAGGGGCTGAGCCCACCCAATAATTTACCACTCAATACAGAAAACTAATTTATACTAACATAAAAAAAGTATTTCACGCCATTTACAAACGTTTAAAAAACGTTTTCTTTGCTTCTATTTTTAACTTATAACAGGGTAGAAAGATACTAACATGGATACTTACCTTACATAGGTGTAGAATTCTATGGACCCATAGAGCTCGAGCGCCTCCAATAATTTACACTTACACATAGTAAGTCATAGCTGCCAACTACTACGGAATAGAATTAACCACTTTTTGTAAACAGTCTATTTTAAAATTATTTTTTTCAAAATAGTAACCAGCTCGAGCGCGCAGCACAAAAATTTTGCTATATTTTAAGCCGAAAAATCATGTAGAAGAAGTGGTTAATACTATTCCGTACTAGTTGGCAGTTAAGAGTTAGTTATATGTACATAAATCAGTGGCGTAGCCAGAAATTTTTTAAGGGGAAGGGGGGGGGTACGACTTCTGCGACTCACATATATGTATACGGTACGGGTGTATGATAAGGGAGTGAGGCATATACATTTTGTATGGCAAAAAATTCCTCATGGGGGGTATAACCCCCCCCCCTTGGCTACTCCACTGACGTGAATATATGTGGTTGTGGGGCCCGGCCCCCCCAATAATTTTGAAAACTTTACGCTTATGCTAACACCATCATCGGACGCCATTTAAGTTTAGCAGTGCGATTATACAAAGCATCCAATGGCATCCTCACACGCACAAAAGGGAAATAAATGTTCTAAAAATCCTTTCATGAAAGAGAAAGAGAGGAACAACTGCAGACAAGGCAAGAACACCGGATAACGCCATTCTTTCGAGTACAGTTTTTGTACGTACCACTGGCGATAACTAATTACTGGGCACTGCAGGAAGAGCTGCAAAAATATCATTTATACCTACTGATTTTTTTTCTTTTTATTAGCTTCTTGCTTTAATGGTTCATCTTTTTTCTTCTTTTGTCTCTTCAAAACATAACAGTGGTAACTTCCCCCCACCCTCCCCTCTTGCGGCGTGATATGGAGATGTTCAATAATAGTTGAGCAATCCACGGATTTAATGAACGTCGTGACGAAGAGATCTAGGATTACTTTTAGATCCGAGTTACAAAGAAAAGAAAAAAGAATAAAAGGAAAGCAAGCCCATCATACAGAAAGCAAGTGTTTTTAGCTGAAGTTCTTTTCTTTGGCAGCGTGAATTAATTTTTATACCCCGAAAACTATCCACCATTATTTGTTCTTATTTCAGTGTTTTGTTTTCTTTGCGCGCGGAACTGCGAGAAATTCTATGGTTTTGAAAAGCGAATCCGGTTTCAATGCATTTTAGAGTTCAATGTTTTTTTTTTTTTTATTAAGGTTTAAAAAAGGGTTTTTCACCTCAAAAAAGTAAATAAACAAGCAAAAATTTTGAACAATCGTTCAAGAATATGCGCCATTTTTCTTTCTTCATGGGAAAAACCAGTTCGTACTCCCAAGCAAGTGCAGGTCCCTTTTGTGTGTCTGGAACTGTCGGCTCCTAACATTATTTTTGAATTTTTCTTTTTTAATTCACAAACTGGCCTCTTTGATTCAAAAAGGTTTCCGACCCCTGTGGATTATTAGACTCAATTTCGGGAGCGAGACGAATAGAAAGAAAGCTGCTTGGTACGAAGGAACTAATCTTCGTCTCCTCCCCGCTACAGGCCAGGATTTTGTAAATGGCATTGAACAGTCTGAGCGCCTTGATAAACAACCGAAAATTATTCAAATATTATTTGATAAACTTTATCAGATATTCCATCAGGCAGAATACTTGTAGCCGAGTGACTTCTGGATAATTAAGATTTCCTTTTCTTTTTAACATGGAACGTTAGCCCTTTCAGACCCTGCGTCCTCAATTGAGGACACAAAAATTACCTATATTATACAGAATGGATGTCCTAATTTGTGCACATCAAGACAAAGCAATTTTCCTCGAAAATAAAATAATCGAGTTTTTTTTTTTACTTACAATATAGTATAATCATGGGCGCCGGTAGCACTTGGCAAGGGGGGGGGGTAATGCCCCCCCCCTGGATTTTTGAATGCAGTGTTTCCCTTGCTTTTTTGCTCTTTCCAACATGGTAACTATACGTTGAAGTAGTCTTTGCCCCCCCCCTGGGGAATATTCTGCCTGATGGAATGAGTATAATATCTATAATCAAAAGAAGAATTATTCAATTCATAGAGAAATTATTTAATCAGGTCTGAAAGGATTAAGACATTTAAGACCGAATTTTTCAAAACTATACGCTGGTGTATTAATTATATTAGATTGGTATTAAAAAATTGAGCGTTTTCTCGTTTTAATTGGTTTTTAAATTACCCCTGGCAATAGCTTTATTTCCAATCCCTTAAATTCAGGTTTCTTTATTGTAAGTTTCAGTATAATGTTTGTGACTATAGCTAGTTCTATGTATTTGGCCGCCTGTGTGCAGTTATTGTTTGGATCGATGCTTCTATTCAGTATATATCCAGTAAACAACAAATCCAGTAATATAATCCAGTAAAGCAATAGGTGCTGTTTCTATTTAGAAAATACCCCGTGACTTGAAAAAAAAACAGATGTTTATAATCCCTCATCGATTCGGCACATCGACATTTTTGCTTCTATAGGTAGGTATAGGATCTCCAAGATAAATACGGGATCATTTTGGAGACCGTTTTCACAGAGATGTTAACCCAAACCTTAAAGATATAAATCCAACCTTAAGATAAAAACGTGAAATTTAAGAATGTATTCCATAGAATTTAGAAGAAAACTCACAGAATGTATAAAAGAAACATTTTGAAAAGCGAAACTCGAAAAACGTAAAAAAAAAAAAAAAAAAAAAATTAAAGTAACATATGTAATACGAAAAGAAAATTCTTATATCGCGTAACAAAAAAATATAAACATACATTTAAAAAAAATCGCTAGTTGTAAGTTTGGCAAGCGTTACACGTTTGGCAGCACAACAATGTTCTTTGATTGGTATTCCAACATGTGTTATCGTTCAGAGAGTATATTACTGAACGTTCTCTGACGTTCTGAACTTATTGTGATCCTTGTAGAAATTACGGATGCGACATGTTTGTAAAATTTATAAGAAGTGATTAAGTATATATTCCATACATGTTGATAAAGTATACAATAGACTATGTGAAAAAACATCGATGCCAAACAAACATCGTTTCCAATACATCGATGGATAAAATATCGATATGGTTCGAAAACATCGATGTTACACCCCTGGTAGAAATTGCGTAGCCAAAAGACTAACTGTCACTGTTCTTTTGATACGGATATTCTTTTAGCTAGTTTCTTCACTAAAGAAAAAAAAAATGGTTACATCAGTTTCAATCCTATCTACGCTTCATTCAATTAATCTTTCAATTAATGGCAGATTTCATTCAACCACCGTCAAGAGTATCTTGATCAAAATCACGTGTGCACACTGAAAGGCACAACCATTAAAATCCCCTGTTCTGTCAATTGAAAGAGTTCACTGTTCTTAAGCAGAACTTTTCTTTTTTTTCTGATTACAGCTTGGCAACGATAACAGCTGGCGTGCATCTATTTGAAATTGCTATGACCCCGAAGGATGACAACTCAGAACGTTACGAATGGCTTCCGATGAAAAGAAACAGAAATTTTAATGGGGTGCTTAAGAGAAAAAAAAATGTTCATAAACATAAACCATGGGTGTTGAGTTTAGTTTTGGTAGTTATTTAAGAGTTTACTAATTCACGACTCCCACAATAATGCTTATTAAGGGAATTCATCAACCACACAATATGAAATTTTGCTGAAAATTACGATTCCGAGATTTATATACTAAAATAGTTTATATGGACCTTAAAGGCATCTTCTAAAACATCGAAGCCCTGTTTCAATTAGAGTACAGGCTATACCAGTTTTTATAGACCTGTTCTCTGATTAAGACATAAACTCGTTAATCGTTGATGAATAAAATCGTTAATCACGTTTATCTCAATTAAGGCTTTAAAAGCCCGAGTTTTTGTTTTCAGAAAAAAACGAACCCACTGGGTTTTTTCCAGAGTTTTGGAGATTTTATCAGTTTTTTTTTAGGATGGCATAGGATGAAACATTTCATTCAATTACTAAATACAACTTAAAGCAACTAATTGATTACAAAAATGTATTATACAGGAGTCGATCCAGGAATTTTATCCAGAGTCCCAGCTTTGTGAAAAATTGCTTTTTTTTTTTTTTTTTTAACTGAATTTCTCAGCACATAATTTTGTGACTTTCAAAACTTATTTCTGTGACTTCTCATAGTAATGTTTAATGAAAAAGTCACATTTTTGTTGTTGTTAAAATAATGGACAAAGCATTAAAATGTGGGGTAAAATGCCAATGAGATTGAAGGGTCGTTTTAATCGATTGTATTTTTGTGAAGTGTCTGTTTTAATGGATTATAATTTTGTGAAGGAATCTCAAAACGGACCCAAATTTCGTCTGCATCGAACCCCGTTATAAAGGAAAAATTGTTTAATTGATAATGATAATAAATTACAATTATCAGTTATACACGAGAAAATGTACAAATCAATAATAAAAGTAGCCAATCATGGTTTGTTTTTAGATAAATTGATTGTTAGCAGTAATTTAATAGTAAAATTAAAGCTCTATGCTAGTGTTGAATTAAAACTTTTAAACTAATCTTTTGTTAAGGTTACAATATCCTTATTCATTTTAATTCAAATGATAGGATAAAAAATTTTCTAGAAAAAGTAGTTCTGATTTTTTTTCTGGGTGCAGTGGTGGTAAGGAGGGGGGGGGGGGCGTTTATAAGCTTTGTAAGGGGTCTGCTGATATTAAGAGATGATTTAGCTATGTAATTAAAGTTCACATTTTAGAGTTAAAATTTTGATAAAATACAGTTGTTTTTTTTCAGTGGGTATTAAAAATAAATAAATAAATAAAAATTTTCGGGTTGAGGAAAATCTAACAACCTTCTCTCGGTTTCTCTTTTGAAATTTTACACCTTCGAAATGCTAAGCAGGGGTCGATATAGGTATTTTTTCCAGGGTCCCATTTTTGTGAAAATTGCTTATTTTTGTGAATTTTAATACTTAATTTTGCGAATTTCAACACTTATTTTTGTGGATTTTCATACCAATTTTTAATGTAAGTAACATTTTTTGTTAAAATAATTGATAAAACAGAATAAAATGCCAACGAAGGGCCGTTTTATTTGAACGTAATTTTGTGAATGGTCCGTTTTAATCAATTGCAATTTTGTGAAGGGGCCGTTTTTATCGATTGTGAAGAGGCTGTTTTAATCGATTGTAATTTTGTGAAGGGGCTGCCAAACGGACCCAATATTCGTCTGCATCGACCTCTGCTAAGGCTTTGTCAAATAATGATGAAATTGCCAATTTTTCTTACTTGAACCTTAAATGGCACGTAAGACATGGATCGGATTAGCTACACGTTAATTTTTTTTAATTAAAAAATGGCATTGCTCATGATTTTTTCCCCTTTTCTGTACTTATTCTAGTTCTTTTTTCTCTGAAACTAGTGCAATGAACCAAAATCCGATCCGTAAAATTTGTTCAAAATCTTAGAATAACATTTTATAAAATACTTCTAGCATAATCTCAACATCTGCAATACATACATATGAGTAACACGTCTGCCGAATATAGATTTTACTTATGAGAGACTTTCGTAACAGCAATAGCTTCCAGCCTTGTGCCAAAGAGATGCCGCCAGGAACGGGGAGTGATTAATCAGTCGCTGTCGAAATCATCCGCTTTAATCCTTGACTGATTTTCAGTTTTCTTAATAGATCCGTCAGAAAAGAATAATAGTAATAATGCATACACAGCATCCTTGACTTCCCCCTCCCTCCGTTACAAAACATACGCAAGCTGTTTTCGTTCTTCCTCCAGACCGTGACACTTGAATGCCAAATTACGGTAAAAGAAAATGAAGAAAAATTAGTAAAGGCAGTAGGCATGCTCTTTTTTTTTTCATTTTCCCGTTTGCTGTTGCTATACGCATGTCAAGAAGTATATTTTAAACTGAATTTTTATATTGTTATAGATATTTCGTTAAAATCATATTTCTTTAAAAAGTATCTTATAACGAATTGTTTGCTTGTTTGTTTTTCCTGTTGTTATGCTTGCCAAAGAGTTAGAGTTGGAAAAGAAACCGGTTTATTTGAAAAATCCCCAAAAAACCGGGGTTTTTGGTTTAAACCAGGTTTTTTTGGTTTTTAAAAAAATCCTTTTACAATTACCTTTTACATACTTATAAATAAAATTATTTGTTAAATGTTCAAATAACAATTAATATTCCTTCTGAAAGTAATTAAAACAAAGTAAATAAACAATTGTTGCTATGCTTATGTGGACATTGAAATCCTTCAATTTTAATATTTTATTTAGAGGTACTATTTTTTACATTTAGTATATAATACAATACAGCATTAATTGTTTACTGCGTTTTACAGGGAATCTTGCACTTAGATTCATCAGTAATAATGGTGATAAGTTGTACAAAATGATATTTTTAAGGTTTAAAAATAAGTTGTTAAAACACAAAACCTCTATTTTAGAAACAAATTAAAAACGCAGCGGATAATTTAAGTTTAATTAATAATTTTTAATAATGATAAAACAATAAGGAATCTATTAGATTGATATAAAACTTTATAAGGATACTAATAAGCAGATACTTATAAGGATAATTTTAAAAGATATCACAACGTATTCTATCTGTAGTATTCAGAATTTTAAATTATTCTTTTAAAAAAACCAATTGGTTTTGAGAAAAAAAACCATTTGGTTTAAACGATGGTTTAAACCAGGCCATCCCTGCAAAGAGTATGATTAAAAAAATATTTATACTTAAAAAAAAAGTCCGCCTCATTGGGGCATTTTTAACGTCCCCAGCATGTAATTTATTAATGTAATTTTACGAGCCCTGTATATAAAAGAGTTGTCCACTTTTATTTTTTATTTATTTATTTTGATGCTGCCATAGATCTCAATAGTAAGAATATAACGCTAATTTTAGTGCGGATGAACATCTTTTACCTAATGACGTAACGAGTATTAGGCCAATATTTGGTATTCAGCCTCACGCCTTCATAAATAACCAGGCAAGCCTTTCACTCACGAAAATACATTTACTGGCATATAACCGGCACATAAACGAAACTTATACCGTTATATATGCACACAGAGTTGGTTTGAAAGTACAGATGGCGGGTTCGGCGAAGTCAGGCCTCAGGCCCTCCATCAGAGGGGAAAAATCGCCTTTGTCCAGGGTTTCGGACCCGCCCACAAACACCAAAAAGCCCACTTAAAAAACCCAATAAAACCCACACAGAAGTGGGTTTTTTTTTGGGTTTTATTAAAAATTATCAAAATTTTTCCTTTCTTTCATTTAAATCATTTGTTATTTGACATTAAATACATATAATATTACCTACATAACTTAGTACATTATATTAGATAAATATAAATATGCCAGTTTAATTTTTTAATAATTATTTTTCCAACTTCAACATAAAGAATAATAACCTTTTTAAAAATAATACCTTGAGCCAATTCTATCTGCAATATTTGTTTTGAAATGAACAGGTGTAGAATGCAGGCAGGGATAACTTAGTAATTTATCTCTTTCATGAATAAGTTTTTAAATACGAATAAAATATGTAATTATCAATATAGTGACAGAAAAAAAATCCTTTCCCAGATAAGAGAAAAATGGGACATGTCTCTCTCTTACAGCTTACAAGCATAGGAAACCATCCTGTATTCTATTAGTTGCTGCATTACTTTAGTACTGATTCATTATACATTGTTTATGTGGGATTTAATATCAGACATATTAATTCTAGATTTTTTTTAAAGTAAAAAGGAATATATATTCAAAGCAAAAATGAATAACTATAAATAAAATTATTAAATAAATAGTAGTTCTGCAGTAAGTTGGCCTGCAAAGGCTTTACTGACTTATATTCTAACTAGACAATATAACTATGACTTAAAAAACATAAAGGTAAAAACAATTAAAAAGTTCATAAATTTAAAAGTAAAAGAAAACAGCCAATCAAAAACAACATATTTTTCTATGTGAACAATAATATACTTTTATCTATGGTCGTAAAACAAATTAGGAGCCCTTTATAAACATCAGCAGAAAAAGATAGTACTGCATTAAAGTTGAAGTTATTTTTACACAATTAATTAATTAATTATTATTTTGTAATGGAAGTTTTCTTTTACACTAAAATTATTCTGTTTTGAAATAAAACCATAAAATTTAAATCCAAAAAGTGTTATACTATAAAAAAAATCTTAATAAAACCAAAAGAAAACCCAAAAATACCCAAAAAAACCCAAAAAAAACCCAAAAATACCCAATAAAACCCACCCGGGTTGGGTTTTTTTTTAAAAAACCCGGTTTTTTTAAACCCTGCCTCTGTCTTTCTCATTCCTCGACTTTACGAGACCGCTCAGATCAAAGTTTATGGGAGAGGTTCAATTATTGAGATGTAAAAAAATGGAGTATCAAACATACACATCTAAAAATGCTAATTATTCGAACAAAGATACAACCTATTCGGCCTTTTCGCCGAATATTGAAGAAGCATTCGGCTGAATATTGCTATGTATTCTGCTGAATAATTTTAAAAACAGTAGATAATATTATTTTTAAAATATATTTCACACAGAATGTTACATAATTATACTTTATGTTAATTTTCTACTATAAAATATACCAACTTATTCAGTTTTAAGTTGTATTAAACACTAAGTGATATTACAGAAATAAAAACGTTTTTTCCTGATGACATTATAAATCAGCCAGGCTTATTTGTTTTGTATTAAAGTAGTGGCAAATGCTATTTTTACTTTTTTGATTAGCAGTTCATCCAGATATCCCTTCAAAGCCATTATGGAATATTAAAGATAAGATTTAATACAGCACATTCCAGTTTTTTGGGTCATATTAGGATGGAAGTCATTCGGCCTAATTAAGTAATTAATATTCAGAAGTTTATAAATGATATTTAGAATTGTCACACAAACATAAATATTCAGTAATTTTTACCAAATTTAGACGTAATTGTACAATCTCAATACTAAACATATTTATAGCATATAATGATTATAATATATATAAACACAATTATGCCGCTATTAGTCATTATTTAACTTTATAATAGGTATTTCTTTTTGAATAACAATGAAACATTTTGATAAAAAATACACATAATTTTTTTTAAATGATATTTATTTATTTTTTATTTTTTTAGCGTATATTTTCAGACATGAGTTTGCAAGATATATACTTACAAAAAAAGTTCGTTAATTACATTTGGAAACAAAATATTAGATTTTATCTGCTAATTGAATTGAAGTTCTTTTCTTGTGTCTCCAAAAATTTTCATGAAACTAAAACATTTCTGCAAGTCTTTTCAGGTATGAATGTATTGAAGAAAAAGGTTGGGTGCTCAACACTATTACCAACAAAAAAGGCAATAAATAAACAAAGTGTCAGTTTTTTTTTCCAGGGTCGCAGATTTACTGCCCGGGTAGTTTCCCATTTTCCCCGCCAGAGTGGGTTTTTTACCTTAAAAAAACCCATGGGTTTTGGTTGTAATTTTTTTTTTTTAAAGATAAAACTTTGATTTGCATCATTTTAAAAGAAATACCTGAATAATAATTTAATTTATTGTAGAAGCATTTAATTTCTTACAAAATTTTGAAGTTCTATTTCAATTCAAGATTATTTTTATCACAAATGAAACTAATCCTAATTTCATTCCGTTGCTTTTATGAAAAATAAAAAAACTTCGTTTTCTACCACTCGTAATACTGTTTAAAAGTTACTTTTAGTAATTTTTAGTTGTTATTTGAGTCATAGAATTTTCTATGACCAAACAAACAGTATTCTATATAATAATAGTTGTTTAAAGATAATATGTAACCGTAAAGACATAAAGCTATACAAATGCATCAGTTAATTTTTATTGTTAGGAAAAGATGTTTATGCAAATATAATATCCAATATTTCTTCATTAGAATATTTAGACTTAAAACAACCATTCAAATATGTGAAAATAATTTCTTAGCTGTATAATAAAAGCAGGTCTGGTTGCACACCACAAAATAAAGAAGTGCACACATCAGGCGCGTAGCCAGGAAAATTTTTCGGGGGGGGGGGGGGGGGAATATGAACTTATATCTGCATAAACAGGACGGAATTTCATCACTAATCCAAAAATTTCGGGGGGGGGATATATCCCGATATCCCCCCCCTGGCACACATTATGGCATGAAAGGAATTATAACTTACCTCTGTGTTATTCATTAACTATTTAAATATTAAAAAGAAACGTGCTGGTAGGTTTTTGCCATTCATTTTTTATATTCTTTTTGAAACAAAGATAAGATGATAAACCTTTGTCTAAGATAGTAAAAATTATCCATATGCTTTGTTTTACTACACCCACTAAAAAAAAGTATTCAAGTAAAAGCCGAATTTCTCACTTCATTTTAGTAAGTAACTAATTAGTTTCTAAAATTTTCACAACTCGAAATTAAATTTATTGTTATTTGTGGATATATTTTAAGGGTATGTCACTTAAGTTTCTATTACTTATAATTTAGTAAGCTAATAATTATTTATTCAAAAGAATACGCAGTGAAAGTTTTCAGAAGCAAATTTATTCATTCATTTATTTTTATTATTATTATTATTATTATTATTAATTAATTATTTTTTTTGAGGGCAGCGTGACAAGTTCCCTTTGTGAATTAAAACCTAATTTTATGTTTGTCTATGGCTTGAAATTTGCACTTTTATATGAGTAAATTTTCAAGTTCAACTACCAAAAATTTTAATTTTGCCCATTTTGTCCAATAAAACCCGGTTTTTTTTCACCCTATAAAGCCCGGGTTTTTTAATAAAACCCGCCCGGGTTGGGCTTTTTACAAAAAACCCGGTTTTTTTTACAACCCTGGTTTTCTCAACCCATTTTAACCCCACCATAACACTTGAGATTTTTTTTAAATACAAAATAAGTGTAGAGAATTTTTTAAATGCAATTGGTATATCAACGTATGATTCTGCGGAAATATTTTTGCAAAGTTTTAACCCTTACTTGGCAAGATTTTTTATTCGGAAATGTTGATTAATTATAGTTTATATGTATTCTTTATATATGGTGACGGAAATAATAATTAAAAGAAACGTCGATTTGTTACAAAAAGTTTTATTGAGCGTATCACGTAGGGCACGTTGTCAGACTTATAACAATCAACCTTAGAAAATCAAATCGACGTATCAAACCATACACTGTGCCAAAAATAGGGTTAGTACCTTAGAAAAATCAGATCAACTTATCAAAATCATATGACAATTCATGACACTTCACCTACACTAAAAGCCAAGATATGTGCCAAGAATATGGTTAAAATCTGAGTGCTTAAGATGTAGTTCTCTTAATTATATTGAAATTATTCGTTCGAATATACATCATTAAGCAGATAAGGAAAAATAAATTTAGCCGATCTATCTGCATCTAGATGTACTATAGAAAAAAAAAGTTTTGGCATTATGAATAATTTTTTTCATTAACAATCCAATGAAAGCAACATATAAATTGAATGTAAACTGAAAATAAATTGAAATATACACTGAATTAAAGCTTTAAAGTTAAGTTTTTTAAATTTCATTCTTGCGATGTTCAAAGTTTTACATTCATAAAATATTAATTTTAGTGTAGGTGCAGTGTGCACTCTTTACTGGCAAAAAATTACTGTTCATTTTTAACATTTTGGCAAATATAGATATCTTATTTTAATGAAAAAAAAATATTTTAAAATGTACGGATAAAGTAACATTTTGTTTCTGCTTTATTAACACGTTTTATAACATTTTGATGTTTTACGTTGAGCAAGGCTCGAAATTAACGGTGGCCCGCTGGTCCGATACCATTATGATACAAACCACCTAGAATACCAAATTTGTTGGTCCGTCCGACCAGTAACGTTTTAATTGCAAATTTTCCTCATTTAGTTCCAGAATACACGTCATCTAATTTTACCACCTATTTGAAAAATAAGTTGATCTAATTAATGTTTTCAAAATAAGTATTAACTTTTTTTTTAATTTCAGCTCTTAAGGGGTTAGGGGTAGTCAGAGGCGTGAAAAAATGCCATTTTTTATTAATTTTTTTTTACTAGTAATTAAGTTTATTTCACATAAGTAAAAACATAGTATCATTTCATCATACTTTAACATTACTTCACTTAAATTTCAAAAAAAAAATAATAATTATTTTACAAGTTATGGCGGTCTAAGTTGAACAGGTTTTAATAATGGGTCCTTGCGGTGACCATTACAGCTCCTTGGAGATTCATCTAAAATCAATGAAACAAAAAAGATTATTTTTATGGATAGATAATCTTGTGCCTGATCGAAGCTTTTTTTTTTTTTTCAAAATTAACAAAATGGCGGTCTCTGGAAGTTTTTTTGCAGATTTTCGGGAAAAAACCAACAATTAATTGTTTATAAAAATTCGAAGTTTAAAAAAAAAGAAAATCCTTCGATCAGGCACTAGCTTTTTATGTTTTCTAAAAGCTGTATAAGTTTCATTCAAATCTATCGAGCGGTTTTTGAGTTACAGTGGTCACCAGTTCAAAAAACATAGTTTTGAGAAAAACGCATTTAAAGTTTTACAGTCGATTGATGTACAGTAATACGAATAATTTCAATACTTACACTGAGTCATCTATTCCTGGACTATATAAGAGTTCTTCAGCCGTTGTAGAACTTTCTAAAACATCAATTTGTTGTTGTCTACGTCGCATTCTACCTTCGCGAGTGCTGTCGTTAGCGCGCTGATCAGCTACTTTTACACGTGCACTATCGGTTTTTTCAGTATACCGATGCGAATTAGGCCCACAACTAAGTCCCAGTGTGTTCATTATTACTAATAATGACTTTGTCCCTTCATTAAATATACTCATAGCTACGTATGCAGCAATTTGAACAATGGTAAAACTAGTATTGATAGTTTTTGGGCATATTTTCCACACTAGTTGGTTGAAGCTCTCATTATTATTTTGATTAAATCCACCTATACATCTTGAAAGTAAATTTTCATTATCATTCAAGATCTTCATAAATAGGCTTGATTGCTTTTAAAACTTCAGGAGGTAAGGGAGAATTATGCCGCTAGCTAATTGTTCTCGGAAATATTAGACCGCTCGAGAGCCTTTTATTCTTCGCTAAATAACTCGAAAGATATTTGTCGGATTCACTTCAAACTTTCAGAGAATATTTTTAAGATACTATACTTTAAGAAAATGCAAAAAAAAAAACTAATTTTTTGAAAATTTTGACTACCCCTAACCCCTTAAGAAAATCACTAAGTCCATATAACTTCATTTGTTTTGCAATTTTTAAAAAAATTATGTAGTATATGGATCAGTGATAAATGTGACGGACCAGGGAAGTCACGGAGTCACTCATCCTTTGGACCACTGGCTAAATATTCTAATTTCTACCCCTATAGAGTTGGTTAGATGTACATATAAGAGAATTAAAAAATCTAAAAGTGACATTTAAATTCAATTAAAAAAAACAGTAAACACAAAAGAATTTTTATTTAAAAATAATTAGATTGTGCATATTCTTAATGATTTATGCCCTAACATTCTGGGATACGTAGCCGACTGTAGTTCGATAAAAATAATGATATATTACGCCATCTTAAAAATGCTATATATTTTTTAATGTATCACGCGATAGTAAAGTTTGCAATCTATCTTCATGTTTAAGAGTTTTTCATAAATAAAATTACATAAAAAGCTTAAAATACACTTTTGAGCTTGTTGTGCAGCTTGCTTTTTGTCAGCTTGCTTTGCCATGGCTTCAGCTTGCTTTGTCCCGAATTTTTTTTTTCGAGTCCCTAGTCACAATTTGTTTATTTTAGTTAGCGCTCAAGGGCGACAAAGCAGGTTTAGTTTTCCCAACAACAGCCTTAAACGCTACCTTGGAATGCAAATTGACAAAAGTTGCATAGTAGGCATGTTAATACAGAGATGTCTTGATTAGTGGACTTAATGGTATATCACGGCCCAAAATTTAAGAACCGCAGTGATAAAACATTCATACCGCTCTGAAAAACAGGAGCATTCATTAAATTTAATATCTATTTTCTCAAGGGATGATATAAATCCTTGTTGTGCAGTTAAATCTTGATAATCATATATGAGACAAGACAACCAACGGATTATCAAACATTTGGATTATCAGGATCTCTTGTTTTTGACAAAAACTTGTCATAAGTCATGTGCTTTAGTTTGGTACACACAACGCAAAGCATTAGGTAAGCTAGAAAACAATGACGTAAGAGGGAAGGAAGCACTGTAGCGGGCATGCTTGTTACCCGCGGAACGGAAGATAATATGTTATTTGTTTCCCAAAAGCGCCGGATTATTAAACGTACCGAACTAACCAATCACCGGATTATCAAGCGTATATTATATACGGGCCATCCAAATTTTAGCATTTTCACTGCGTAAGTCGCATGAATTCATTAGTGTTCATTCAATTTCCCATCCTAAATTCATCAGCATTAAACCTTATTTCCGGAAAATGCTTTAAAATGACAAAGAGAGAACGTAAATTTTTCAACCATATATTTCTTTTTAAAGGAAAAAATCATTTTTTTCATACAGTCAATGTCAAAATTTATTCTATTTACTTATATTTCTATTACTGCAGTCATTAGCGTAAATTGGATAATATGGTTATGAAACAATTAAGGCGCAAAATTAGTGGCTGATTAATGGAAACCATACCAATCTATGCATTATGACCAGAGCCGGAGTAAGCCAACAGTGGCTCCTTCCATAAGTATTCATTCAGTTTACAAAAATTAGAAAGTCTAGCACTACAGGCTTATTTAAGTGTCAGGCTTTCTAGTCTTGTAAATGCTTGGAACTTTGTTTCAACCGAGAAAGGGCAGCCCTTTGGTACCGCATGGTAATATGATTATATGTGTATTGACCAGACATCCATCATTTTTCTCGAAATGTTTTATTAAAACCTTTTTTTTTTTTTCGGTATAGTTTAATAACTTTTTTTTAGAGAATTGTTAAAGTTTAAGCAGAGAGAAACAATTTTTTGGAGACAACACATTTATTTCCGATTGTCAGAAATGCCATTTTGAAACACCACAAAATTTTCTCATGAAAGTAACTATCCACAGTTTAAAATAAATTCGAACGCTGATGAATACCATAAAATTTGCAGTAAAAAAAAAAAAAATTGTAAATGATGGCTTACCTTGATTTCATGACCTTTGAAAATTCCGGGTGTTTCCTTATATCCGCATAAAAAAATCACAAGTATTGGCACTCTATAGACAAGAGGATCATTTTATTCCCGCTTAAAAATAAATCCAGTAGCCAGAGTGGAGGCAACCGTTTTCACAAACTTGCTCTCTCGAATTAAAAAAAGAAAAATTCAAAACAGGTTCTTTTCAGAAGCAACTGCGCAGCATCTCAACTTTCATAACATCCACTTTCCGTCATTAATATCACAGCGGTATTATTTAGTTACTTATTTAAATTATTATTCTTATTTCACATTGGAAGCCAAGAGCGAAGAGAACACGTCCCGCCGACAAGATGAAAACTGAAAGCCAAGCAGACGATCTCGTTGCTCTCTCTTCTTCGTTCGGAGAAGCGCCGTGCGACAACACAACTTGACTCGGCCCACTTCTCTTTTAAAAATGCTTGTTTGGTTTCTGACGGTTGGATCCGATAGTGAAAACGCCGCAGTTCTGTTCTGTTTTTTTTTTTTTTTTTTTTTCTCTCTCTGCCGTGCTTTGTTTATTTACTTATTTATTTTCTTCTCTTTCGTTCCTTTCACCATTCCCCCTCCCTCCACGGGTGGCGGAAAAATTAGGTCGAACGGGTTTCCGAGCCTTGCGTGATCTGGTTTGCCTACAAAACTCGAAAGCTTTGCTAATTAATGTGTGTGTGTGTTTGCATGATCACATAAAATGGCGATATGTTTGCTGTGGAATGTGTCGGTGTGTGTGATTCCTTCCAGATGATTTATTCTCGCTAAAATCATCTCACCACTGATTAATTAATCAAAATAATAATCACTATTACTTAACATTATCAGTCGTATGTAACCAACTTAACCCTTTGAGGCGCAACCCTTTTACGATGCTGAAAAAAGGGCAGCCGTTGCCATCGCTCGACTTAACGACCCGCAAGAGGGCGGACGATCGAAACGTTCATCGCGTGCCACAGATCGAGAGACCCTTTTTTGACGACAGCTGGCTGTGCGACGATCGAAACGTTCATCGAGTGCCACAGATCGAGAGACCCCTTTTTTGACGCACAGCTGGCTCTGCGGCACAGCCAGCTGCGCCAAAAAAGGGTCTCTCGATCTGTGACATGCGATGAACGTTTCGATCGTCCGCGCTCTTGCTGGTCGTTCAGTCGAGCGATGGCAACGGCTGCCCTTTTTTCAGCATGGGGCCATCTATCCAGCGGTTCTCGCATTCTTCCATTTTTCGCCAGATGTCAGTGCTGTTCAAAAGTATCGTGACCATTTTTTGACGGGGAGTGACATGCTAAAAAGTAAAGGATTTTCGTGGAGCTCTGTCACCCGCCACTATTTTTATAGAAATCCAATCTATTCTTCGTGACTGGGAACAGTCAAAACGTCAGACTTTGGTGTTTCCAGAACGGGAACACTGCGCGTTAAAGGGTTTAGCCAAAGGTTTAGCTTTTTTATCAAACAAGAAAGAGATCATATAGATCATATTACTATTCTTTCTCTTTCTTCCAAAAAAGTTATCAATTATTACACCCGCCGTTTAATGAAATCGGCCGCTTAATCTGATCAAATCGCTAAGAACGGAATCAAATTTATACAAATGTGGACTAAAACAGCCACTTAATTAAATCAAAAATTGAAACCGGTGAAAATAAAACTTATAAGAAATATGGAGGAATAAAAGCACACAGCAACCCATTATATCTTTCTGGTGAAACATTCACACCTTTAGTATTTGAAACCACGGTTGCGACAAACACACTTTTGCCCCATCAGTGGCTCAGAGGGTCTGTCTGCTCTGAAGACTGGAAGGCGGGAGGTGCCAGGTTGGAACCTTGGTCGCGCCTGCCGACCTAGCCGTTCGGAGTTTTCCCGTGGTTTCCCCCGAAATATTGCATAAACACCGTCTAGGATCCCCTAGAAAGTCCCCCACGAAGGGCAATCCCCCTATAGACCTGGGACCCTAGTGCAGTCTTTCGGCCAATAATTCACAAACAAACACACGCCTACTCATCATCTATCCTAGAAACTTTAAATAGCTATCCGATTACTAAAAGGAAAAAATAACGTTTTATGCTGTATTGCTCATTTGCTGGTTAGTCCTATCCATCTCTAGAGGGTAGCTAACTGGACAGAAACTATTTTTCGGCTGAGGTAAAGAAAATTCGCTCAGCATGTTCACTATAGTCAATTTTAGGAGACTAATTAGCCAGTGATCACAAGGGATGATTTTTACTTTCCGAACATTCAATCGAAGTTTTCGAACAGAAATCATGAATTGTATTAGAATTAAAATCACAAAATAATAATATAAGTATTAATGTAGTACGATGTATATTTTGTACATATCTTGCTATAGCCATAGGCGTAGCGGCACCTTATATCCTCATATATGTTATGTAGTACTCGATTAGTAAAAATCACGAATATTTACTATTCGATGAATCGATTAATTCATTCGAAAAGCATGTCACTTATTTCTCCTCTGATTGTGACGCTGGAAGTGACATTAACACATGTTTTAAATTGCATTTCTGCAAAAAAGGGACTTCTGAACAGTCTGGGGAAAATATCAAAACCTGTAAAAAACTCTTCACTGCATAGAGAGAGAGAGAGAGAGAGCGCTTGAAAAAAAGAAAACAGTTAAGGGAGGGGGGGTTGCGCCCCAAAATTATACAACTAAAAGCAGGGCCCTCGCTAAAGGGGGATAGGGGGGGAGTCTCCCCCACCCACCCTAACACTCGGAAAATTCTATTAAACTTGGCAAAATTAAATACCTAGCTGACAAATTTGGTGAAAATGTTTTAACGAAAACTATAATTTTCTTTCTATTTCTGGTACATTACACAAACCAAGTTGGTAGTTGATAAAAAATAAGTAAGTTGGTAAAAACCGATATTTGACTTGGCAGATCAAAAAATCTCTTAGCAATGGCTCTAACTAAAACTGAAGTAAAAGAATTAAAAATGAGCATTTCAGAAAGCTTTAGATTTCGCAGTTTGCCGACCGGATTGTAGGGTGGGTAAAGCACCGTACTACGATTTCGGGTCCAACGCTCGGGGCTCGATTCCCGACTGGGTGTGGTTGTCATTGGTCCGTCCCTTCATAGGGGGCGATGTTGATCCACCTACTAGGTGCCCCCATAATAAAGTGACCAACCGTTGGGACCAAAGGCAGAGGCCGGCCTTTGAAAAAAAAAAAAAAGATTTCAGTTTTTTTCCCCCGTTTAAAAAACTGTATGCTAAATTGTTACATAGTAATTTTCCTGTAAAGGAATGCTTCATAATTTTGTCTACTTGGTAAGAATTGTTTATTTCTTATCTAACTAATATATATACTATTTAGGACAGCTTTGCAGCCCATAAATACAAGCCCTCCTTTATTATGGAGTTGAGCCCCGCCATGGCCTAATTGCTAGGCTCCGTTCCCATAAGAACACAGAACGTGAAGCAGCAACAGCTTGGCCAGTGCGTGGGAGGGTGGAAACCTCACTTGGCTGGGCTTCTGAGGGACATTGTACGCTAATGGAAACTGGTGCATGTAAAATCTCTTCGTGGCTCCGATGTCTTCCATATTCAAATGAAACCTCTTGGGATGCTTATTTCAGGTGCTAGGTCTCTTATCCGGAATGGGTTTTTAATTAGGAGACTACGAATAGGGGGCAACGACGGTCTGCCTAATAGGCGCCCCCTGATAGAATAAACAGCATCTCCGGCCCCCGTAGCGACCAAGCCAACAGTAGGTTATTACAAGGGGGAAAAATACATTTGTTATGGAACTGAATAAAATAAAAAGGATAACTGAAAGAAAATATGGCACTATGTGACTTTAAAACGACTTTACATAAAAAAGGAAAATCACCAAAGTTACGTAAAGTCTAAATCTTTTGAAATACGATCCTCTTAAATGGAAGGAGAAAAAACAAATAGCGTTCCCACTTCCTCAATGAAAACTACAAAAACTTTCAGCACAAACTTTTCAATTTTTCACGAAAGTGATTATTTCGAATAAAAAATTCTTACAGAACCTAAAATTTATATAAAAATAAATAAACAAATAAATGACTTATCATTAAAGTGTTTTTTTTTTTTTTTTTTTTTTTTCGAATACACACGAGCTGAGATATTTTTGAAGGAAAAATAACTATTTGCATCTAAAAAGATTGCGACAATCTTTATATATCATTTTTCATAGTATCAGATTGAAACGAAAAAAAAAAAAAAGAAAGAACGTGTTCTAAGGAAAAGTAGGTCACATTTCTCTAACCCATTAAAAACGTTCGAAATTTTCTGATGGAAGGGTAGGAAAACATTAATATTTTTCTGTTTCTATTGAATCCGGTTTCTCGATCGCGCTGCCTCCTTGCATTATTATTCGAAAGGGTTGCGGAAGTGGTAGTCTATTTGTTAGTCATATACCTCTATGCTTTTTATGTGTGCATATATCACTTTGTTTTCGTTCCAAGACCACAACCGTTTTATTTATTTATTTATTTATTTATAGATGAATGCTGAATTATGGATGAAGAGAAAGCAGTTCAACCTGAGGCGGAACCCTTTCCCAATGCTGAAAAAAGGGCTGCCGTTGCCAGCGCTCGACTGAACGACCCGCAAGAGGGTGGACGATCGAAACGTTCATCGCGGGCCACAGATCGAGAGACCCTTTTTGGACGACAGCTCAAGACTTCACGCTAGGAATGGATGCGAGATGGCTATTTGCCAGACGAGACAAACATTTTTACAATTTGTCAGACGAGAGAAACATTTTAACATTTATACAACATTTTTCATTGGGATTTCTAGAGACGAGACAAAGCTTTTCGTCTGATTTTGGGACGCCAGAGGCCTATTTTTCGTCTCCCCTCCAACGATCGTCTTACAACTAACCAAACCATAATCCTCCTTTCTTAATACATACCGCGGTAGTTTGAACAAAAGGACTACTTTTTGACATTTTCTTTTCGCATAGATAGTTACGATTGTATTTTAGTAAAATATTCGTTTCCTACGGTGCGAAGAACGGGCACGCAGCTGGTAACATAAATAAAAGTACAGTGGATTTTTTAAATTTAAAACTTGGGTGCATTGCAGTTAAAACTAAAGAGGACACAGGAAAACTACAGGACATATGGGGCCCTATTACTGTTTTTTTTTGGGGGGGGAGGCTATCCAGTGGAATGTTCTTTACGCGAACATGCACGTTTGAAGAAGGTTTGTTCGTTGTGTTAAGCAGTGGAACAGTAATGGACGTTTATAAGATAATGACGTCCGTTTAAAATGCTTTACTTTTTAGGCTTTTAAAAAGAGGCTTTTTAAAAAATGGAATGTTAAAAACTACGTTAGTATCTTTGTTTTAATTCCTATCGTTTCAAAAGCTGCGCAGTAGCGTCTTCGTAACGAAATGGTTAAAAATTTGTCAATTTGTGGTAGGTGGACAAATTGACTGTTTTAAAATTTTTTGTGTAAGATGTCTTTCATCTGATTTATTACTTTCCGAACATGTACCCTGTAAGGAAAGTAGTGTCATCCTGAAAAAATTCGACATGCAGATTTTCATGTATTGACACGTTTTGAGGTCTTCTGCATTCATTTATGCAATTTTTAAGAGATGTATGTGTGCGTGTGTGTGAGTGAACACGGTAGCTCCTAAACGGGGCATTCGATGGAGCCCAAATTGGGTATACATGTTATAAACCACCATCGTAATATCGGTATTGATTTTGTTGTGTATAGAACTTATAGTTTTTCTACAGGTCTACGACAAAGATTTTTTACATGATGGCCTATGGGGAGAAATTCTTGAAAGTGCGCTAGCGTCTAAACGGGGCATTCGATGGAGCTCAAATTGGATTTATTTGTTATAAACCGCCATCTTAAGACCAGTATTGATTTAAGTGTGTATAGGACTTATAGTTTTTCTACAGGGCTACGACCAAGATTTCTTTTACATTTTGGCGTATGGGAAGGAATTCTTGAAAGTGCACAAGCGTTTAAACGGTGCATTCGATGGAGCTTCCATTGGGTATATATGTTTGAATGATTCATCGATTTAAATTTATTTAAATGCTGGGTCATGATTTTAATCGTAAGTGTTCGGAAAGTCGAGTGGAGTCACTCCAGATTTTTTTTTCTTTTTGCTGATTGACGAGTGTTTTTACTTAAACTTTTTCTCCAGCCAATATTAGGTAAAATAATTCTGATGGTAAGTTCTCTAAGGTCCTCTGCTGTGGACCGTGTACGCTAAAGGGAGCTGGTCATACGTAAAATCTGTTAGTGGCTCCAATGTCTTCCATGGTCAAACGATGCCTCTGGGAGTGTCAATCCAGGTGCCACGTCTCTCATCTGGGATTGTTTCAAAATTAGGCGACCACTTATAAGAGGAAATGCTGGTCTGACCATTAGGTGGCCCGGGAGCCTGAATTGCTTTTTAACATTATGAATAATGCGAAATGAATTCGCTTTTCTGTTAATTTGTTTTAATTTTTACTGTTCTAGTTGAATTTTTTTTAAGGATATGCGGTATTAAATTTCCTAAATGTCAACATACGCGAATTACTACACTGAAATTAATCTGAGTTTGGGATGGATCTTATAAAAATGAACGTTGGCTTATAGGGTGTACAATATCATTTTTAAAAAAATATTTATTTTCTTTTCGGAATGATCAATATTTATAAATAAGTTTATTAAGCATTTATTTTTCAACTTGTCTTTTTTTATTTGTTATAATTTATTTCTGTTCTTGAAAACATATTTTGTTAAAATAAATCTATGTCTGATTATGAATTAAAAATAAATAAAAGGAAAAAAATCCATGCTGAGATGGCCTAAATTGATTACAATGTACTTTTTGTAATATTTAATTGATACTCTGAAATGCATTGTAACACCATGATAAATCTAATACAATAGTTAATAACAGCAGAATTTCGATGCGATCATAGCGTACCATATTTTTAAATGTCAGTGTGTGTGTGTGTGTGTGTGTGTGTGTGTGTGTGTGTGTGTGTGTGTGTGTGTGTGTGTGTGTGCATGGGGGAGGGTGAACTTTAATCTGAATTCTGCTGGCCCACTTCTCGAAATGTTATTTGATGCATTAGTCAGTTTCATTACAATCTGTATAGAATTTAGAAAACTTTACTTTTTCCTGACAAAATGGGGACCCCCCCCCCCCTCACTTCAGAGGTTAATCGGACACTGGGCGCCCCCCTCCCCCAATAATGAAATGACCAACATCCCGTCGTACCGCCCAAACCAAATAGGCCGCTGATCTGGTCATTAGAAAAAAGGGAATATCTAATTTTATATTTTAATTCTATTAGATCATTTAGAGCCTCTAAAAGTTGGGAGGTCCTAGGCCATGGCCTAGTTGGACTTTGCGATAATCATTATATTTGACAGACCGGGAATATAAGATATTTGACAGCCGATAGGTCAGGCAAAACTGCTTACTGACAAAAATATTTTGCAGCTCCAAATTTAGGACAGAGTATATGTAGTAATTTTCAGCAATAAAATTTTTTTGAAGGCGCGGGGAGGGGTTGGAAATTCGAAAAAAAAAGAAAGAAAAAAAAAAACCCAACCAAGAAAGTGTCAAGGTACGATTTTCATTCCAGGAAACTATGAAGTATTCAAGAGAGGTTTCCAAGACGACCTTAAAATAGTACTGCAACTACGTGCTGTTTCTAATAGAGATGAGTTCGGGCTCATTTTTTGAAGCCCGAGCCCGAAGACTTTTAATCCGAGCCCGAGCAATATTATTTAAGTCGGAGCCCGAGCCCGAAATTTCAGATAACATAAATAAAATTCAAAGAAGTAATTCTTTGATAGAATACAATAAATTTTGCAGTTTGTCCAAATTAGACAAATAGAGTTGCAAATTTTTAATGCACTTTCTAATTCTTTATATCTATGTTTATGAAATAATGTCCGCTCTCATGACTAACTAAGCAATATAAGCCGCCACTCTGAAATACCCAAAGAGCTTCACGCACCTTCTAGGCGGCCGTGCCGCTATTTTTTTCATGTATTATATAAATGTTTTGATGAATCTTTATATAATGTTTTTCATGTACTTTTATTTTCCTCATGAATCACTTTTTAAAGTCAGTCTTTTTAAAGTGGTTCAAGGAGTATGTTCAATAAAAGAGAAATTTTTCACGAGCCCGAACGCAATTGTGAATTACAGAGCCCGAGCCCGTTTCGGGCCCGGGCCCGGGCTCGGGCTCGGGCTCGGGCTTTCGGGCTCGGGCTGAGCCCGTCTCATCTCTAGTTTCTAACCAGTACAGCAAGTATGTTAAACATTCTCATAAGCAGAAGCTTTCACATATTCGCCCTATACAGCATAGAATTTCGGTCTATGAACTACAGTTCTTACTACAGTACATCTTCATTTTCTGTAAAAAAGGCGCTGTTTTAAATTTTTTTATGTGGTCACCTAATGACTTCCTTGTACGTCTGCTGAATTGCAAACTTTTTTAATGCACATTTGACCAGTTTCTGCTTGATTTGGTAGAAGAGCAGCTATAAATACTGCATGTTCTTTTTTCCGACAGAAATATTTTTTCCCCAATAAAAACAATAACTATTACACTAACTAAAGTTTTACGGTTGAAAAGAAATTCCTGGAAGCAAGAAAAACGAAAATGAAAAAAAAAAGCTCTTGTGAAGAGCTAAAATGGCAATTTACTATTTATCAGCAGAATCAAAAAATCCATTAATAAACAAACACCATGTGTGTAATGTAAACAAACACCATATTAATGTAAACAAATACACCACATAACTTATATAACTTATTATTATTATCAAAATACTTATGTTTAGAACTGAGAATTTGTTTTATAATTGCTTGCTTCAAACGCTTTGTCAAAATTAATTTTTTTGTTCTTATGGGACCTTCAGTTTTTTACGATGAGAAAATTAATATCATGGGTAAAAGTTAATTCTATTCAATATTTCTTTATTTGTCTATTTATATTTGTTTATTTATATCTGCATATTTGTCTACTTATATTTCATAGTTATTTGTGTAGTTTATATACACACCTGAAACAACTCATATGAGTAATATTGCTGCTCTCATGAAATTTCTCGTGGAAAATTTTTGAGACGACAGGTGGCTGTGCGGCACAGCCAGCTGCGTCCAAAAAGGGTCTCTCGATCTGTGGCACGCGAGGAACGTTTCGATCGTCCGCCCTCTTGCGGGTCGTTCAGTCGAGCGATGGCAATGGCCGCCCTTTTTTCAGCTTTGGGCCATCTATCCAGCTGTTCTCGCATTCTTCAGCAGATGTCAGTGCTGTTCAAAGAATCGTGACCACCTTCTTTACGGGAAAGGACGTGCTCAAAAGTAAAGGATTCTCGTGGAGCTCTGTCACCCGCCACTACTTTTATAGAAATCCAATCTTCGTGACTGGCCACAGTCAAAACGTCAGAGTTTGTTGTTCCCAGAGCGGGAACACTGCGCGTTAAAGGGTTAAAAAGGAAGAAAAAAATCAGTTCCCTGCTCCCTCCCTAAGATCGTGCTTTGATGACGCCCAGGGCAGTTGCCCGAGTTACCGGTACCTTGATCCGGCACTACCGCCCCTATAAAATAAATAAACAAATAAAATAATACTCGGCCTAAGAATCTGTGAATAAGGTTCTGCGACAGTATATACACAATTTCAGTTTCACTAACCTCTAATCTTCGGAATGGATCGTCTGCCCCTTCCTATGTCAACACGACCGAGCACATTCTGGAGCACGTGCTAAGTTTTCAAGGGAACTAACTGCATGCTGTGGCGTTCAACTTGCCCGTGACTCTGAATGTTTTGTCTCTCTAAGAGAAGAGAAAAAAGAATTTTTTTTTTCTTCTCTTTGACAGGGTGCCAATCCGCCGAAATTTGCGTAGGCGGTGGAGAAGATATAACGGTAAAGGGAGACGTTCACCTCAGGATCTTATGAGGATGCCGTGGATAAGAATTTTTCACGGCATTTTTATTATACAAAAGCGGCGAATTCCTCCCAAATTACGGACGGAGCGAGAGAGATAAAGCCTGCCCAACTCGCTGGTTTTTGAAACACGTTCCGACAAGAAGCCTTACTTTTTTTCCTGCAGGACGGTGCCTGGCGATCGTGCAGACCCATTTATGGGAGACCCTATGTCCCGGTTTGAACGGGTCGGTCCCAGTTTTAGGTAGCCTGTCCCGTTGTCCCCAAATACCATAGGAATAGCCCGTTTTCAAAAAAGAGAATTGCAAATTTCGGAAAAGGGAGGAAAGGAAAATGTGTAAAAATCATCCGACGATATCTTCTAGTAGTTTTTGAATACTCATCTCTTATAATCCTTACTTAACAAGTGGCCTCACCATGGCACAGTGGTTATGTCACGGAAGAGGATAGACGGCCGCAGTGTGAAGGTCTCGGATTCGGGTCCCATCGCGCGGCTGTCGATCGAACGGGCTGGAGTTTGGGTAGGTTTTCTCCAGATGTAACGTGAATGCGCGTTAGAGCCCCTCAGAAAGTCCTCCTACCAAGGCACCCCCTCACCCCCATCGGTGGCAGATCGCATTAGCTTAGCGTTGCCATAACACAACGCACACAATTCATCTATACCTTACTTAACACCTTCAATACCCCCATAAGAAATTAAAATGATTATGGCAAACTAAAAAACACGAATTTAATTTTTTGTAATAGAAGGCGCTGTGTGGCCAGAAATGATTTCTTTTTAAGAACTGTTATCATAGAGTGTCACCTACAAACATAAAGTCATTGCTGAAGTGCCAAGAAATTTTGTTTTTACCGCTGGCCTATACGAGTGATGGCCACGCCACATAAAGAAAAATTTTCAGACCCGCCGGTGATGCTCATGGCATTGGACGTGTTAAATACTAAAGTGTCTTACACTTATGGATAAGTTATAAACGAATAAAAATTAAAATTAAAAACATACATAAGTTGCAGTTTTTAAGTTCATGTTCCTTAGGAAAGTAAGTTTTCAAAAATCGTGCTAAAAACTGCATTCATACTTTAAAAATCAAAGCAGTCATTTTTTCCCCTCCCCTTGAATTCGCGTACTATTACCTAAATATTAGTAGATGCCCTGTTTCGAGTAAAAAATAAATAGTCAACTAAGAGGGGCCTGCTTAGGAGGAATTTGGTTCCACGATAAAGGATCTTTTTCAAAATATATTATCCTAAATACGGACCC
Source organism: Cheiracanthium punctorium (assembly GCA_038373885.1). NCBI lineage: Eukaryota > Metazoa > Arthropoda > Arachnida > Araneae > Cheiracanthiidae > Cheiracanthium > Cheiracanthium punctorium. The sequence continues at coordinate 37,862 of JAWZYV010006863.1, read as the reverse complement.
TTCACAATATTTTTCACTTGAAAAACGGAATTTTCACTTCATTCTTTCTCTGATAAACGGTCTCTTCACACATCTAACTGTCCAACTTGATAAAAACTTTCAATTACGTTGTCCCGCGCATTTCAAGTTCTATTAATTAATTATAAAATGTTTTAAATAATGATACAGTGCATGTAATTCTTTTATACAAAATGTAAAATAAGATAATATTAATGGATACATGATTTTTTTTAATGTTGAGCTACGGACAAAGAGACTTGAAATGAAAAAAAGATACAAACAAACAAACAAAAAAAAAAAACAGTCTACACCAATGTCACACATGTCACGGCGTAATCGCTCTTCTTATTAAACGAGGTGATTACTGCAAAATTCTCTATTATCTGGAAATTTCGATGGTCCCATGCATAGTCTAAGCACTCCTTTGGCAAACAATGAGGCGAAAACACTTAGGGCGACACCAGCGGCTAATCTGCACATTAGTGGGCAGTCAAATAACTAGCCATCATCGCAGAAGCATAAAGGCAGTATACACCCTATCGTTGGAAAGCGTTTTACAATCATGCGATCGACAACATTTTGCGTTAGTCGTTCAAAGTAAGTCCTCCCATCTCAACGAGGAAAAAAAAAAAAAAAAAAAAAAAGGATATTTTAGCTGGTTCTATTGCACACATCCAGAACATTCTAAAAAATCACCACTTCGGAGAATTCTGTCTGCGAATGAAGATTCCCAGCTTAATAAATAATAATACTTTACCGTTTCCCAAACCTCGCGGATTCTCGACTCTGTATAAAAAATCCCAAATATCATCGCTGTTATTCACACATCCTGCTTCTGCGTAGATTTGGAGCCCGAGTATTTGTACACCCGGCGTTTGTCCGAGATATTGCAGTAGAGGTGAGCGTAAGTGCTCCATATATTGAAGGCAACACACCTGTGTCAGTTCACCTGTTATTCCGCGTTTCAGTCGGCCTTGGGGTGCGAAAAAAGCAGGGAGGGCCCATCAGCTCACGTAAACACGACACGCATGCTTTAAAATTGACTATGGGGCGGGGGGGGGGAGGTAAGATAGGTAAATTAGACCAAACCCATCGATTATAAAACACTTTACAACTCGATAGTCTCTTCTTTGTGCCAGACTTGGCGATGCATTGTCGTCAAACTTGGCGAGATTTCGAGGATGGCCTCAGAAAAGCTACTTATCACTACGGATGTAATTTTCCGAAACCTCGTAAAAGAACTTTAAACGTTATTTCTATACTTTAAATGACGAATAAACTGTTATAAACGCGATTGTTGTGCTCGTCCAATAGATGAGTGTCTCTAAACTGCCATACACAGTAATGTATTACAATTCTTTTGAGTGCTCCTGTAGAACTATAAATGTTACCTATACTATTTCCGATGGAGAGCATTACTTTGTAATCCATTACAGCGTACTTCCATTTTGTTTTGCCTGGAGAAGACGAATATCTTTAAAAGAACTACTCTTAGAACCATGATTGCCCGCATACCGTCATGTATTCGAATTCTTCTAGGTGCTCCTGTAGAAAGACTATAAGTGCTACATATACCGTTTTTGATGGAGAGCATTACATTATAATCCTTACCAGCATACATCCGCTTTTCCTTGCTTGGAATAGACGAATATCTCTAAAATACTCTTTGTACCTTGACTGCCCGTAGACCGTCATGTATTGGAATTCTTCTGGGTGCTCCTGTAAAAGAACTTCTAAAGGCTGTGATGTATACCATTTTCTGTAGAGTACATGATGCTGTACATAGTAATGTATATATGAATTTCGTAGTATTCGATGAGTACTGATAGACAAACAAACAAATCGAAATCATAAACATGTTTCAAATGTGTTGAAAAGTGTTAAAAACGGAAATAGCCATGACAGAAGGAGCGATATCTGGAGAATAAAGTGGATGGTTGGAACTTTCCATCGGAAGCATTTCAAAATAATTTGTGACAGCACCGTTCGCCTTTTAACACTTTGCATGAAGTGCTCACAAAAGAGGGTTTATATAAAGGCTCATAATTCACAGGTAGATACTTTTTTTTTGGGGGGGGAGGGGTGGGGGTGGAAGAAAGAGTTCATTAAAAAAAAAGATTTTTTGACTTCAACATAATGCATGCTCAACGAATCAAAATATTCCTTAAGCAGTATGTTTGACTTATGTCCGTGTAACGATGCAGTGATAATTAAGTGTTTATTTATTTCAGAATTCTGTCCAGATAGCACAAAAAAAAAGTGTGTGCGTGTAATCTTTACGCGCGAGTGAAGTAAAACTTCTTTGACGTTTACGACACATATCACTGAAATGATTAAACTTTAACTTAAAATATATATCATATAATTTAATTATATTTATTATTCATGTACTTTACAAAGATTATATAAAGGTTATATTCATATTATTGATTGAAAGTAGGTACTTGAATGTCATCGTAATTTTTTATGTATGAAATTATAGGTTTGTGGTAACTATAATGTGAAACATAAATTTTACTCTCTAAATTTGCTAATTTTATTGAAAGTACAGCATCTATCGTTGTACCGAAACGCGTTGTTGATTGAAGTCGAGAAGTATTCATAGTTAGATCCAATTTTTCTTTTAAAAAATCAACTAACGGCTGAGATTCTTGAGAGCGAAAATTAACATTAAAATCTCCAGTAAGAATCATCGGTCATTCATGATAATTACTTAGAATCCAGGAAGTGTCCATGTTGTAGTATTATTCTTTAACTGTTTTCTTATACCATTGTTCCGTCTGGAGGTTGGGTTTGAATGGGGGGAATGTCCATAGTCTAGTATTACACTTTAACTGTGTTCTTTAACCGATGTTTTCCTCTGTTTGTTGGGTTCGAATGCAGGTAGTGTAATTTTTTTTTGTGTGTTTTTCTATCACAGTGTTCTTAAGCGTTGATTTCGTCTGCTGGTAGGTTTCGAATTATTATTCTGTATCCGTGTTTTTAAACTGCAGGTTCTGTCTATTGTTTGGGATTGATTGCAGCCAGGGTCCGTTTCTTTGTGCTTTTCCAAAACCATGTATATTATTCATCTAAAAATAAGGATTATCGAGAACCTCCTGTGAGGTTTTGATTACATGTAAAATAGTGTGTTGGATGTACCTTCACAACGCTCATTGATATATAAAATAAAGATTGATGTCTCAAAGATACGACACTTGACTGTTTTTCTCGCCGTTTCTTTCCCTAACAGGTTCTGCGTACTTTTACAGGATGAAGTTGGCGAAAGCAGCAGAGCGGTCGAAAAGGTAGGTTTGTCTGTGGTTCTTCTTTTTCAGGGTCAGCGTGGAGTATATGACATATACGTCACTTCCTTTACTGAGCGTTACTTCCGTCAGAAAAAAAAAATCTGAGTTACTCCCTAGTTGTGCCTAAAGAAGTTTTACTTCAAAAAAGGAAAAGGAAAAATCAAGTGCTTTTAGTAAACTCTTAGAAAATCCATTCCTTCGAAAAATTCCGCGTACACTACTTGCCAGTCCTAATTTTAGCGTAACGGTCAGGCGAACACCTATAATTTGTATCAGTCCAAAACCACAGTTTTTGCCCTCTGCTAGCGCTGTTGCATAATTTAAAAAATAACACCATCCCGCATGTACGCTCGAACGCATTCCGTTCGAATGAATCCAATGCAAATCGAGGAGATAATGCCCCACATAGTTACACTGGAAGGGAGTGTGAAAAATAAACAAACAAATAAACAAATGGTAAAGTAAGTGTGCGTGTGTGTGTGTGTGTGTGAGTAAAAAAGAGAGACAGAGAAGAGAATGGCAGATTGTTTAGAGAGATGGAAAAGAAAAAAAGAAAAATCCATCACCGGTGATCGCATCACTGAACATGAAAAGCCGGCGAGTTTTTTTCGCTGTTATTTCGGCTGCGCACTTGACAAGAGCCGGCGTTCCCCGGCTAATTTGCTGAACGCCGACTGACTTCTGTGCCGAGTTCAGAGGCGTTGCTGGGAGAGGCCTTTTAAGGATACGTGCTGCGCTGTTGTTGCATGTATATATATACAGAGCGGGTGATGGTTATCTTCCGGGTTTTCGCACTTTTCTCGTTTCACGCACAGAAAGTGTGTTCTAACTTGAGTACCATCCCTCCCCCCTCCTAAATTTAAAAGGAAATCATTTAGATGTGCTTTTAGGCCCGCTTTCATTCTGCTGTTTGGCATTTTATAGCGGTTGCCAACTGCGTGCTGTGCCGGAACCGGTGATTGATTTGAATGGCCGGAACCAATGACTGACTTGAAGTGCCCCCGAACAAGGCGCCCCGGTGCTGGTGCCCCGTTTTGCCCTCCTCCAGTTGGGGCCCTGATGGCACGCGGAGTGGGGACAGTAAGCCTCTTCCCTTTCTTCCACCGTAAATGACTATATGTGTGCGGGTATTGTCATGGGCGCCGGCAGAATATTTCCCAGGGGGGGCAGAGACTACTCCAGGGGGGGGGGAATACTACTCAAGAGGGGGCAAAGACTACTTCAACGTATGGTTACCCTGTTGGAAAGAGCAAAAAAGCAAGGGAAAACACTGCATACAAAAATCCAGGGGGGCATTGCCCCCCTTGCCCTATGCTGCCGGCGCCCATGGGTATTGTAGAACTGCACGAGGGGTACCTACCTGGGAGAGAGGGGGTGCCTTGGTCGGAGGATTTTTTAAGGGGTTTGAGTGCGTATTCAGTTTATTTCTGGAGAAAACCACACTTAACTCCAGACCGACAGCTGCGCGGTAGGCCAGAACCCTGGACCTTCACGGATTAACCATCTACTTTATTTCCGAGCAAATCATCACCTGGTCCTTCTAGTCCTATTTCGTGCATCTGGCAGGTTTGGAACGCGTTCTCTCTCTTCCAACCCCCCTTCCATGTGACACGGCCACGTGATCACAGAGAACAGCGATGAGCAATATTTAGCACTGTCACAAGGTTTAATCTGCTCTCTCTCATCTTTGGAAACACGCAGGGGAGAAGATTCCCCTTCTGTGACTAGTGTTGCTTTCCAGGCGAGTCTTCGAACGCTGGGGTCCAGCCTTGGCTCTCGCGGAATCCCTGGGTCACCGCGGAGCATTGGAAGGGCCGTTCTGGGAAGCAACACTGGTGCAGCTAGCTGAGAAGGGGAATGCTCTCCGCTGCTTCTTTTCGCTCATGAAAGCGAATGGGTTGAACCAGGTAGTCTAAGAGCCAGCTTAAATCTGACAACACATTTTTTACGGTATCTGAAATTTAGTCCAGTGAGACTTCTATACCCAGTAAGCAAGCAATGGGTACTAGCTAAGCCCGGCCGCGGTAGGTTTGGGGTCCCTCAGGTGAGTCAGTTATGAAAATTAAGTAAATTTTTAAAGTATTTTACGGCGTCTGCCGTTTTCATATGTTATAATATACCTCTAGAAAAATTGAAAAATAACTATGGCTGCTGATTTTAAAGCTGTGCCGCAACCAATGATCCTGGCAGCCACTTTTCAAAATTCGAAAAAAAAAAAAAAAATTAAGTATTTTACGGCGTCTGCCATTTTAATATATTATTTATTGAACTATTTTAAGCTAATAGTGAAAATGGCTGACATTTTTTCCGCTTGTAACTATCCGGTTTACAGCGAAACATTACCTGCAGTCTATGCTTAGAAAACATGTGGTAAAGTAAGAGTAGTAGTTTATGCTTGACGCAATTTGCTTCCCATGTAGCACCACGTGCGCTGGATGACGTCACGCGGTTCTTTCCCCCCTGGGTGACCGTGAAAAACTTCGACACTTCGAGAACAGATTCGTAGATGAGCAGACCGATTTCTGCTTGGGGGCCCAAAAAGGGCATTAGATTGAATCTGTTAATTATTTTGAACGTATAAATTGTATATAGGAATTATGTAAATAAATTATATGTGATTGTATTAGACCTGATTTGATTATTATTGGAAAACCACTGAACCACCTCACGAAAATATAAAACTCTACGGACTGACATCCGCCACATGCTCTCTCTCTCTATCTCTTTAGTCAAATATTTTTTTGACTAACAGGAATCACTCATTCGACAGATTCCATCGCAGCTCGTCAACGTTGGGCTCGTAGTCATGATATTCGATCAACTATTATCACCCACGTTTTGGAAGAGATAGGCATTAATAAAAAACAAGATATTTCAGCAGAGTTACAGCCATCGAACATCAAAAAAAGTTGCGAGCAACTGGAAAAGTTTGTAAAATCTTTCGATCAATATATCAATCCATTTAGTGCCCAGTTACCTCCGAATCAATTGTTTAACATATCATCTGGTAAAGCTGCTTCAGCTCAAGTAGAAGACTTTCTTCTGAACGTTGAAAAGATTGGTGATGATCTACGCAAAGCATTCATTTCTGAATGTTCATCAGATATTAACCCGTTTGATAAAACAATCAAGAAAATACCAATTCACAATTTTTCAAGTCAGATAGAAAAAAAAAACCCGTGAAAGTTGGTGGAAAAAATCAAGAAATCAAAATACAGCGGGATTTATTTGGACGCATGTTGGGGCTATCAATGGACTATAAGATCGATGTCCTCAGAATTTTATCATATCCGATAACTCCTGTGCCTCTTTCTCTATGCCATTTGGACGGAGGAATTCATAAAACAGATAAGTCAGCGCTTGCTAAATCTCTTAAGGCAAAAATCGACCATGATCCTCCAAGTCACGCTGATATTGTATATTTGATTGACGGTTTCTTTATTCTACATGCTATGAAAGAAATACCCAGGACTTTTGGTAATATTTCAAAGAAATTTTTGCAAATGATTACTAAATTTTCAGCATCCATAATAGATGTTATCTTTGATCAATATTGGTACCCTTCCATCAAAGACAACGAGCGGAGTCTTCGGCATGAAGCATCACTAATTGATTACTCGATTTCTGGACCAGACCAAATCAGACCAAGTGACTTTACGAAAGAAATGCGAAATACCAAATTCAAGGAAACTCTTATTGAATTTTTCACTGTACATTGGGCAACGGATGATGTTGCGCCGTTTATTGGAAATAAACTGATCCCTTTGAGTTTCAAAAATTGTTATTCATATAGATCCAATGACGGCAAAGTCGAGTCAAGTATCGTCGAAGATTTGTGTTGTGAATCTCATGAAGAAGCAGACAGTAAAATTGTTTTCCATGCTTGTAGCATTATTGATCAGTCTAATATTGTTATTAGAGGTTCAGATACTGATATTTTAATAATCATGCTGGGCAATATGGTTAACTTGAAAAATCCTTCTTCTCACATTTGGATGCTAACCGGGACAGGAAACAACGAAAGGTTTATTGATGTCAGCAAAATATATACACAACTTGGTCCACTTCTAGCTAAAAGCTTAATTGGCTTCCACGCTTTCACTGGTTGTGATTTCAATCCAGCTTTTTATAATCGGGGCAAAGAAAAAAAACCTTTCATGTTACTAAAAAATAACGTTGAATTTCAAAAAGCATTCGCTGCTTTCGGTGACATTGGAATGACTGAGGATACCTTACGTGAACTGTTTAATGTTATCCAGAAGTACACTTGCAGTATGTACAATGCTAAAAAATCCACCGATGTTGATGATGGGAGATTTCAACTGTTCGTTAATTCCTACAAGGCTGTAGATATGAATGAAAATTTTAATAAAAAAGTCCGGAGCTTTGATGCAAGCTTGATCCCTCCGTGTAAACCTGAACTGTACCAACAAGTTTTAAGGACGCATTATATTTCCAGCATTTGGAAAAATGCTCATGCGAAAGAGCCCACATCACTGAATCCCCTTATGGCTGGATGGAGATGGAAAACCGTTACGTATTTAAGTGGTTCGAAGGGGACCAACTTCCTTGCTTTGTCAGCGACTTAATTCTAAATCCTGAAGGTAATGACAGCATTGTAACATTTATTGTAACAGCATTTTAATTATCATAACCTTACTTAAAAATTTGTATTTTATTTTTACATAATCTGACTTGGTGGATGAAGATGACTTGTCACTTTCTAGAGATGATTCCGAAGATGAAAATTAATTATAAAATATTTCATCATTATTTCATCATTATAGATTATTTCCAAAAATAAATATATTCTGATATGAATAATGAATATATCTAATTAATGTTTGATTTTTTTTTACATCTTTATAATAATTTTATATTTGTTACAGCCTTATAATGGACCTTTTTTTCCTTATTATGCACATTTAAAGTAGTAGATGTATTCGTTTAATTGTATATTTATAAAATTTTTTACATTTACTAATATAATTTAACGTTATATAAATTTTACGAATGTGAAATTACAACTGACATACGTACGCACGGACATACGTATGCACGGACTGCAGGTAATGCTTCGCTGTGAACCGGATAGTTACAACCGGAAAAAATGTCAGCCATTTTCAATATTAGCTTAAAATAGTTCAATAAATAATATATTAAAATGGCAGACGCCGTAAAATACTTAAAAAAAATTTTTTTTTTCGAATTTTGAAAAGTGGCTGCCAGGATGTTGCAACCTTTAAAATCAGCAGCCATAGTTATTTTTCAATTTTTCTAGAGGTATATTGTAACATATTAAAACGGCAGACGCCGTAAAATACTTTAAAAATTTACTTAATTTTCATACCTGACTCACCTGAGGGACCCCAAACCTACCGCGGCCGGGCTTAGCTAGTACCCATTGCTTGCTTACTGGGTATACAAGTCTCACTGGACTAAATTTCAGATACCGTAAAAAATGTGTTGTCAGATTTAAGCTGGCTCTTAGACTAAGGGTTTATAGGAGTGTCTTAAACTGCCAAACAACTCCACACATTTTGAGATTCAAGTTCGATCAACTGTGGGATGGACTGATCAAACTATAGCCTTGCCCATTGTATCCACGATGGGTCCACTGCCTCTATTCCCGTAAGATATGCAATATGAAATCAGTACTTATGTCAAAGCCTTTATTATTAGTAGTATTATCTACTTATATAATACGCTAACGTATGCGGTACCGATATCCACGCTATTTCAACGCTGCGAACGGCAACAACTATATGTAAACATGGGTGTCATAACCATAACGCATGCGCAGAAATCCAAATGAACGGTTCAATGACGTCCGATGGAGCAAGCGTATGTCGCGCAGTCGCTCGATTACAAAATAACAAGAATGGATACCCAAAAAATGCAAGATTTTCGGACTTTTTCACAGCTTTGAAATATCGAATGGACAATGCTTGGCGCATTCATCGCTCCTCTAAGAAATGTCACCTTCCATTGGGCTAAAGCCCGTTTTAGCCATTGGCTTTTAGGATGGCGCCCAAAATATGTAGCAACCCTAACCTCAATAAATTGAATGACAAATACTGTTGAAACCAACGAGATATAATAGGATAAGATGTCGTTGGTTAAAACAAAGAAACATGATTTTCGTGGAAATGAATCCAGAAATTGAATCAATACAGCACTGAGTATAAAGAACTGTAAGGTATGGGTTGGCGAACCTAACTGCTTTGGCGGCTAGTTATTATTATTGTTATTATATTTTTTTTAAAGAAAAGGGTTTTTCAATTATGTATATGTACATATAGGAAAGATTTTTTTGAAATTTCAGTAGATCAAAATTTTCGATTAAATTCTCACTATACCTTAGGCCCTACCATGGCTGAGTGGATAAGACACCGAACAGGGTAGATGACTAAATTATGAAGGTCCCTGATTGAGGCCTGTCGCGCGTCTGTGGATCTAACTTACTGGAGTTTGGGTCAGTTCCCACCAGATGGAACCCCCTTATAAAGTCTTCCTCCCCTGGGCAGATGCCCCCTCTTGTAGGCTTGCCATAACACAAAACAGACAAGCTTGCTATACCTTAAGCTGATCATGGGTGAAAACAAAGAGGTGTCATGTGACTTCGGAACGATATTAAATATAAGTCACTGACATTAAACAAATGAATGGTGTATCTTCAGAAGCTATTTTACATGCTGCAAATGTAAGACTTAATTAAATTGGAAGTCCTATTCGGACGTTAGAGAACGCTGAATTGATTGGCCAGCGAAAAATGTTTAAATTGCATAGTTAATTTCAAAACATATAATTATTATTATTATTTTTTTTCCTGACTGTTCAATATCCCTGTTATGTTATGTTTATTCTGTTTACCATACAGTTTGTTTACTGTAATAGGTACAGCTTTTAAAAACAAATTCTGATTTTTAATAAATAATCTGTTTGTTTACTAATTTTTTTCACTAGAGAGGGGAAAAACAAACTTTTAATTAGAGCTGAAGCAAACCGCATGTATTCGGTACTAAGATACGGATAATCACTCAGACTCGAAGTAACGAATTGTTACTTTTCGGTTGATATCGTTACTACTCGATCCGAAGATGTTTCGGATCGAGCAGCTTCGAACTTCGAATACAGACTGCCAGCCAGTAATCGAGTACTAATATCTTCTGTTATTTGTTACTGGGGTTACTGGATATCGGATCGCGGTTTCAAGGGGGAAATGACTTTCGAGTTTGCATTTCGGATCGACCAGGTTCGAACTTCGAATACAAGACTGCGGGAGGGAGAAAAATGAATTTCGGTATTTGAGTAATAGTATGTTCCTTTCCGTTACTAGATACCGGAAGTATTATGGATTCTCGCTGTTGGGAGGGAAAAATCAGTTTGAAATTTGAGTAGTAGTATGTTCTGGTTGCAATTCGTTTGTGCCGCGCCGAATGGTCTCGTTTTGATGAGGTTTGGAAGAATCCGTATGTTTCGTTACAGTTATGGAGATGGAATAGTATCTGCTGCTCTATTGATATGGGTCGTACAATGGGGGGATACGATCCGGTGTATAGTATGTTATTATGCGCAGTTGAACTCTTTTTTTGCGGGGGGGGGGAAGGGGGTGTTCTTATAATTGTAGAGGAGCAATACATATAAGAGAAGCATGTTAGTAAGGGGTGCTAATTTCGGGCTTTCTAACATTTTAGTACTAAATAGTGGTGCAATCAGAATTCTTTCTTTCAGGGTGGTTCCGAAGCAGGATTGCGAACTTAACTTTTTCTTTTTTTTTTTTTTTAGCTAGAATCGAAATGAGTAATAAATAACAAATTATTTAAATACACCTTTTAAAAAAATATTTTTATAAAGTAAACGAATTCACACATTTTTATTATTTAAAATATTATTTGGAACTAAAAAAATATTTAGCATGGAAACCTAAACACATTTTTTAAGTAATTGTTTAAAAAATATATAAAAAATTGGGAGCGACCCGGATTTCTATGCCCACTCCTGCGTAAGCCACTGGTATTAAAATATTTCAATAAAGTTCAGTATGTTTCTAAAATGTCGGTGTTTAGGGGGCCATCTGCCCTATTTTATGGTACATTTTATTCCATGAACTCATGGAATACGCATAATCCGGTGCAACCATTCTTTCTGTATGAAAGAAATGATAATTTTTGTTTAAAGAATGCTCTCATATATGCACCCACAGAAGGAGCTAACCCCTTTCATCTCAAAAGTGCAGAAATAGAACTGGAAATATCTTAAAAATAGATAATTCTCACTGAATTAAACAATTTTAAATTAAAATATGGTAATTTTTAATTTACTTCGAAAAACGATCCAGCAAAAGAAGTTTTTGATATGAAATAAGAACTCACAAATAATAAAGATATTATGCTTGTAGAAACGCAAAGTAGTTGATATCATACTGAGATCCCCTGCCCTGTGAATTTTATATATGTGGCCCAATCCCTGGATCTCAGTATTCGAGAACACGCAACCCAGAAAAAACACGAGTCACAAGCTTTCCTTTACACTTTTTATGATAAGAATGAACAGGTTAAACCAGCGTTCAGAATTAAAAAAAGGGGGGTGGTTGAGAAAAGAAAAGAATGGCATATGTCTTTGGAAGATTTCTATGTGTACTCAGTAATTCGGATAATTTAGCATTGTATAAAACCATAAATGTGTATAAAAACAATCTGTAAATCAGAGAAAATAAGCTCTAAATACAACTTTGTACAACTTCGCTAAAAAAAATTCTTTTTGGTTAGGTTTTGCTATGGGTTTATGTATGGGCGGCATATACCCATAACAACACTGTCCCGGATGTGCTGTTATGGGGCATTATATAACACCCTATTACCGATTCTATTAGTAGTAACGAAAGTAACGAGTAACGAATACTTAGTAACGAATAGCGAACATCTAAGTAACAAATACATACGGATACTCATTTTGTCGTTACTTTTACAGCACTACTTTTAATAGACTGCGGCTGGCAGTACCAATTCTGAAGTTTCTGAGTTGGATAACAGATGGCAGCACCACCAAAATATTTTAATACGATTTGTGATGAAAATAATTAATAAAATGAACCAAAGAAGAAAATTAAGCAATTCTTTCTCACTTAGCATTTTAACATAAGATTACGTTCTTCCATAACAACCCTATGTAAAGAAAAAATAGTTTTTGTTTTAATATCGTTGTAATTTTCAATCTTACGTGAGAAAACTAACTAGAACTCATTATGCGATCAAAGTGAGCGAACTATTAATTTCTTTTATGGCAATCAAAACCATGACGTATTATATTAAAAATCGTCTGATATTCTTGAACTCTACCACAAATTTAATGTCATATTCGTAATTTGTGCTATCTTATACAGATCTTCGAGGTTGCACAGGTTAACATTTTTCACGCGATTAAAATAAAAAACTATTTTGTTTTTCTGAACCATGGAGGATTTAAATATTTAAATTAAACACTCCCCATGAATGGTTTTTATTTTGGGACACGATCTTTGAATTGTTTAGTTGTGACCGTGTTAACAAATATTTCGTCTGCATTAAAATTATTTGTTATAGTCACCATTTTTCAACTTTAAAACTGACCATGGCGTTCAGCTAACTAAGCGATTAATAATCCTACGTTAATACTATGTATTCTGTGGTAGTTCCCTACAGAAGAGAATACCTAACTTTTTTTAAAAATCTCTATCTAATACTGTAGACAGGCGCGTCGCACCAGAAAAAAAATTCAGAAGGTGGGAAACGTAGAATTTCTCTCAAAAAAGCTTGATTATTGACCCTGTATTTAGAAAAATCCAAATATCGGGAGGGGCACATACAGGCCACGTGGCCCGCTCATCGACTCAATCCCCTCAGGTAACATAATCTCCAGACGCAAATGCTAAATGGTGGATAATTCCTAAAAATTTCCTTCAGCCGTTTATTCCAAATTATTTAATTGTAGTTATTTATTTATGTAATTCTTTCTTTGTTTCCGAAAATCAGTGTCATGGAACAATCTATATCCGATACTCACAATTGATTTTTTAAAAAAATTTTATCATTGTCTTATATAAATAATTTAAGTAAAATAAATAAACGAATTAAATTTAAGGTAGAAGAATTGTTTTAAAATGACCAGTAAAACTCCTAGATCTATTTTAGAGAGGGCGAGTTCCGTTGCTTCACCAACGAAGAAAATTCACAAAAGACAAAAGAATCAGTGATAGTATAATGATGTGAGTATAAAGGCCAGTTTATCTGCTGTCATTTTCTTAAGTATGATCATTCAATACTGATACATATAAACAGCTGATTATTTTTTCTTGAAAATAATGATACTTTTTTTTCTTTTTTCAGATTATCCAAGGTCTTGTTTTATTTGTTTATATACCAGCAGTTACCCTCGACATCGCCTGCGTCGGTTTTAGAATTAGGTCCAGAGAGAAATGAAGCATGTGTGAATATAACAAATATGTTTGCACTATAGACCAGTGGTGGGAAAAACTACTTTTTTTTTGTAGCGCGCTACAACTACCGCTACTTTTCGAAAAATGTAGTTAACTATAACTACAACTACTTTTTGACAAATGTAGTTAGCTACACTACTTTTGAAATGTAGTCGCTACTTCGCTACTTTTTCGCTACTTTTAGGAGACAAATTTTGCTAACAGATTCAATTATCATTACATTAATATTTAAGAATATTTATATCCTAATTAGAGAAAACTACCGATATCTAAAGCCTTGGTTTTCTACTCGCGTCCAGCGTGATTAATGACCTCAGCGGGTGTCTCTCGCGTCCAAAGAACGCGTTTATTAAAAGGTGGTTTCCTTGTAGCGTTGAGCGCCGCAGATTTGGTGGACGCACGAAAGACCCCGGGCACCTTTTCGCCTTTAATTAGAAAAAACTATTGCTCTAATAAACAACTACCAGGCGAGTATTTGAGCAGGGGGAGGCGGGCCCCCTCCGAAAATGTAAAGCAATTATTAAAAAGGAGCTATTTTGAAACATTTCTTTTAACTTTAGAACAATAAAGTTTAAAATACCGAATCGTCCCCCTCCCCCCGAAATGGAAGCCTATATATACGCTACTGGCAACTACTGCTAATTATTGAAGTATTGCTGAAACTAATTAAGTTTTAATACCTCTATGATAAAAATAAATTGGAAAAGTGAGCTCTGAAAGCATGAGAAAAATCATGAGAACTAAAAAAGTTTTTAAAAATATAATAATAAAATGGATGTCTGAACGGGAAAAAAAGGCCCGTTTTGAGACCCCTTTCATGTTGTACAAACATTCTAGTTTCTTGAGCACAAATCAAAATTAATGAGTATAAAGGCCTTTTTTCATGACTTACCAAATTAGTGATTTATGACGAATGACCCGTGTGAACCATGTAATATTGTATAATTGTTTTAATTGAAAACATCACATATGATATGCATATTATAAAATAATGAAAACAATTACTAATAAAATTCATGATATATATTTTTAAAACATTGCATTAAAATAATCCTCTATATATGTTAAAGAAATTTTAAAAGTTATTATCATCAACACAACTTTTTCTTTGTGTTAGGTATAAAAGAATTTTATAGAATTATATTGTTATTTTAAGGCTAAGAGAGAGATAAGTCTCTAAGGATTTTACAAACTATCAATTATTAATAGAAATTCTCATATTTTCGTATTAAATTCTGAAAATTATTACACAAAAAACCTAATAATTTAAATATAATAGACACTTTAAAATTTTAGCGAAAGAAAGCAGAATTTCAACATATTCATGGAAGACTGCCATGCCTCTAGTATAAAATAAAAACCACATAAATTTATTCAAAAACATGTTTATTAATTTTTAACAAGAGCTGGATCTCAAAATTGTTATCCGCCAAACATGATCGTCGAGGAGAAAATACGTCCGATGCAATCGAAAACAATCTTTGTATAGATGCACTGGACGGCACGCCAGTGTTATTTTTTTTTAAGGCTTCTTTCATATACGTGTACGCCGAAAGCGAAGATACGGGTTTAATTGGCTCTGACAAGAACCTTGTAAGTCCTTCCTCGTAACTATTTCGAGTGCATGCGAAAGAGAAATTAAAAAAACCAGAAAAGTCATCATCCATGGGCTGATCCTCGATACTGATATCTGAAGTTGTCGGAAACATATTCTGGAGGTATTCCTCCATCCATTTTTTTGGCTTCGGTCTTCCTCTCCTCCTCAATCCAGAATAGTTTGAATCTGGGATGGAAACAAGCTGAGAGAACAGTTTCTCTGTCCCACAGCAAATGACTAAATCTCGTTTCCACCTGACAACTGAAGATTGTGCGCCCCCTCCTATTTTTTAAAAATGCAACTAGGTAGCTTTCATATACCATTTGGCGTCCCTTGGCCGATGCTGCTCCCGGGTACAGTTGACCTTCCTTGCTCCCCCGTAGCCAGGGACGGCCCGACACGGTAAGCAAGGCATCGGAGCGCCATATTCGAACTAAAAAACTAAGGAAAACTTAGAGCATAACACGGGGCTTCTTTACGTTTGCAGGGAGGCTCCACGTCAGCTCCTAGATCAGCTCTTGCACCTAGCTACGCCACACATTTAGCTATAAAAGCTTTCAGGGGTTAAAATGAGGCTTTCAACTTCAATAATATACGGACTGACAAATATGCATGGTGCTCTGAAACTCATTGGCAAAAAGTTAAAGAGTGGTAAAGGTAAATAAGACGGTTATGAATCACGTAACAATGTAGGGTTTGATAAGTCGTCCTCGAGTACCTGTTAATAATTTATTTTTTCACAGAAAGTTCACTAAAATTCACTATTAACATGATTGATTACTACTGTACATTGACTAAAAGATTTATTATTAAACAATTATTAACAGGTAAATGAAACCATTTCCGAAATTCCACAGTGCTATATTATTCTGAACAGCCTTGGTAGAGATGGCGCCCGGTGCGGTCGCACCGTTCGCTCTACCTTAGGACCGGATCTGAAAACTGTCACTACAAACGAAGAACACTGCAACCGAGGTCAGCAATATTTTTAGCCCCTGAAATAATATCTTGGATGCATATGCTTATACCTTTTGTCCCTTTTCAACAAACTCAAAAAAGATAAGGTTATCAACTCGTCAAAAAAAAAAAAAAAAAAAAAAATGTGTACAATTTCTACATATTTACTTTCTTTTTTTCAGTTTCAGGTTCCACGAAAAATGTACTAATCAGTTTTTACACTTCTTTGAGACAAAAAACATTCCGAGTTGTAGAACATAATCACGTGATTAATTAATGTTTGAAAAGCTACAATACTGCAGAACTGTCATTACTCTTGTGGAAGTTGAACACACCACCAGGACACAAGGATAATAAAGAGTGCCCAAACTCAAAAAAGTGCACTGTAACGTCGAAAAATGACCAATACCTTAATATAAATAAACTTAGTAAAACTAAGCATAAATAAAATTGTTGTTCAATGCATCGATCATAAGGAGGAGGCAAAGAGAAAATTAAAAATGTCGGTGACTCCTCCAGAAGCGGTCTCGATGCTTTCAAGAAAATTCCTGTGAGAAAACCGTAAGTTTTTCTCACGCTTCGTAGTTTTCCGTAGATGGTGAGTGAGAGGATGGGGGGGGGGGCTCGCTAATTGCGAGGACTGACTATATATCATGTCAGATTTGGAAGGATATCGCCTAAAAGGAAGTTCACGGAATACTGGACACTGAATGATTGGCAATCATCCTGGCAAGTGGACACTACACTGTATTTATGGGTGCAATAAAAAAAAAAAAAAAGATCAAAGAAAATTACTGATGTTACAAAAGCATACAATTTACAGATATGTAAAATTCCTTTTCGAAAGCAAAAAATACTCATTTTTATGTTGATTTATGTTGCAAACACGCAATAGCAGTCAAAAATATGCAGACCCTGATCAGACATAGAAGGGGCCCCGGGGCAAAAAAAAAAAGGTTGTTTTGGCCCCTATACTATTACAGACATTTTAACTTATTTGTGATTGTTTTCTATTTTCCCAGCATAAAAATAAAACATTTCAAAATAATTCTAAAATTAAATTAAAAATTACCCATGTATTTATACTCATTTAGAACAAGACTATGCATTTAAAATTGATTTTAATATTTTTTTAATCCATTTGTATTATTAGCGTATGTGTGCGCTGAGTTCCACCTGCCAGAAAATTTTCTTTTCTTCATCATAATATTTAAAAAAAATGCTAACTAATGGATATTTTGTGATAAGTACATATGGGAATAAATTTTCAATAACGCCTTTAATTTATATTTTATTGATCTAGTCTTAGAAACCATTATCATTGTGTTAGAAAGAAGAACAGAAAATAAGTCTCGAAGCCTTTTCATTGTTACACAATTATGATATAGATAAAGGAAATTTAGCTTAAAAATTATTATTGCAGCATATATAAATTTAATATACAATAAATGGAGAGATTTGCGAGGCCTTTATTTTTCAGGGGCTCACGGGCCCACACGCCCGTGTGATAATGAGACTCTCGAGGCCCCATCAAAATAACCTCTGTTCAACTTTGGACCTCTCTTTCCTTCCTTTTTTGTCCTCTTTATGGCAGATTGGTGATTCTACAAATAATACTGAGAACGATAAAAAGAAAAAAGATGCACAATGTCAGGCTTCCGCTTCAGGCAAAGCAAACCCCCTCCCCCCCCCCTCGTGTGCGTGTGTCCCCTGGGAGGGGGGGGGGCGGGGGAGAGATTGGGTGTCTTTCAAGCATCAGTTTCAGTTATGCTTGGAGTCAGAAGAGAGAGAAATTGCACCACGGGATCAATCGCCGGAAATGATGACACGGCAAAAGTAGCTTCCAAAATTCGCTACAAACTACTGTTTTTTTGTAGCGCGCTACACGCTACACTACTTTTTTAAATAAGTAGCGCGCTACACTACAAACTACAAAAAAAGTAGCGGCTACTGTAGTTTCGCTACAAGTAGCGCGCTACTCCCCAGCCCTGCTATAGACACAGAAGTGACTGTATTTAACCCTTTAACGCGCAGTGTTCCCGCTCTGGGGAAAAATGGGAGAATGCGAGAACAGCTGGATAGATGGCCCAATGCTGAAAAAAGGGCAGCCGTTGCCATCGCTCGACCGAACGACCAGCAAGAGGGCGGACTATCGAAACGTTCTTCGCGTGCCACAGATCTAGAAACCCTTTTTTTTGACGCAGCTGGCTGTGCGGCACAGCGACTAAGTCGAGCGATGGCAACGGCTGCCCTTTTTTCAGCATTGGGACGGGTTTAGCCTCAAAGGGTTAACTATCATTTATATTTTACTTATTTTAAATGAAGTACAATACATGGTAGTATACTTCATTTAAAATAAGAGAGCATGCAGCGTTACTAAATTTAGCTTTTTATTTTATTTTATTCACCCAGGAGTGTTCTTCGTTTCGACGTCCGTCATAATTTAACGTACAGATTGTACAGTTAAATCATGAGTACTACATATCGCCTTGTAAGTCATAATTTATATAAATAAGGAGGATAAGAATTTAAAATAATAAAATGGCTGCAGTGGCCTCGCTAAGCACTGCATTGCTGTACATTACAATCCGGACTTGAGCAAGGCCGTTGTGTAATCTTTACTGCAACCCCCCTTCAATTTAGTCAGGCACCACCATCGCATCCTTTGTCCAAGATTCACTACCACCCCCCACCCACCCACCCAGCAAGAGAAATTGTTCTTAGTGACACCCCTGGCTAAAAGTGGAACAAAATACAGATGAAATGGCAACCCATAAGATGAGAACAACCTTCTACTATATTCTAGTTTTATGAAGAAAATTGCTGAAAAAACACTCAAAATACTGGTGTTAAACGATAAAGTAATTAAAAAACTTTGTAAAAAACACACATAAGAAGTAAAAGTGTTTTACTTCTTATGTGTGTTTTTTACAAAGTTTTTTAATTACTTTATGAAGAAAATGTTCGAAATTTTAAACTGGAAAAAAAAAAGTTGATATGAAATTACTGATTTTATTTCTGCAGGTACCTAACAGAACATGTGTGTCTTTCATTATATTTATTCTTATTTCTAATCTTTTTCATCACCCAATCAGATCTTTTTTTCAAATAGATTGAAAATTTTAAAACCAGTTTTTTTTTGCGTGTGTGTCACTCTGTGCGGTCCGCACCCTTCGCACCCCACCAGCACGCCACGCCACTGAATGGATGACAAAGTAAAGAAATTATACAGGCACACTTATTACATAAACATCTAGAATTTCGTTTTGTAGCTAGTATTAACTCCGCTTAAGAAGTCATATTTAATGGGCCCCGAAAGTGATGCACTAACGAGGTTTGTATACAGGGTGAATCTAAGCACTTGGACAAAACTTTAAGAGGTGATAGGGTCCATAATAAGGAATCCTAATCCCATAGCAATGTGGGGTCGGCCAAATCGTCTCCATGTAGCTGTTCATAATCACTTTGGAGTAAGTGCCAGTGCACTTTCAGTGCACTGGCACTTCAAACAACAGTGCACTTTCCGACCCTTCTTCGTCAGAAACTCATGTATTTCTCTCCGAAAACAGAAGACTAAAATTCATAGTTTCGAAATTCTATTTTATTTCACGGATGAAATGTTTGGAGACGAGCCTATTATTTATAAAACTGGGTTAAGAAATTGGACGGACACTTCAATACTTTTCACAAACTGATTATTACTGGTTAACCCATTCGTGCCTGGATATTTTTGCGACTTTCTTCGATTTTTGCTAACACCAGCAGTCATGGATACATTTCTGATGTCAACTTTTTGAACAAGGGATGATTTCATTTAAAATCATTATGTATAAAAATTGAAATGTCAACATACTACTTGGCCATATTAAAATATTTTGTGGAATTGAAGTTCAATACTCGCGAATAAAGGCTAGGAAAAATAAATAACATTTTCGACTGATAGCAAAAATGCCGTCCCAAAAAAGGGACGCTAGGCATAAATGGGTTAAGTAAAAACTGCGTTTTTGACCTCACATTCCTATGGGATTCTGATTCCTTATTATGGGCCCTATCACCCCTTAAAGTTTTGCCCAAGCGTTTAGATTCACCCTGTATCAATTTCGTCGTAATCGATACATACTTAAGGGAGTTACGTACAGACAGACAGGCAAACCATGAGCACTTCTTAAGTTTGTTGAAAGGTATTCATAATTTTGCTAGAAAGTGCGTAAAAAAGCTCTTACCTTACGATGCAAGACATGGCACTGCTTCACTAAAATATATCCAACATTTTTATCCTCTCCACCGAAACACAGGGTATTAGCGGTGATTCACAGAAATTCTCTGCACTGGAAAACGCATCGACAGATGGACTGTTCACCGCACATCTACGCGGTGGCTTCCGGCCCATTCATTCAGAGCTCTCTACCTGCCCCCTTCCGGCGGAACCGTGTCCGTCCATAGGTGTAGTCCCGAGCTGACCAGCGCCAACACAAAACGCCGATGCCCACTCCAGCGTGCTTCCCGCTTTTGTCCGCGTGGATAACGACACCACACTGGCCGCAGGATCGGGGATTTATTTTATTTCATTTTATTTTTTACTCAGATTTATTTATTTTTGTGGAAGAGGGATTCGGCCTCATTGTCGGAAATCCACTTAACATGAGTGGCAAGCGGCACAAGGACGTTCGGAACTGGATGGTTGGACCGTGAACTGATATTCTAGGGTGAACTGGCTAAGATTTAAATCCTATAGCTTAGCAGAGCCCCACTAACAAACACATTGGGAGGCCCTAGACCAAGCAGTTTTGGATTACTCCATACGGTCATACTTTACTGATACATGTAGTCACAGGCCACAAATTTTTGTTGTACCTAAAGAGGGTTGAAGGGGCCGATGCAGGCGATAATTGGGTCCGTTTCGCGGCCTCTTCACAAAATTACAATCGATTAAAACGGCCCCTTCACAAAAAATGCAACCCATTAAAGCGGCCCCTTCACAAAGCTACAATCGATTAAAACGGCCCTCCGTAGGCATTTTTTCCTACATTTTAATCTGTTTAGCCAACAGTGGCATAGCCGAATCACTCCATTTAACGATGCTCATTTTGGAAATCAAGCAAACTTTTTAAAAAGTTTATTTGTTCTGAAAATTTAGAGCTTCTTTACAAGTTGCATTCTGAACTATTGCAAACAATGAACCTATAGAAGTTACGTATAACCTAGGAAAAAATGCTAAACATCCGGAATTTCGCAATGTTTCTCTAAATAGGTAATTCTTGGCTCATTTTTGAAGACGATTTTTGTGCTAATAATTTTTTTGTGAAAAATGCACGAGACGTATATCTTTACTGCTAGTATTAATGCATAGAGTGAAGAAGCATCAATTACACCGGTCAACAAAAAAAAAAAAAATTTTTTTTTTTTTTTTTTTTTTTGGGGGGGGGGGGGGGGGGGTTTCTGTTCTCATGCTTCAGTTTCTGATTCTAGACATTGAAAAAACACTCAAATTTTCATTTTTAGTTCTTAAAGTTTGCTTTTGTCTGATTGACGTCGATAAGTATATTTTAATTTATTTCATAAACGAAAGATGGCAGCGCTTTGATTAACCCGAAAGTAAACTGTATTATTATTTGTAACTCTGTAGTATTGCTTGTAGTATTATTTGTAGTATTACTTGTAATATTATTATTTGTTTGTATTATTATTTGCTCATACGAACCTAAAAGAAATACGAAAAATAGTCACTTTTAGACATTAATTTCTTATTATTTTACATTTATATGTTATTGTTTATCACAAATCTTGAATAAAAAAGACTTTTATATCCAGCAAAAACTTTTCTGATCCTAATTTAGAGTGGAATTATAAAAAAAATATATAAAAATCAGTGATTTTTGCCAAAAAATTGAAAAATTGCTATAATTTCTACAAAAGCAAACTTTCATGAAAAACAAATTATTTTCCTTAGTTTTGACGTAGGAGAAACTAAAATTTAAAATGTAGATGTCAGACCCAAAAATCGTGTTGACCGGTGTTATTTTTCCGAGTGTTTAACATTATTGGTTTGTTTTTAAAACTGTTCAAAAGCCGCGTGATGTTGATTGATCTTCAGTTGGAGCACTCTTAATTGTCTTTTCACCTTGTAATTAAGTACTAGTCATTCGATGACCCTCATCACCCAAGACGAAGTCTCCATATCTGGAAGACAAAAACCCTCGTTATTCGAAATCATCCAGTTGATAAAACTTTTTAAACGAGTGACGTAAAAGTGGCATCGAGAAGCGAATGAAAGGTGAACTAGTAATAAAGAGAAGACAAACGAAATCACAATATTACATGACTGCTGAATTTAGCTGTCAAGTTTTCTCATCAGAATCATTTTTCAGCTGGAACTGAAAATGTACAGTGTGTGTGTAAAACAATGATTGCACATTTGAAAGTATTATGTATACTATCCTGGCTGACAATAACTCCTGATACTTGAAAAATCTCATATTTTTCCGATAAAGTACTCTTTCTTTTATTTACATTTACAAATCACTCAGGTAACTTGCCTGAAAAAAAAATTGACACTGTCTTTTCTAGGCATAAGAGATTTATTTTTAGTAACCATATTATTTAACTATCGCTCTTTATAATACCAATGATTTACCTGGAAGCAAGCAAACAATTTAAATACAAGTACAAATAGATTTATTTTATCATAATGGAAATGGAAGCTTTTTATGTCTTATTCTCAATCATTTCCAATTGCAACTGAGGATACAGCATTTCATGAACATTGTTAATGTAAATACATATAACTGGAATAATTTAATTCACAAATGGCAAAACCCTGACGATATGATTTAAGCATTTATTAAATTAATTAATTAATCAACTATCAATTAATCAACTATCAATCAATTAATCAAGATTAATTAATTAATCAATGCATTAATTAATTAATCATAATTAATGACGTGGAAAGATTTTCATGTAATTAGTAAGTTGTATATCAAAAAATGTCAAACGCATATAAATAACGCGGAATTTTACACGTACTTTTAGGGATCAAATTTTTTTCAGCGGTAAAATTACCAGCCAAGTTTTCACTGCGTGCATATAATACTTTCTATCTTTCATCCGTTTTCATAAAAAATGGATCGAAGAAATAAATTGTAGAAAAGTATAGAAACGCATCAGCAAAAAGTTGTTAAGTTTGCTTCCTTAGCAGTACAAAAATTACAACAGAACGCTATTGTGAACAGGGACGGAAGTACGATTTACGTCTACCACCCCCAGCTCATACGTGTGCTTTCGGAGGGACTCCGCGTTCAGTACGAGGTACTGACCCCTCCTGATGGTCATTTGGTTATCAACAATCGGATGGTAACCGGACTGGTATGCCGATCCGAAGCGGACCTGGCCATGGCTGGTGTGTCGATGACGGTAGACAGATACGAAGCGATGAATTTCACTTTCCCCTTCGGTCTGTATCCAGTTACTTTCATGACCCGACAAGCCTCTACCACTGCCCAAGAACTTCGCCCTATTCCGCCCGTTTTCTTACGAGATATGGATGAACCCTGTTCATCCTCTTTGCTGCTGTCGTTCTACTCTTCTACGTCTTGATGAAGAGGAAGAGATCTGTGCGAGGCGTGCTTCGGGTAACTCCCGGAACAATCTTCGAACAGACACTCAACTTCAAGATGAAAGCGAACGCACTCAGAATGCTGACTTTCACATGGATTCTAGGCGTCATGATCCTCACCCACAGTTACAAGGCTCTGCTGTTGTCCTTCCTTGTCATTCCCCCACCCTCCGCGGAGTCAGGGACATTTCCGACTTGTCCAAGGCATCCACGGAAGAATCTTTCGAGTGTTATGCCTTCGAGGACAGTTACGTGAACCGTAACTTCCGGGAATCGACCGACGGCAATCAGAGGACCATTGGCGAATGTTTGAACTGCAACGAAATGGAATCTGGAGACTTTTTTGAAGCATTCCGTAAGAGTCATTCCAAGAGGGCCTTCATTGCCAGTGTGCAATCTATCATTTATCGCTTTTGTGTCTGAGATCTTAAGTATTAAAGACTTTACCCGAGGGAACTGACTCTCCTTAATTTCAAAAGAAGTTGATTATTTTTTTTCTATTTGCGGCAGTCCGGCAGTTGGAGCTAGGACACTACAAACAATCCTGCATGCATTTCCACGGAATTAACTGATATTATAGGTGTGTACCCTGTTGCAAATGGTGTCCAAAGCATTCGCTGGTCTTTTTCAGGAACATCTCAAAAGTTTCAAACTGATTAGTTCATGTATGGATCGGTGACATTTTCTCAAAAAAGCATGCAAGTGGTGTGCTAACACCCAATAAAAAAACTGAAAAAACAAATTCTATAATTTAATTGAATGAACTATGATATCTTGATATTTTTACATTTTCCCTCCCGAATGACCAGATAACGAAGCATTGAGCCAGTCATGGGGTCATACTCCCTCATGGGGTTATATTCCCCAGGAGGAATTTTTTTCCATACAAAATGTATATTCTTCACTCCCTTATCACACACTCGCTTAAACCCAAGGAGCGAAAAAAACGATACATTGCGGAGCGATCCGTTTCCATGGAAACCTACCGGTTTTCCGCGAAAGTGCTCTTTAAGCAGTCGTTTTTCTAAGAAATCCTCTCCTCGCTTCCTCTTTTTTACCAAGAATTTCCGACATCGCTTATTGTTCTATTCCGCTCCTCTCTTGTGATCGAAAAACGCTCCTAAAGGAGAAGCTCACTTTTGAAAACTGGCTCACTTTCCACCCCGACTGATCGAATTTCGCTCGTTTGGTTTAAGCGTGCACACTCACATACATGGGAGTTGCATTAGTCGTAACACCCCCCCCCCATGAAAATTTTCTGGCTACGCCACTGCATTGAGTTATGGTAGTCAATCACATTTGGCGAGAAAAGCAAGCCGTTGGAAACGGTTCAGCTGTAGTTTCACTACCAGAAACTGGAGTGCGCTTTACGTCTTCTACTTTGTGCTTACGCTAGCCAAGGCATTATTTCCAATTCCAACTTTTTCAGTCAGATAGCCAGGATGTCCGAAGCACTCCCACTCTTTCTCGGAATTGTAAATACCTTCTACCCTTTAGGCTTCACCCCAATGCATTTCCTTTTCTCAGTTTTCTCCCAACAAAAAATATTCTTTTGGGAGAATTTGTACTGACCAGTTCCGTATCTCCCACGTTGATTTTCGGCTTTTAACTAGCTGTTCTTATAGGAAATCATGCAACTTTTGAACATCTTTTAAAAGAATTTTTTTGCGCTAGAGACTCGAAAAAAAAATTAGAATGCCTCTTTGCAAGTTGTCCTGTGAAATGTTACAAACAACGAACCTTCCAAAACACTGATGGGAAAATTCTAAACATACGGAATTTTCCAATATTTCCCTAAACAGGTAGCAGGCGTACTAATGATTTTTTTTATGAAAACTGCATGAGACAGGCAGCGTTACTGCTAGTATCACCGCATAGTGCATTCGGTGAAGAAGCCTTGTTAATTTTTTCTGGTGTTTAACATAACTGATTTGTTTTTAAAAGTTATGTCCTGTGACGACGATAGCTTATTAAAAGTAACGCTATTTCATATGGGTTGTAATAATGTTATCTAAACACTTATAATTTTTTTTTCGTCACTTTCTCATGTTGAAGAAAAAAAAAACTATTTTAAACGAATTGGAACCCCCAATTGTAAGATGTCATTTCCACTTGAAATAGGTAATTTTGTCACACAAATGGTTCACTTTTTTGACTCTCGGAAATAAAATGGCGCTGAAAATAGTGAAAAATCGCCTAAAAATGAGGGAGCGGGCGGATTTTCAGATTTTTAAAGTAAGCGCAGATTGTTTGCCAAATTTTTATACATGATTATATGTGAAAAATTTCAAGTGGATCGTACAAGCGGTGAAAAGGTTATTAAGCTTTCTGTGTTAACTTTGTAATCTTTTTGCATTCATGACGGAAAATGTTTCATCTTGAAGTCAGGGATCACAGTGTAACTATGTAGTAAGGATGATAAGCTTTAAACAATAACTTCCCATAGAGCGTGATGTATTGGGAATATTTTGAGTGCTCCTGCAGAAAAACTACTATTATTTTCGATAGGTTACATGGTACAGTAGGTAAGAATAACATATTTAAATTTCGTAGAAATCTTTGCATATTTACGGAATTTAGAGGACTGATAGACAGATAAACCGAAATCATAAACACTTTTCAACCTTGTTGGAAAGTGTTTATGATCTGTATCTGTAGCTGAAAGAGCTTTTTTAACGGATCAAAGAACATTTCGAAAAATAGTAATAGGAAATTTTGACTTTAAAACATGCAAATTTATTGAAAAGAGATTGCAACGGCAAGAAAATGCAGCAGAGGAAAAAGTAAAATTAGTCAATTGCAAAGATATTACGAAAAATACAGCAAACTGACTTTCACCTTCCTTTCGGAGACGCATTTTGGATACTTCAAATTCTTCTAGAGAAAATGAAGATACTTTTTCTGCACATGAACAACGTGCGGCAAAAAAATGTAAAACTAATTCCAAAGAACTAAATTTCTCAATGTAGCACAGACTTGCGACAGAACTGATGTGTCCGATTGATCAGCATCAATTCTTATGCACGCAGTTTTAAAAGATGTGAGAATAATTACCTACCGAAGACGATTCTTCTAAAGTAGTTGATTCTAGCAAAATCAGAAGAGTAAAAAATCGCATTGACTGGAAAAGAAAAAATAACGTAAAACACTTTTTATCAAATATAGATGAACATTGATAAAACTTTGATTCAAATTAAGAAAAGGAGGGAACACAGGAAATAATAATAATAATAATAATAACAGAAGAGCCTGCTGTTCTTACTTTCAGAACCTAGATCTAAATATTTGTTAAAAACAGTAAAATTTTGCTTTCGTATGCTTATTTTAGCGTGACTTTCCTCTTATTTGATTTATGTAAAATATTACTAAAACTATACATCGATGCTAATGCGAAACGACTAGCATCGAAATTCATCCATAATTTCACTTACGAAAACATTAAGTTGCTACGCCACACATTTGGTATAAACCCAAAAATTTCTTTAATATTAGTTTGTTTGGATATAATATTACATATTGATGAATATATTTATGAAAAAAATCATCACTAAAAGTATATATAAGATAACTTGTAGGAAACTTACATGTTTTAAACTTACAGTATTTTGCACTTTTCTAAACGAAAACGATAAGGTACTTTTAATTTATTCATCTACGGTTGTATATTGAGCTAAAATGTGTAAGTCTTTAATTTATCCATGATAAAAGCAACAAATATCTATAAAATATATGTTTATTTTAATGCTATATGTTTGCTTAATTGTGAGATTTAGGGGAAGTTCATTAAAAACTTGGTAACATGTCAGAAGTAGTAAGTTTATGTTTCATGCAATTTTTAATATAAAAGGACAAATCATTATTCTATTTATAATAAAAAGGAGAAATATTTAGAAATATGAGCTATTTTTCAAAATAAAATCTTTGTTTTGCAATCAAATTTTTGAGAAAACTCATAAATATCATAACATGTCGATAGTTTTAGCTGAAGTTTCCGCATATTTTTCAAAGTAAAGTAGGAAAACACTATCTTTTTAACGTTAAAAACATTTGAAAATTGTTTATATATAGTTATTCCAAGTAAATATTTTCATGGCTATAAAATAATGAAAAAAATTGACCGAAATTACATTTGTGCTGTGTTGGAACCTTGTATCGTAATGGTTTTGTACTTTTAAGTGGTTGCGTCGTATATTTTGTAAAAAAAAAAAAAATAATGATAAATTATCAAAACGATGTAAAACGACAAGAAATTATGAGTTTTCAGCATGAAACTTCTTAAAATCGGTAATTTGCAGCCAGAAAATGATAAAACTTTGGATGAAGTGTATGATTCTACGAGAGTTTTCTGGTAGAAAAACGAGTTATTGAATGAACAAACTAAGTAATAAAGTGAAAATCATCTGTATTTACATAATACTCTATATTTTTTTCTTTTAAATGTAGAATTTAGGGTAGAATTATACATATTTTATGTGATTTTAGCGGGTTCGAATAGGAAATTATGTATAGGTTTTTCTTCAAATTCTCATAAATTTACGATTGTATATTGCACTAGCGTGGCATGTAGTGTATGAAGTGTGTAAAAAACTGTATTATTTGTGTTTTTTCTGAATTTTTTCTATATTTTTTCATAATTTTCTATGAAATTACTATATTTGTATGATTTACATTAGATGACGTAACAATAAGGCATCATTGTTAAGGGACTTTGTTATGTAAACAAACAAAAGTGAACAATAGGTGACAACAATGCTACAACAATGGTTTGGGGGTAGATTTTCTGCGGGTCTCGTCATTTCTACAAAAAATTTGATCGATGAAGGTTGGATAAAAATGCGCTCCGCTAAGCCTAAAGAAAAGTGTTGAAAATCATCGCCAAGCTTTGGAGCCAAGTATACGTAAGTGTAGTTCAATGGGTTACAATGTAATATAAGCATAGTTAAATATATTTTTATTTATTATTTTATTTTCAATGCATGCTATGTCTTTGGAAGAATTTACTGTCTAGCCATTACATTAGTGCGAAGTGATTTAATAAGTAATAGATTCATGTGGAAATTGGGTTGAAAAATAATTGAATATGCGAATTTATTTTTTACATGGCATGCGTTTAGTGTAGTTACCTTCTCGTTTATCTTTTCAATCTAAACTTTTATGAGGATGAAGAACCTCTTGAAAAGCCGTACCGCTCTAGTTATACGGAAATTTTAAAAGCGGCTTTTGAATTTTTGATTAAATTTCCCGTGATTTATCTCGTCAAAAATACGAAGGCGGAGGATTAGCTTTGGCTTTAGAAAAATTTTAGACGTTTTATCAAATAGACAACCTAAACATAAGATTTATTTTACGAATACTAGTAAAGTGATTGACATTTTAAAATGGAGTTTTAATGATTATTATTTTGGTCACATCCCAAATCAATGGATGTGACCTAATGTTGGCGAGATAGACTCAACTTTTTTATACTCTGAGTTTTCACTATGTGTCAATTATTTATTGTACTGTTAGTTTTTTTCTGAAAACTTTTATTTGATTTTATTCTCTTTTTTTACTCGTTTTCAAGGCAATTAAATAACTTTCCTTATTGTTACTATTATTCGTCATGATTCTTCTGTTTTTCAATATTGCATGTCACTGATATTTTTCTGTATTTTTTTCCTAATGACAGTAAATTGCTGGTTTTCAAGCTAAAAAAGAACCCATTCCTAATCACCGTACACATGTCATTGGTGTGTGCCACCCTCTGGCGAGATTAAATATGTGGCAGTATTGGTATATCTTCATACGGAAGGGGGAGGGGATCACGCTGGATCATATGTTTGACAAAATAACAGAAACACGCACTTACCTTTATACGGGTAGTGTTACTCGACGATTGTTCGTCAAAATGCAAACGAAAATAATGCATTTCAGTGCGATAAAAAAAAATTTGGACAACCTTTA
Organism: Cheiracanthium punctorium; assembly: GCA_038373885.1. NCBI lineage: Eukaryota > Metazoa > Arthropoda > Arachnida > Araneae > Cheiracanthiidae > Cheiracanthium > Cheiracanthium punctorium. The sequence continues at coordinate 7,986 of JAWZYV010006863.1, read as the reverse complement.
TTTTAAGCTCTGCATTATTACAGCAGAACAAAAGTTTCCCAAACTTTGCAGCCGCTCATCACTTTGATGGAACATTACGTTAGACGCGAGTAGCTAAAATGTATGTCGAAAGCTATTGACACCAGTTTGTACAGATGTATTTACTTATCCGCAAAGCACCAAAATACCACTTGGCAGAGCATCAAGTGCTCCAAAAGAGTTTCGCTTGGGACATGCTGATGTAAATCAATAGATCCATTTCATTGATCTCTCAGGAGTTCTTCGTCAATTGGATGGATCCATGGGCAATTCGATGAAATTACAACATTGGGAACAGCTTCGATATCATTCCCCTTTTGACGCTGTTCTGGCATGGCGACAAATTCATGTCGCCATTTATACTATATTTCTCATTCCTGAAGCAAATATTAAATAAAATAATAAACCTAAATTGCACAGCATTCAATACAGTAATAACGTAAAAAGGAAATTGAAATTTGGCATCAAAACAAAAGGTCAAAAAGCTAGTCATTGCCATATCATGTCTTTAACCGCGCCGGAACACGTAAAAAGAAAAACATGCCGAAAGGGATGATATTGAAGCTGTATCAAGCATTTACTCTTCGTTTTGTTTGTTTTTGGGTTGTCAATAATGCTCGTAGGTTGGCGATTTCAGTCTATTACTTGGCATGATATTTTCCGTCTCGATTCTATTTTCCACATTTATCTTCCAAAAGTTCTTCTGTAATGCCATTTCTCTCTCAGATTATAGATAAGCTTTAACAAGTAGCTGTAACTCGCCAACGATAGACTGAATTCAGTATTAAAGGTGAAAGCTTCGAAAAAAATACTGCAACTATACTTCTTTTAAGCATATTGAAGTGCATAATCGATGATGTTATGATATTTTCCTATTATTCCATTTAATCAGTTCTTCATGCACTCAATCGTTGGAAGATTGGCGTATTTAGTACCTCAAAACATTTCATCTAGCCGTAATATTCAAGCAATGCTTGCATATTATTTTAACAGCAACCTTAATGGAAAATGATTAACTACTACGCTCCTGTGTAAATAGCAAAAGAATTAGAAGCCGCCATTGATTACGAATATCCAAGCTTTTAAGATAAAATTTGCGCCAGTAAAGCGGATCTTGAATTGGGCTCGGACGCGGTTTGTCTTTACCTTCGTTTTCGTCTTGCTACCTGAAAAAGAACTATTACCTAATGCTTAAAAATCAGTTCATTTATTTAAAATACACACGGCATCATTACTCTAGCGTCCATAACTACGCATCAGTTAATGATTTCAGAATAATTAAAAAAGAAGTTCATGCGAATCTGAGAATTTGCGGTATTATTTCGCTCGTGGCCGAATTTTTCTGCCCGCCTCAGAGCTGCTTCTTAATGCAGTTGTTTTTAACTCGAGACTCATTTTCCATTTGAAAAAAGAGTCTTCGTAAATAGCTTCCTACTTGAATTTCAAATTATTCCTCCATAGATTAATTTCTTAGAGATTTGAATGCAAGGAAGTGGTATTACCTATCTGATAGTGAAGCCAAAACTGTAACCGAGCCGCCCTATTACCTAGGTCAAAACATCACCCCATGATTGTGTTATTCTATGGCGATAGTTTCAATTTTAAATCTGTTTTAATACTGCTTGAAATTGCGTTAATTTTAGCAATTTTTTACTTCCTTGTATTAAGTAAAAGGAAGTACAGTCTTGAATAGGGTACTTACGTATTATCCTAGCGGTCATACCCACCAAACTATTTTTTCGTCATATGTGCTGGCAAACGGTTGCCAATCGTATTCCAAACCATGAACAATTTCATGTGTCCGACATTTGTCTAGGCGAAAAATCGCTCGTCTTGGCGGACCGCCCGGATAATACGTAAGTATCCTTGAATATCATAAATGTAGTCTAGAATAAATCTTGCCAACTGTCATCGACCTTGGCGAGTTTTTGAGAAATATGCGATATATATTTCCGCCAAAGCTGACACCAGAAATAATTACGTATTTGGCACAAGGGCGTAGCCAGGATTTTCATTAGGGGGGAGCAGGACATGGAGTCTAACCGGAGAATGCCCGGTTTGTCATAATCAGACCCTATGACTAGCTCATTTTAGGAGGGGGGGCAGCTGCCCCACCTGCCCTCGCTGGCTACGCCCATGATTTGGCATAAATAAATAACTTGGCGGAGTGGGGTCCCAAAGTAAGAATCAACCCCCCTCTCCCGAACATCTATACGCTATTTCCCGAATCCCGAAGAAAGCCGAACCAGAGCCGCATCCCGAAGATATGGCCACTTCTTCGCAATCTCGAAGAACATCTTCTGCCGGGAAGGGGGTGGAGGGTACCAGGATGGTTCAGAATCACATAGGAATGTGGAGCCGAAAACTTACGCATTCACCTGTTAATACGCATTCATCTGTTAATACGTATTGAGCTGTTAATAATCACTTTAATGAATCCTTAATAGCACAACTACTTGAAAACACGTCTTTTAAACGTTAAAAAAAAAAAAACGTGTTTTGAACGAAAATCCACCGTCCCTCATTTTTAAGCGATTTTTCGCTCGTTACATTTTATTTCAGAGAGTCAAAAAAGTGAATCATTTGCGTGACAACATCACCCTTTTCGAGTGAAAATGACGTCACACAAGTGGGATTCCAATTCGTTTAAAATAGTTTTCCCAGGTAACATAGTTGGATCTTTTTTTTTTCCATTAAAATAATCGTCTGCTGATGCATTCATATAAGCCGAGCTGAATACACAAAACGAAATCGTTCGAATGCGAAAAGTTTCTGCGCATTTCCAGAAGAGCATGAAATTCGTTTTGGGTATATAATGAAAATTGAATGTGAAATTATTTATTTTAGGTGGACGACGATGATATATATTAAGTGTAGACGTATTTTCGTGAAATATTTTTTCTAGCGCCCGTCGTAATTGCCTCCACAACGGGCTTTGACTTCTAGTAGATAAATATTAGCTTTCGTGAATTTTTCCATTCTTCTTGATCGGATGTGTAGTGAAATTAACGGTATTTTTTGGATCTCCATCTTTGACGAACACGTCCTTTTCTCGATTTATCAATTCCGATTGTTTCGTTTCCGTAATTTATATTTGGACTTCTTTCGCCTGCAGGTTTGCAGGTCTTTGGATCTTTCGAGATACATACAGTTTGACTGCGGTTTGCGTAGACTATTGGCAAGCTGCCAGTAAATTTGAATCCAAATGAACTGGGGAAAGCTAGCGGAGCGAATGCATTTCCTCTTGCTCATCTCTACGTGATTGTATTGGGGTGACCTTTAATATACTGAAATATAGCACGCTGGACTTTTATTATTATTGTTATTATTGAGGATTTCAGCGCGGAGCCTGAGCGGCACGGAACGGCCAGTATGAATGCAGCTTTACTTCTTCAAAACTCCCCAAGAACTAACGGACTTGCCCGTTTCCTCCTCAAAACCGGATGTTTACGTTTCTACGTAAGGTAAGTTTCAACGTAATCGGTACTACGTAATCGGTAGTCAAGCAGTATATTTACAGAACTGGCCACCTGTGACATGCCAGATCCAATACGCGGGGCAAGAGACGAAGACGAATCAAGATTTAGGGCGAGATTCAAGTGAAAAACAATTCGAACGTTTTCCGCGTCGAACAGGGGAAACTTCGAAATATATCAGTGTTTCTTATTCAACTGAAACAAACCAGTCGTGTTTTGATCACGTGACAGCGCGATAGGTTTGTTCATTGGGAGCATTCTGGGGACTGAAAAACGTTCGATTCGAACTCGATCGCGCGCTTGAATCTCGCCCTAGGTCAGAGGCTTCGACTCGCGGCAAACGTGATGCTAATCCCACCTTATGCTGGAGGTAAAGGTCTAAAGTTTTTATTTCTCTCTTGCCGGACACTTGCTTTCTACCAAACTCATATTTCGATCGTTTAAATCCCGTGTATTGTGTTTGGATTTCTTTTGTCTGTTGGAAGGTAATGCGCTTAGAGATCTGCGCCTACAACAACATCGAGATAAATATTTCAAAAATTCGCAAAATTTAAAAGCAGAAAAATCACACTACTAAATTAGTCCGCACTTCTTACCGCATTCATCTAGTTTTTACTGTGCTAGTACCAATTGTATTGAATTAGTGATCGGCTAGTTTAATACCTATTGCTATCATCACTTGCACCATCCAGAACGGGCGTTCTTTCAAATGGGTCAAAATGAAAGCTGTTGTTGCTTATCTCCTCCGCCATCCACATGCGATGCCAGATCTCTCCAGATAGGGAGGCGAAGGGCAGAGGGGGCGTGTTCCATTTTCAGTGGGAGGAAGTCCAACTTTAGCCCCTAATTTTGAACCCATTACGACCTCCTGAAATCCGGCACCACCAGAGGTATCGTTCAACAACTTGAAGGACATTGGAGCCACGACGGATTTTACGTACACCAGCTCCCATGAGCGTACCGGTCCCACAGCAGTCGAGCCGAGAGGTAGATGACCCTCCGAAGCACTGGCCAAGCCGGATGCTGCTTCACTTGCCGTCGGACCGGACTTTAGCGCCCAGACCACTGCGGGGCAGAATGAAAGTACCTCCAGATAAGGAAAAGAAGTTGCAATACTCAATTGAATTTCTCCATTTTCGATGAGTTGATTCGTATGAGATGAAAGGAATGTCTCTCGGAAGAATACAAGAAGCTTAACCCCTTAAGTCCCGTCAAAATCGCGGGCTAAGCTTTCTCCCTCCATGTCTCGTGCCCGTGATATTTCCAGGCTATTGTGTTCAAATGTTATTCTCATGAAAGATGAGAGCATTTCAGTTCTTATGCACGTATTTTTCTTTTACATCTCATTCATTTTACACAGCGGATGACAATACCAGACTATTTTTTTAACTTCATTCGGAGATAGTTTATTTTTAAATAGAGGGTAGCAGGACTCAAATACGTGTATTTCTCATATGCGTTTTGCAATCTTAGCTCACACTTTTTTTTTTTTATGCTCAAAGAAAACTTTACAAATATTTATTAATTATACGAACTAAGTTTAATAGAATTTTCCTTTAGTGTTTAGAACCTATATTTTTAATGATTCCCGACTTACTAGAAAACACGCATTCAGTCACAATAACTCCTGAATGTTCGCTCTTCCTAGAAATTTAACTTTTTTATTTTTTTCTTCTTTCGCGCTAAAAAATGGCTAAAACCTTAAAATGAATACATATATTGTACATGCACTTATTTTTATAGAATACTAGCTGCGTGCCCGTTCTTCGCACGGTAGGAAACGAAAATTTTCCTTACATGTGTAATTCGAAATTATTCGTGATGTGGAATTAAAAAAAAAAAGAGCACAATTATTTGACTCTTAATGTAAAGTTTGCGTCACGAGTATTAACCTGGCATCATTGCAGAATAATGAGTCAAAAAACTACGTCAGTGTCATTCACTATCAAAAAAGTGGAAAGCTTAATGGTTTGCAGAGAACTCCTGGCTTTCAAAATGTCTTATTCAGAGGCGTAGCCAGAGGGGGGGATATCGGGATATATCCCCCCCCCCCGAAATTTTTGGATTAGTGATGAAATTCCGTCTATTTATGCATATGTAAGTTTATATACCCCTCGAAAAAATTTCTAGGCTCATATCCCCTCCCCGAAAAAATTTCCTGGCTACGCACCTGGTCTTATTTCTACATCATACTGTTTTTTAGGCTCAAGTTGTAGCATTAAATACCTAAGACACTACATGAAATGGAGCACCATTTATCTCTTTCCGAACATGTACCATATAAGGAAAGTATTGTAATCATGAAAAAATTCGACTTCGAGATTTTGGTGTATTGACACGTTTTGAGGTCTTCTGAATTCATTTATGCTATTTTCAAGAGATGTTTTTAAAATAGCTGCGCACCCGCTCTTCATACGGGAAGAAGGGAACATTTTACTACTAAAATCATATCTGCATGTGACAAAACAGAATTTCATTTTTTAAAAAGTTCAAGTAATCTCCTCTGTTGAAATTACGGCGGGATATATTAACGTAAGTTAGAATTACTTTTCGTTTAGTTGGTTGTAAGATAACCGTTGAAAAAGGTTAAACACTTTTAATTTCATGAAATATTTATTAACGTGGTACATTGCGATTTATTCATATTATCTTTACAAATCTAATAATACTACCTATTACGTACATTAATACTATCTATATTCGCTTCTCCCTCTTCAAGGCTCCCTTTAAAGAAACAGCTTAGATTATTTGGCCTCAATGGGATCTTTTGATTCTGTGGCTATTCTTTGCAATTTACGCATTAGCATAAATAATAATCATTTCACATAATGGTTGCCATTAAGGAAACTCTCCATATATATTTAATTTATACATAGTTTTATAAGATTGGCGTATTTAGCGCCGCAAACCATTTCATCTTACTGTGGGGAGAAAATATCCAAGGGGTGCCATTTTAACTATCCATGTATCTAATATATCGATATCTTTTATATCCTCCATAGTCCTGTCTCCTGAAAAACATCAAACTGTCTAATCTCGAGGAGCTACTTATTCCCACTTTAATTGTGACAGGGCGTTAGAGTTGCAGAGTTTACAAATTTCACGCAATTTTTTATTTATGACGTCACTGTTTGACTGCCGTAAAGGATACCCCGGTAGGTTGAGGGAGTTAATTTCGATATTTCGCATAATTGTTTTCAAACGGTATCATTAAAACTTTGCGTTATGTAACCTTTATGGAGGAACGTAATTCAACGTTAAAATAAAATTATACTCGCAACCTGCATGCGTATGTTAGGAAACGCCTGCGCTAAATTAAATGCCAAAAATAAAAATAGTAAATAGAAAAAATTTAATATATCGCGCTTTGAAACGAACTTTGTAACTTTTAAAATGAACATTTTCAGCGCCGTGAAAACATTTCAATTTTTAAATAAGCACCGGATTAAAATACCACTTCTAATAATAATAATCGTGAATTTCTTAGTTTATTTCTACAGTAAATTTTAATCAAAATATCGTCTCCCTGTGTTGAAAATAGAGCTGGAATAAATGAGTTAAAATTATGGAGTAATTTTTACGTATCTTAAAGCATTTGACGTCATAGATCCTCACTTGCGAATTGAAATTCTGATATCCCATTTAAAAACTCGATTGGTTGAAAAAATCCTTTTTTCTAATCCTTTCTGTGGCAACAACCGAACATAAATTCTCGTGCCGTGATCGCAATGTAATGAATGGCGTAAGATCGCGTTTTTGCTATTAAATTCTAAACATTAGACTGAATTAAAATTCGTAAAAAATCATGTAATTTACATAATTTTTTCGTTTTTATTTTAAAAGAGGGAGAAAAGAATGTTTCACGATTTGTCAAAATATCTAAAAGTTATGACGTATAGAATTCAAGATGCGACAGTTTTAAAATTATTTTACGAAAACAATCGCGAAGCAGATGCTTAGTAAAAAAATTCCTAAAAATCGGTAAATCCTGTTACGTATTCAGAACAAACTGTTTTTAAAAGAAAATTTCCTCCTCTATCCGATGATACAAATGCCGTTTTGCTGCGAGCGTAATTTCCGCCGTTATTACGAATTAGGAGAGAAAAAATGCCAAAAATCGCATAAAACATAAAATAAAACAAATTCTAGGTCGAATTTTGAAAAAATCACTTCGAGGTGCACAACTACATATTTACATCTTCCCGAGTACCAAATTTGGTGTTTCTAGGTGTAGCCGTTTGTCCGTAACGCTGCCGACAGACACACACACACACACAGACACACAGACACCTTCTTTTATAATAAGTAGAGAAGACTAGCTGAAGTACCCGTTCTTCGCACGGGAATAAATGGACATTTTGATATTACGATTTCTGGTGATTACTATTTATTGTAATAGAGAGATATAGCAAAATGGATATAGCGTTATATTGTGCTCTATAATTACGCATACCGAATTTCGATCGTTTGTACGGTGTAGAAGGCGATGCGG
>JAWZYV010006859.1:0-12833 GCA_038373885.1 Cheiracanthium punctorium | reverse complement strand
GTGGAATGGTTTCGTAAATGTCTAGGAACACGTCGGAATCTTTTAATTTCACATTTTAATGCAAAAGCTCAAACTATGGGTTAAATTTGCAGATTCAAGACATTGCCTGATTAAGTTCGTTTTTTTATTTGGTTGATAAGGATCATTAAACACATACTTTGTTAGCTAGCGATTTCGGAGAAAATGGATTTTCGGCCCACCCTACTCTATAGCATATACAATCTTTGAACAAGGGGTATCAAAAATTTTATAGGCTAGTGATCCCAATAGAAATTAATCTTCGCAATCAGCCAAGTAAATATCATAATATTTTACAAATAAAATTTTTGAATCTTTCGAAACAGTTCTTTTATTTGAATGGGGCATAAAAATAAAATTTACTATAAATTAACCTTATTAATGTAGTGAAAACATGTCTGTCAGCCTTTATATTCAACTTATGTTAAATGGTTTCCGGGATGCAGTTGAGATCAGAAATTTAAGAAGGCAAATTAAAAACGTTGTTAGAAGAAGGCTGTTGCTTTACATTAAGAGTGATTAAATATTACAAAATTTCAGTACATAGTCATATGCATTTAATTTTGACAGAAGTTCGTTTTCTGGGTGTCAAAGTGACGATTTCTGGGTGTCATCTGAATTTACACCTGTATCCCAACTTTCCTACTCACAGTTCATTTTGACTCAGACTTTCACAACATCATATGATGGTGGTTGGTTGTGGTGGTTGTGTGCTTATGGCAACGCTACACTAGGGCGATCTGCCAAAGGGAGGGGTGCCTTGGTAGGAGGACTTCTAAGGGATTCTAACGCGTATTCACGTTACATCTGGAGAAAACCTACAAAAACTCCAGACCGTTAGATCGATAGCCGCGCGTAGGGATGGACGCGAGATGTGCGAGACGAGAATCGGGGCTGTCTCGTCTCGTCTCGCAGTGGTAAACCTCTGTCTCGTCTCGCGTCTCGTCTCGTCTCGCGTCTCGCAAAGAAATTGCTGTCTCGTCTCGCGCGAGACGCGAGACGTCTCGCGAGTCTCGCAAAATTAAGGACTGCGATTTCGTTACCATTTTATACTAACTTATTATTGGGATTTTATTGAAAATTAATATTAATAATAACAATTACTTACATATAGCCACATTAGTAGATATATTAATAACTATATCAGCATATAGCGGCATGTGAAGTAAAAGAAATTCAGATTTAACCCGTATATATAATGTCACACCGAAAATATAGTATTTATTTTTATTTATTTACTAGCTGCGTGCCCGTTCTTCGCACTGTAGTGAACGAAAATTTTCCTAACATGAGTAATTTCAATTAATTCCAGTGATGTGGAATCTAAAATAAAAGCAAAATTATTTGACTCTTGATGTAAAGTTTGCGTCATGAGCATTAACCTGGCATCATTGCAATATAATGACTCAAAATTTAAGTCACCTTAACGGTTTCCCCGGAATTTTCCGAATCCGTAGACACCTTCGCCGAAAGATAAATTGCACGGTTCGAGGATAGCGAGCAAGCTTTGACGCGCGGCAGCGTCGTTATATTTTTTAGAATAGAGAGATAAAACTTACAAAAAAAGACTCGGACGTTCGCTCACGAATTTTGACCTAATGCTGATGGATTTTAGAGGAGCCTTAGTAGAGTAAAATGCCAGAGAATTAGCTGCCAACCTTCGTGCCAACTCATTTGTTATTTTCGAGAAAATGGCAAATTAAATATTTTTACAAAGAATTTTTTAAATTTAATTTTTTTATAAATAAAAATTTGTTGAAAATTATAAAAATTTTGGGCCCTTGAACAGGTGGGCCCAGGGCAAATGCCCCGGTAGCTCTGCCGATAAACAGGCCTGCAAGTTATCACTGTTTTTATGTGCTTAAAATCTTAGCCACACCAGATTGTGAAACTCAAATGGCTAAATGCTGTGTCGTAGTGTTAGTTCTATTCTGCGTCGGGTAAGCACGCAGTGGCGGACTTCTATTTTAAAAAGCCCGAATGCCGTACCCAGGAAAAAATTGCGGGGTGGTGTCCAAAAATGGGTCCAAAAATTTCGGAAGGAGACCAAAGGTGAAAAGCCTAAATTTTTCACAAATACTCTTCATCATTATTGTTTTGCTAACAAAATTTTATATTTCGGGGGAGGGGGGACCGGACCCCAAGGCCCACCCCTTGGGTGCGGCCTTGCCGGATGCAAAAACTTTTTTGAGGCCCCAAAATCACAACCGCTAAAAATTCATGAATAAATAAACACACCCTTGTAAAGAGGTCATTAAAGGTCATGGTTTACGCCAGGTTCGAGTCTAAGCTGCATTGAATGTGCACACTAAATCTGTGGGGCCTTGTATCTCTGTTCGCTTGCATTAAGATAGGGGTTACAGGTAAATAATTTTGAAAACTGGTGTGATTATTAGTAGCATAAAATTTTAATCTTATTTTTTTTAAATCGTACAGAACAATTTAAACAAACCTTTAATTGAAATATGCGCTTCTTTCAACATCCACCCATGAAGTAAAGCAAAAGCAGATGACATGTTAAATTTATAAAGTTTATATTTAGGTATGAAAAACCGTAGTCATAAAATTCCACTTACCGCTGAAAAATCCTTTAAAATATATAAAACGTACGCAGATGTTAATAGCAGCGCCGTTGCGCTGTGGGCGCTATGGACGGCTCAGCTCCCCCCCCCCCCCTAGAAAAATCTGAGCCACCTCCCCCAGGCCAAAAAGCACAGTCATCGAGGAACATTTTTTGAAAAAAATTATAAAGAGATGCAAATTTCTTAATTTTTGTTTCTGTACGTAAAAGCAAACATTTTATGTTTTATGTTCTTTAAAGAGTATTGGAAAATCAATTATTTCTTTTCCTTAGAGATAAGAAAAATCGTATTGCCTGAAGAGGAAATTACAAACTTCGCAACAGGGCCGTGGCGCTGGGGGCGCTATGGACGGATCAGACCCCCTGGAAAGATCTGAGCCCCCTCCCCCCCAAAGAACGCAGGCATCGAGGAACGTTTTTTGAAGAAAATGTTCCTCGATAATGGTGTTAAAAAATATACATCTTTCTTAAAAGAGATGTAATTTTTAAAAATTTTTGTTCCTGTACGTAGAAGCAAACATTTCATGATCTTTAAGGGGACAAGGGACGTTAAATATTCAAAACTTTCCATTTTGAATTTTACTTGTAATCATATGTATAGTTGTTTCACACAAAATCATAGTTGTCTAACATAATAGTTTGCATCTATATTGAAACTAAAAATTAAAAAAATAATAATTTTTAAAATGAAAATTGATATTTTTCAGAAAAAAATACGTCTTCTATTTTTTTTATTTAAAATATCCCATGCGCATTCCAAATTAATAAAAAGCGACATATTTTTTTTAATATACTCTTGCAATATATGTATGAACATATCTGTGCATTCATTTTTATGTGTGACAAAGGTAAGCTTTATATAAAAAATAAATTCATGTGAGATGAAGCTTTTTTTTTTTTGTTGTTGTTGTTTCAAATTCCATCCTATTGTTACATTTAAATTCCTATATCGCTATTAAATAACCTTTGTTTGAAAATTTAATGCACAATTATGTTCATACATGCATTACAAGTGTACTATAAAAAAATTACGGCTTTTTATTAAATTGGAATGCGCATGAGATATTTTGAAAAAAATATTTATGGCCCATTTTTTTCTTAAAGATATTACCATAATTTTTAAAAGGATTTAATTTTTTATTTTTAGTATTAATGTAAATGTAAACCTTTGTTTTAAACAACTGTACGTATACTTTGAGACTAAAAATTAAGAAATGATAGTTTTCAATTTTAAAGTCCCTTTGTCCCCTTAAAAAGTTTTAGAAAAGCAATTATTTCTTTTCTTTTAAGATAAGAAAAATCGTATTGCCTGAAAAGGAAATAGCAAACAGCAAGCTCTTGAAACATCGTAAATTTTCTTCATTGATCTCTTTATTGGGGCGAATGCAGCGAAAACATCTTGTTAAAAAAGGGTGTGTGGGTGGTCCTAATTTTCTCAGAAGCAGCTACTGTCCCGTTTCTACAATTAACAATCACCCCATGTGTCGCCCCTCTACTTGCTCCAACAAAAACCTGTAAGCAATGGAGTGAGAAAACTTCCGGCCTTTTCAAAAGACGAAAGCGTTTTGTAATTGATTACTTCGGCACTGTGTATTTTTCTTACATAAATCAATGATGGACAAACATTTTTGGGTTGAAAGCAATATGATTAAACACTAATATTTAATTAATTTAATTTGTAATTAATCTTTTTTCTTTTAGTTGTAGTTTGTTTTAATATATTAATATACATTTCTTAAATTTGAGGCGGGATGGATAAAACTTTCAGACAGGCAGGGGCTGACCCATGGGCCGTAGTTTGCCCACCCCCTGTTTTTAAGCAATCTTTTTTTCTAGGTTTGAGACTTTTTTCGACACTGCAATGCCTTTGTTGAGTTCGAACGCCCTCTCTACATTTTTGCGACCTTATGCGAAGTGAAGCTGAAATTCCTTCCGGAATGTAGGAAAAAACGCGGAGAAAAAGATCTCCCCCCCTTTCCCTCCATTTTTATTTAAATATTGTACATAATATATACATACATATACATACATACATGCATATATAAGGTGTGTGTGTGTATTACGATGTTTGAACATATGTGAATTATTGTTTCAAATATTATAAAATACAAGCAACTTTTCTATATTTTGAGAATCCACAATTCTGATCTATTATTATAATCACTGAAATTAACCGCATTAAGTACATAGGTATTCCCTTTTTGTGTTCGAAACGATAAGTTAACTATGTGAAGGTCAGCAAGTTCGTGGAGTGGAGATCTAAGAATTGTAGCAGGGGGGAGGGAATTTTCTTTGTTGAAAGACGAAAACGTCCGCGAATACACTCATTCAGGTCGAAATGAAGAAAAAAATAGGGTTTTCTTATGCCTTCTAGAATTTAAAGATGTCACTTAAAAGATTTTGTCTTCTGCATGAAACGTGCACTTTTTATTGAAAATAATTAAATAAAGACGTAGTTACTTATGCAATTAATTTAATAAATTGATCGTTTCATTTTATTATTTGTTCAATTCATTTGTGTTAGGACAAGGACCACAACACAGGGAGTAGAGGGATGACTTGGTTTTATAAATATTTTTTCTGTTTTTTGTTTTAACGTTAATAAAAGGCATTTTTTACAAAGTGGTTTTTGAGAATCCACTTTTGAGAAGACTTCCAAATTTGCACCACTGCAAACTTCAAATGATAAGAGAATACTAAAAGTATTGAGTTTTAAGCAGTGGCGTAGCCAGAAATTTTTCATGGAGGGTGGGGGGGTTACGACTACTGCAACTCACATATATATGTATGTATACGTGTGTGTGATAAGGGAGTGAAGATTATACATTTTGTATGGTGAAAAATTCCTCATGGGAGGGGGGGGGTTGTTAACCCCCCGGGGTTACGCCACTGAGACACACCTACACGATGGGTATCTGCCTAGGAGAGGGCGCCTTAAGCGGAATACTTTTTAAAGGGTGCAGGCTCGTATTCATCTGGAGAAAGCCAACTAAAATTCTAGACCTTTAGATAGATAGCGGGGCAGTGAGCCACAACCCTCAACCTTCATATACCATATTCACTATCTTATCCTTTCGGCCACGGTTGGCCCCGAATTAGAGTACACTATAGTATTTATTTGAACCTACTTACTGAAAAGTTAAGAATCAATCATTCATGCTGTTTTTTATTTTAATTTATATGGGGTGAGGAAATCAAAAGAAAACCCTGATAATTCATTGCATTGGTTTATTTTTTTTAAATTTTGAATTAAGTTATCTCAATAAATGTTTTAGTAAATTTCTACTTCTTATTTATTTAATATTCCGTTATTTGCTAAGAAATAATGATTATTTAAGTAAATAGCATTAAAAAATATTTCTTAGTTTGAAATGTTTATTTCAATTTACACTCTGTCCATTGTAAGAAAAATAAAAATGTAATTTCTCTCTCTCTCTCTCTCTCTCTCTCTCTTAACTAATAAAGAATCAAATAAAGGACTACTTTTTCTTATTATTTAAAACAACAAGAACTTTGCCAACTAAAAAATAAATAAGTAAATAAAATAAAATTGGCTAAATAGAACGAATAAAAGTATACTATAATATTTATTTGAACCTTTATATGAAATCATAGAAAATTAATATGAATTCAAGAAAGAAATCTTACAATATGAAAAATAATTCTCTAATAAAATTCTAATTCTTATAAGGTTCGAATGAATATTCAAAAGCTATTAAAATTTATAAACATGAATTTGATTTAATTGAACCCCCAACCCCCCCCCCTTTGCATACACCACTGTATATTTATATATATATATAAATTTTTTCTGCATACACACAAGGTTGTAAGCAGAAAAAAAATAGGGGAAGGGGTGGAGATGTGGAGATATGTAGCGCAAAATATTTTCGCCTATAACTTATTTTTAGAGTCCACGCAAATAAAAAACTACTAATCCATTGACAAAGATTTCGGGGGTGGAGGGTATCACGGCTTTGTAGATATACATATATTTTATAATGAATAAAACATACCCCCCCCCCAGTGTCAGTATGCTGTACTATAGCTGCAATAAAATTGCTATAGGCTGAAGGTCCCAGGTTCAAACCTACCACGCAGCTGTCGATTTAACGGCATGGAGTTTTAGTCGACTTTTTCCAGATGTAACGTAAATACGCGTTAGAGTCTTTTGAAATGTCCTCAGACCAAGGTAACCCCCCTCCCCCCAAACCAATAAACAGATAATCCCTCGTCTAGGCTTGCCACAGCACAAAACTTAAAATTACTATTTAATCCTGAGTATTCTGAATACTTCTGAAGCTGTGATTTTTCAAGATATTAACAGCAAAAATTTCTTATTTTATAACCAATAGCGATTTTTTGAAAATTTCCAAAATATGAACCTCAAAGTTTGCATAAATAAAAAGTGGAAATGATAGTGACAGTAAAATACCTTGCGTGACTAATATTTTCCTTTTTTAGTTCTTGAAATAATTATAACATTACTGATTTTTAAATACGCATTCATAGTTTAAAACAAGTCACAATGAGCGGAATAGCAAAAAGAGGCTGCGGGGCCTGGTCCACCCCGGGTGCCAAGCTGAAAACAAATGTATCGGTAACGGCCGAACACCGAAAATTAGAAAGAATGGGGCAGCAGATTGCCGGACATATGCGCTGCACACAAAGCTATAGTACTTACCATATCCATGACTCAAATTACCGTGTTTACGAAACCCATACAGCCCTGTAGGAGTTTATGGGTAGTCGAATTTTTCTCACTGTATTGAATGCAACTATCTCTTTGTTGGGTTTGGGTGGTCCAATCTTCGCTGAAGCCTTCTTCTTTTCCGCTGGACAGCTATATGGCCTAGAGGCTGGGCAGCAGGGAAGAAACAGAATGAACTGTTCAAGGGATACGAAATCTGATTCCTTCTTATCAAGTTTGCACCTCGCAACGTATTGCTTCACTTTTGCGCTTATTTAGTTTTTCCGAGAAGAATTTCCAGGCGGTCGGGCTCCCCCGAGAAACAAGCGCCGAACGAAGATTTTAAAAGGCAAATTTGGTTTGCGTGCTTTGAAATTTTTTGTAAAGTATTTTTTACAATACATAAAATAACGATAAATATTGTTAAACAAGTTGAAAAGCGCGGGGCCCTTACGAACGCGGGGCCTAAAGCGTACGCCTATTACGCTTTATGGGGAAATCCGCCACTATTTACACGTGCGTTACTGCAAAGCCCATCAGTCTTTCGAACTTTACCTCAATGGTGGTGATATTGTTCTGTGTAAAATGCCGCTCTATACATATGTATATCTATATAAATAAAAGTAGACTTTTGTCTGTACATTTCTTGGAATTTAAAAATTTTGCGATTTCTATCCGTTTCAAGCACCCGGGAATCCGATGCGACCCTCAAAAAAAAGTTTGTCTGTCTGTCATTCTGTCCTTCTGTCATTCTGTCCGTGACGCTTTTTTTGTTCAAGCATCACGTAAAAACGACTGAAGCGAATAATATGAAATTGAGTGTCATGATAGGTGGTCACTCAACTTAAAACATAGGCGTCGAATTTTTACAAAATCTTGATTAGATTTTCAGATTTTGCGAAAATCGTTTGAAACTGCGTAAATTTGTGTTCAAGCATCACGTAAAAACGATTGAAGCGAATGATATGAAATTGGGTGTCATGATAGGTGGTCACTCAACTTAAAACATAGGTGTCGAATTTTAAAAAAAATCTTGATTGGATTTTGAGATTTTGCGAAAATCCTTTCAAACTGCGTAAATTTGTGTTCAATCATGACGTAAAAACGACTGAAGCGAATGATATGAAATTGAGTGTCATGATAGGTAGTCACTATACTTAAAACATAGGCGTCGAATTTTTAAAAAATCTTGATTGGATTTTGAGATTTTGCGAAAATACTTTCAAACTGCATAAATTTGTGTTCAAACATCACGTAAAAACGACTGAAGCGAATGATATGAAATTGGGTGTCATGATAGGTGGTCATTTAACTTAAAACATAGGCGTCGAATTTTTAAAAAATCTTGATTAGATTTTGAGATTTTGCGAAAAATCATTTCAAACTGCGTAAATTTGTGTTCGCACATCACGTAATAACTGCAAAGGTGAAAAAATTTGGTGGGATATTTGGTGGAATGATAGGTGGTCACTCACCTTAAACTATAAGCATCTAATTTTTAAAAAAATCGATCAGATTTCGAGATTTTGTGAAAATCGTTTAAAACTGAGTGAATCTTTGTTCCCGCATTACGTAATAACGACTAAAGCGAATGACATGAAATTTGGTCACATGATAGATGGTTGCTCAACATAAACTATAGGTGTCCAATTTTTTTAACATTTTTATTAGATTTTGAGATTTTGTGAAAATTCTCTCAAAATACGTTTATATTTCTTCAAACATTACGTAATAACGACTAATACGAATGATACGAAATTTGGTGGTGTGATAGGTAGCTGCTAATCTGAATTTATAGGTGTTGAATTTTAAAAATATTTTGATTACATTTTGTGATTTTGCGAAAATCGTTTCAAAATGCTGAAATTTTGTTCCAGCATCACGAAATAAAGACAGCAGGGAATGAAACGAAATTGGGTGACGTGATAGATTGTCACTCAACTTAAATTCTAGGCTTCAAATTTTTTAAAAATGTTGATTAGATTTTGAGATTTTGCGAAAACTTTTTCAATATGCGTAAATATTCGTTCGCGCATCACATAATTACGACTAAAGCGAATGAAATGATATTACTTAGTTACTCTCTAACCTGTAATATTTTAACAATACATAAAAATTATAACTTCGCTTTCTTTACTTTGGCAACATACTACATCCATTCTGTGTACTCCTACAATGCTACGAAAGTTCTTGCTTTTTGGAAATTTGCATTCGATACTATCCCGTCCAGGACGGGTACTTCAGCTAGTATAATATAATATCCATATTCGTAACTTGTGGAACGGAAGGGTGGGAGGGGGGGGGGTGTAGGCAACCAGAACGTTCTTTTCACACATCCCTCTTCTCTAAAAAAAAATAAATATCGATAAAATTCTTGATGTAAAATACAGCCCCCGCGAATACCTAAAAATAAATTTATTTTCATTCTGAAATTAGTTCTCTAAAAAGGATCGATGACAACTCTCTCTCTCTCAAAAAAAAAAAAAAAAAAAAAAAAATCCGTATCTTGCGTTGAAATATAAAAAATACAAATCCTATGTTTAGGCAGAGCTTTGTGGTAATTAAGAACTTATTTGTTTGAATTTACTGTAAATGACATTATTTCCCGGTACACCTAATAGCAATATTACGAATAAAGCGGATATAGTACGTCTTTATTAAATCTCTACTATTTACTTTAACGTCAATTTCAAGTCTCTAAAATATGTGTAATTTTTATATTAATGAAAACAAGATTATATTAACGATAATTATAATTATTTGCCTAATATTTCCAATAACATTACCGTGTGTGCATTTTTAGATTTCATTATAGTATCTCTTGGTTAATAGACGTCTTATTTTTTGTTTATATTTTAAATTACTGAACAGTTAATTTGTTGACGACTATCCGTTTGTACTTTTCCACAATAATTTTTAGCGATAGTACTACAGTCGTTATGGTGGCCCTGTTTACAGAAAAATTAAACCATAATCCCCCTAATGTTTATCCAGTGTGGATTTTTAAAAAAAATGAAAAGACATCTAACAGGCGAAGATAATTTTAGAATAGGAACCCAACTGCAAGATAAAATGATGGGGAGGGAAAAAAATTATAAAAGTTTTGCAAGCCGAAGGAAGGGAAAACATGATAATATAAACGAAAAGAGAAATAGTTTTTAAAAAAATTGCTTGCATTTCTTTCCGTCCGATATTAATATATAAGAATAAAAAATGTCATTTTAATCTCTTTAAAATAGGCCAACGATAGGGATTTAACCGCCCCTAGAAAGTTGTCACCAGGGTGCCCCCCCCCCCTACGCACGCCGCAACGTGCGGGAAAGTTTGAGGATAATATCGGTACAAGGATATTCAACCATATTTCAACCTACTCAGACTAAGCATCAATGCGAATGCAAATTGCTCTACTTCTAATCTCTCTCTGATATACCCGAAACGCGATTATCACAGGCGCAAGGGGGGGCGGTAGTCCTGTGCCCCTGAAGAAAAAGGGGGCCCATATATATCCCGATTATCTAAATTATAAATTCATATGTACTGAAATAGTAATTGTGGGGAAAAAACTGAATTTCCTCTATAATATAGGTATTACCTAATTGTCTATCACTAGATCAAGTTAGAGATATTTTTTGGGGGTGATAAATACGATTTGATTAAAGTATACAAAAAACTACAGTTAACTGAAATGCAATTTTCGAGTACAACAGCGGTCAAAACTGGGTTAAAATGCTTAAAAAAGGGGGGCTCTGTAAAGGGGCTTAATGCGTAAAAAAGGGGATAGTAAGGGGGGCCCCAAACTTAATGACCCGGGCCCTGTCTAAAAGTGGTCAGATTTGAACATACCGTACCGCCTTTCCTATTTACTTATTATTTTTCTTTCAACTCTTCTCTGTTTTCTTTTTTTTTCCGCCTCTTTCTTTATCCTCTCCTTTAAGTGTTTTGTATATCTCTCGTCTGTTCTAATTTTAAATGTTACGTGTTTGTGCGTATTGTAGAGTGCTGATAGTACACCAGGACCGAAAACGAAGGAGACGCAAGTTAAACGGTAGAGGCTTCAGGCAAATTGTCGCTTTTCAGATCGTATTTATGCGAGACGGAAAAAAATGCGAGAAATCTCGCGCGAGACAAGACTCTGTCTCGTCTCGCGTCTCGTCCCGCAAAATATTTTCTTTCTCATCTCGCGTCTCCTCTCGCAAAAAAAATACCTGTCTCGTCTCGCGAGACAATGCGAGAACGCGAGACAATGCGAGAATTCTCGCGTCTCGCGTCCATCCCTACACTAGCAGCTGGAACTCAAAACGATACTTTTCTTACTAGTCTAAGGATGTTTAAAAAAAATCAATTGCTAACATGCATTTTTAAACTAAAAGCTGGATTAGTTTAAAAAGGAAAATTTTAAATCAACGTTAAATTTCGTAACAAAAATTTTAAACTAAAAAAAATATTCCTTTTTAAAAATTAAACCTGGATAAGTTTTAAATTAGAAATTAGAAATCAACATTGAAATTCCGGACAATAGTTTTAATTTTTACTTTCCGAACATGTAAGGAAAGTATTGTAATCATGAAAAAAATTCGACTTCGAGATTTTGGTGTATTTATACGTTTTGGGGTCTTCTGAATTCACTTATGCTGTTTTTACGAGATGTATGTATGTATGTGTGTGTGTGTGTATGTGTGTTTGTGTGCATGTGAGCTCCTAAACGGGGCAATCGATTAAGCTCAAATTGAGTATATATGTTATGAACCATCATCTTAAGACCGGTATTCATATTTGTGTGTATAGGACTTATAGTTTTCCTACAGGGCTACGACAAAGATTTCTTTTACATTATGGCCTATGGGGGGAAATTCTCGAAAGTGCGCTAGCGTTTAAACGGTACATTCGGCTGAGCTCCAATTGGGTATATATGTTATAAACCACCCTCATAATACCGGTATTGATTTTGGTGTGTATAGAACCTATAGTTTTTCTATAGGGCTACGACAAAGATTTCTTTTACATTATGGCGTATGGGGAGAAATTCTTGAAAGTGCGCTAGCGTTTAAACGGCGCATTCGATTGAGCTTCATTTTGGTATTATGTTTGAATTATTCATCGATTAAAATTAATTTAAATGCTTGGTAATGATCTTAATCGTAAGGGTTCGGAAAGTCGAGTAAAGTCACTCCCCATTTTTTTTTTTTTTTTTGTGTGTGTGTGCAAGCTTGAGGTAAGAGTGAAATTAATGAAAGTTTATACATAAATAATTGAAACATCTTCATTTTAAGGAGGTAATTGTTAAATGGGAAAGAAAAACCTACCAATTTTTCATTCTAATTATTACTTTGATTTATAAAGCATATAATAAAATGTAATTAAATCCCATTTACCATATTAGGTGAACAAACTGTATAATGTGGAAAAGAAATAAATTAAATAAAATAGATTACAGTGGCGGATTATTGTAAGTTTGTCCAGGGGGGGGGGCGGTTAGTTTGTCGGTGGAGGCGGTTGGTTAGAAGATTGATATATACATCCATTTTATGGAAGTAAAATAGGGTC
>JAWZYV010006855.1:0-13762 GCA_038373885.1 Cheiracanthium punctorium | reverse complement strand
ATCCCTTGCTGCAAAAACAGGATCACGATTTTATTTGAATGCTGCATGGATGATGCAGAGACTCTACAGAAGTCTATTATGGATATCCAAAACGGTATTTTAAAGTGGCATCTGCTTATTTAAAACAAAAGAAAATGACAGATTATTGATCTCAATAAGAATTGTAAGTTAAAGAATTTCTGTTTTTTTAATTTAATTTAAATTTTAAAAAATCAGACTTGTTTAAAACACATATTCCAGTGAAATGATAAGCCCGCTTTCTTTGTTTGTGTAATATTTAATTTTACTGGCAGTATTTCTTATAACGTACTGCGGCTATAAAGTACTACTTTTTTAGGTCCCGTGAGAGTACGTTATAACCGGTGTCTACCGTATATAGTTAACATTGATCCCTGGCTCACTGACGATTCCGGGTGACCTGCTCCGAGATAAAACTGGTACCGCCATAACTCCAAGAAGATTAAAAAGTTCAAACAGATTAAAGAGCACCCACAAGATAGGCCCACATGCATACTGTTGCGGAATTACTCTGCTACTCCTGGGGTGCGTCGTTCTCAAGTCCTGTTGGTGTAAAAGTTCAAGTAAAAAAGTCACGTGTCAGGATGGAACACAAACTTTATTGCTTCTAGAACTTCGTAGAACCATCAGCTGTACACAATTCACAAGCACAATCTAACAGTAACGCGCTTTTAACAATCCGCTTGGATCAGAAGCTCTCACACATGCTGTATTTCTCACACAAAATAAGTCACTTTCACAGGCAAAAATTCCGTGGAAATATTCGAGGGATATAGTACACAATCCCTTAAGACACAGCAATGAAGAATTTACACACAGCACTTTAAAAACAGCTTCACAAAGCAAGCTAAAACACAGCTTCTATAGCACTATCAATTCACAAGCGTACTGAGAGCTCTTCACACATTGAGCTTTCAACTCGCACTGAACCCTCGGGGCGACGCGCGCTTCTATAAATAGCCGACGCAGGAGGTACAAGAGGTTTCCAGAAAAGTCAATTTCTCGAGGGTTCTACATAAAGCGTGAATTTTGATTACGTCATAGAAGAGAAACGTTAGGTTAGTATGCGTTTTTAATGCAGGAAAAACAACTTCCAGGCCCCATTGGGAAAATCGCGCCCAATGACCAAAAAGTCGCCAAGCTTGGCAACTTTTGGCGAACTATCGCCCAATTGGGCGCCAAAAATAAGTCCCCAAATGTGAAGAGATCTAGGCTCTAGGACTCATATTTCTCGAGTTTTCTAGAACCTCCATTGAAAAACAATGGCAAACCGAAACCTCCCTATCTCCGGTTCTAATGGGCCAATTTGGATGCAACAAAAAGAAAAATTTATCTATTGGAAGCGTAGAATATGAATTTTAAACCATTTTAAGCCACAGAGCAGCGGGTTGCCCCGAAAATTCGTAACAATACATACACGCATTTGTTTACCTCCAGATTTTATTAGTAAGGCTATAACCATTTACCACATCCCACAACCTTTTAAATTGGAGGAGTACGAACGCAACCCTTATTACGTAAGTGTTCAAAGAACACAGCCAACCGCACACCTGTATGCCCTCCATTTTTCTTTCTTCCCGACCAAAGAATAAAACTAAGCGTTAATAAGCGAAGAAGCGAAACAAATTGGTTTATCTCTGCCCGCCTATCTTCAAAAACCTTGCACCGTGCTCGCCCGTTAATTCGATCAAAAGCTCCGAAGAGACGGTGAGCTCAAATTGACTTTTTTTCCCCCACCGTGTTTATTGCAGAGGAATAACTATTATCCCAGTCTTGACGGAAATTACACAATTTCAAAAAGATATTCGACTCGAAAAATACACCCTCTCTCCTAGGGACGAATTTAGGGAAATGTTTTTGCTGTTGGATGCAGTCAACAACGATATCTTTAGGATCTTTAACACACTAACAAGTAACAGATCGGTGCGAGACGAGACAGAGATTTACAGCTTTTTTTTGCGAGACGAGACAAACGTTTTTAACGTAACGATAGAGGGATTTTGCTAGACGAGACGAAGCTTTTCGGATATTTTGCGAGACGTCTATTTTCCGTCTCGCGTTCATCCCTAGATATCTTGCCTAGAATTTTAGAATTCGCATCCAAACGGGCGCAAGGGTCCAAAACGTTCTTTTCACATTTATGTATTTTTTACTTTTTCCCTGCTTACTAGAAAACACTTATTCAGTCGCAATAACCTTAAATGTTTTCTTTTCTTAGAATTTTATTTTACTCTATGTTATTTTATTTATTTATTTTTTGGTACTAAAAAATATCCAATACTTTAAAATGAATACATATATTATACATACACTTTTTTAATGCAATTTTCTTGAATACAAAATAGGCACTTTCTGGAAAATAATACAAACTTTAACCCTTTAAGGCGCAGTCATCCCACTCTGGGAACACCGAACTCTGACGTTTTGATTGCTGCCAGTCACGAAGAATCGATTGGATTTCTATAAAAATAGTTCCGGGTGACCGAGCTCCACGAGAATCCTTTACTTTTTAGCACCTCATTTCTCGTCAAAAAATGGTAACGATTATTTTTAACAGCACTGACATCGGCTGAAAAATGGAAGAATGCAAAGAACAGCTGGATAGAGGGCCCCATGCTGAAAAAAGGGCAGCCGTTGCCATCGCTCGATCTAACTACCAGCAAGAGGGCGGACGATCAAAACGTGCATCGTGTGCCACAGATCGAGAGACCCTATTTTTGACGACAGCTGGCTGTACCCGGCACAGCCAGCTGTCGTCAAAAATAGGGTCTCTCGATCTGTGGCCCGCGATGAACGTTTCGATCGTCCGCCCTCTTGCTGGTAGTGAAGTCGAGCGATGGCAGCGGCTGCCCTTTTTTCATCATTGGGGAAGGGTTGCGCCTCAAAGGGTTAAGGATGTTAAACGCTAAACGCAGAATACTGTAAAAGCACTTATTTTCATCCAGCTGTAATATTTGCGAAAATGAGGATCTTTGTGATTTCGCGAGCTGAAAATTTCGCGAACTTTATAGGAACAGAACCGAAAGTTGAAAAATCCCTATACTACCTAAATACAGAAACCCCTTTTACAAGCAACACATTTTAAGAAACTTTCCGCTCTCAGAAAAGTTCGTCTCCCCCACCCCTCCCCATTTTGAAGGCTTCAAAGAAGCTGGTATAAATATTGTAATTGAATGATCTGCATTCTATGAGTCGTATTACCGTTTTATACTTCAAGAAATAGTCGTAAGAAATAAAGTCAAGTTGTCAAGACAAAGTTTTTAACTGTGCAGTAAATCATTGAATTTTGGTAAATGAAAAATTTTCGCTTTCATATTATTATTGGAAGCGGAAAAAAAAAGTATTTATCGAGGATTTAATTTTCGCAATGACGACATTCTAGAAAAAATAAGTGCTTTTACAGTAATTTTACGTAGGTAAGTAGGACTGACGCGACTCGCAATATTTATCGTTCAGCTGATGCCACGGGAAAAGAAAATATTTGTCACTCCAGCTTTCATTCAACTCAAACAGTTTTTATTGAAACTTGCCTTCCTAACTAATACACCTCCCGACTTCTTTACACACCTTCCACCGCTTTTGGTTATTCAAACAAGTTACGAGCCGCCCGATAAATTATCCCCTTCGTATAGATCCACCTACGCGAACCTTTTCACCGAGTTATAAGCCGAACTATCTTTCACTCTGCAAACAGTTTATAATCCAATTACGGCTTATAACTCTCAGCGCGACTTCGCAACGTCAAGCTCTGAAAAATAGCTCGACACTCCTGGGAAATCACATCCTTTTATACCTACTTCATGACGGGGTGTTTATTCGTGAAGCTTTTAATTCTGTATTAAATGATGTCTAAATCTCTATATCCCTTTAAGGGGACAAGGGACGTTCAATATTCAAAATTTTCAAATTTTCAAAATTTTCAAATTTTCAAAATTTTCAAATTTTCAAATTTTCAATTTTCAATTTTTATTTCTACTTGTAATCATATGTAAAGTTGTTTAACATAAAATCATAGTTGTTTAACATAATAGTTTGCATCTATATTGAAACTAAAACTTAAAAAATAAATATTTAAAAAAATGAAAACTTGATATTTTTTTGAAAAAATACGCCTTTTTTTTACTTAAAATATCCCATGCGCATTCCAACTTAATAAAAAGCTATAATTTTTTAAGTATGCATTTGCATTATATATATGAACTTATCTGCGCATTCATTTTTATGTGTGACAAGGGTGAGCTTTATGGAAAAATAAATTCATGTGAGATGTAGCTTTTTTTTTTCAAATTTACACCCTATTGTTGCATTTAAATTCCTATATCTCTATTAATTAACTCTTGATTGAAAATTGAATGCTCAGTTATGTTTATATATGCATTGCAAGTACAGTGTAAAATAAAATAACAGCCTTTTATTAACTTGCCTTCCTAACTAATACACCTCCAGACTTCTTTCCACCGCTTTTGGTTATTCAAACAAGTTTCATGCCGTACGATAAATTATCCCTTCGTATATATATCTACCTACGCAAACCTTTTCACCGAGTTATAAGCCGAACAATCTTTCACTCTGCAAACAGTTTATAATCCAATTAGGGCCTATAACTCTTAGTTTATCTCGACTTCGTAACGTCAAGCTCTGAAAAATGCCTAAACACTCCAGGGAAATCATGCCCTTTTGTACCTAACTTCATGACGGTGTGTTTATTCGTGAAGTTTTTAATTCCTCCATTAAATGATGCTTAAATCTCTATATATTGTTACGAATTTTCGGGGCAACCGGCTGCTCTGGGGCTTAAAATAGTTTAAAATTCGTATTATACGCTTCCAATAGTTTAATTTTGCTTTTTGTTGCATCCAAATGGGTCCACTAGAACCGGAGATAGGGAGGTTTCGGTTTTCCCCATTGTTTTCTATGGGTTTCTGGAAGTCTCGAGAAATAGGTGTCCTAGGGGTTCGATCTCTTCACTTTTGGGACTTATTTTGGGCGCCCCATGGGGCGATAGTTCGCCCAAAGTCGCCAAGCTGGGAGACATTTGGGTCATTGGGCGCGATTTTCCCTATGGGGCCTGAAAGTTGGTTTTCCTGCATTAAAAACACAAAACCTAACATTTCTCTTCTATGACGTCATCAAATTCCCGCTTTACGTGGAATCCTCGAGAAATAGACTGTTCTGGAAGTTTCTCGTGGCTTCTGTGCCAGCTATAAATACGAGTGTTTTATCGGCCCCAGTTCAGTGTGAGTGAACACCCGTAGTGTGAGAGTAGAGCTGTATGAGTGAGTACGTTTGCTTTGACCTATTGAATAAGATAGTGCTGTAGACATAGGCGTAGAGTTATATGGGCCCGTGGGGCTCCAGCCCCCCCAATAAATTGTGAATAGGGGCTGAGCCCACCCAATAATTTACCACTCAATACAGAAAATAAATTTTGTTACAATAAGCTGCCCTCGCCAGGCTCTGGTTCATTAAAATCAGATTATGCAATGTAAAGTATGAAATGAAGAAAAGTTCAGATGGGTCTAAAATGCACTATCACATCGAAAATGTTTTTTTTTTTTTCCTTCTTTGGATTTTTTACACTACTTCTATTTTTAACTTATAACATGGTAGGAAGATACTAACATGGATACTTACCTTACATAGGTGTAGAATTCAATAGACCCATAGAGCTCGAGCGCCTCCAATAATTTACTTATATATAGCAAGTCATAGCTGCCAACTACTACCGAATATAATTAACCATTTTTTGTAAACAGTATATTTTTTAATTATTTTTTTAGATAGCAACCAGCTCGCGCGCGCAGCACAAAAATTTTGCTCTACTTTAAGCCGAAAAATCATGTAGAAAAAGTGGTTATATATATTCCATGGTAGTTGGCAGCTATGACTAAGTTATATGTACGTGAATCAGTGGCGTAGCCAGAAATTTTTCATGGGGAGTTACGACTTCTGCAACTCACATATATGTATACGGGTGTATGATAAGGGAATGAAGAATATACATTTTTTATGGAAAAAAATTCCTCATGGGGGGTTATGACCCCCCTAACACCCCCCCCTTGGCTACGCCACTGACGTGAATATATGTGGTTGTGGGGCCCGGCCTCCCCAATAATTTTGAAAACTTTACGCTGATGGCTGTAGAAGCAGTGTGTCGCTTTTTAAAAATGAAGACAGGAGTTTATTCGTAGAGTAATATTTCTTTCCGACGTTCCTTTGACATTTTTTCAATTTATACTACCCACTTATCTCTAATAGATAAAGAATTAAAGCCCGTTACCACCTTTTTGGGACACTCTGTTTATAAAGTAGCTTTCTTATCCGTGTTCGTTTTTGTCGGTTCTCTAAAGGCCCCTAAACCGTTCGTCAGTCAACCCAATTTGGCTCACTGACTAAGAGGAAGCTATTGGCAAAAAAAAAAAAATTCAATCCGATATTTAGCTTTTTTTATTATGTAACGTTTTCAGCTATTTTTTGTGTATTTGGCGCTATCGTGAGCTATATTTTTCTTCTAAAACTATATTTCTCATATCATCGGAAACTACAGAGTATTCTTTTGCAAATAAGCTTTTGAAAATGTATTAAAAATGTAAAGCTGGAGGAAATATATTCCTACGGAGATATTTCTAAAAGAACATATCTAATCCCCCCCCCACCCTCGAAAAAACATTCTTTCTAGAGCACCCAAGAAAGTTTTGCAAAGTGCTCCAAGAGACAACACATTGCAACTAAAATTTAAACAGAATTATTCTATTAAGAGTCGCTATAAACTACGTCCCGACACAATCCGATGCATTTTAGCCATTTTAATTCAGTCAACTATTTTCTCTCGCTCAGAAGCTTTTATAAACACATTACTTTCACAAATCAACAACTTTACGTGTAAGCAAACTTACATTTCTATAAAACCTCCGTTTACCCCAACCCCTTTCCTAGAATTCATCCAATAACATCTCTCTAAAGCCGGTTGTAAACTATTATTAATTTACGCAATTACACTTCAGTGAGTTAGATCATTTTACGTGTGCTGTGCATTCTATTACAGAACAGTTCTCCTATTTCCCAGATGGAACTCATCCCCGTAAACTGAGCTAACATAAACAGGCTGCCTGGTTCATTTTCCGCTTGTTTGCCATCCTGTTTGTAGAATGTGTCTTCCGTACAGGAATGAATGTTTGTGTTAAAGTTGGAGTCGTTTATCTGGCTTCAGGTAGTTTGAAGATACGCTTGAGCCTATGCTAATCGTTTATTTAAATTGAAAGCGGAATTCTTTATTAATGTACGAAGATTATCTGCTCGTCAGATAGGGTGGTAAGTCTTATAAGAGTATCTTTTGTAAACAATTTTGGACTAGAGCATAGAGCCCGTTGTGGGGGGAATGACAAGGGGCGCTGGAAAAAACATACAAGGTACAAACAAACAAAATAGGTCGTCCACTTAAAATAAATATCTTCGTATTCAATTTTCATTATAGACCCAAGTCGAATTTCACGCTCATCTGGAAACGTGCGGAAACTTTTCGCATTCGAAAGATTTCGTTTAATGGGAACACCCTCTCTTATATCCATGTTTCATGCAGAGGAAATCATTTTATTTGTGAAAAATTTAAATAAACTGTAATCTGGAAAAACTATTTTAAAAGAATTGAAATCCCGATTGTGTGACGTCATTTTCACTCGAAAAATGCAATGTGTCACGCAAATGATTCACTTATTTGAAAATGGAGCTGAAAAGAGCAAAAAATCTTTGAATTTTTTAATTCCTCTATTAAATGAAGTTTAAATTTCATATGCAAGGATTACATTCCTTTTTACTTCTTGTAAGAAGTATAAAGGCTTACTTAGGCTACTTATAAAGGTTACTTATAAAAGGAAGCTTTCATAGGCGTAGAGTTATATGGGCCCGTGGGGCTCGAGTCCCCCCAATCAATTGTGAATAGGGGCTGAGCCCTCCCAATAATTTACCACTGAATACAGAAAACAAATTTATACTAACATAAAAAGAAAGTATTTCACGCCATTTACTAACGTTTAAAAAAACCTTTACTTGTACTTTTAAAAATTTTCTTCTTTTGATTTCAATCATGATTTAGTATTCATTGGGATGCCACGTAACACACAATGTTACAATAAGCTGCCCTCGCCAGGCTCTGGTTCATTAAAATCAGATTATTCAATGTAAAGTATGAAATGAAGAAAAGTTCAGATGTGTCTAAAATGCACTCTCTCATCGAAAATATTTCTTTCCCCTCCTTTGGATTTTTTACTTTGCTTTTTTTTTTAACTTATAACATGGTAGGAAGATACTAACATGGATACTTACCTTACACAGGTGTAGAATTCTATGGATCCATAGAGCTCGAGCGCCTCCAATAATTTACACTTAAGTCATAGCTGCCAACTACTACGGAATATAATTAACCACTTTTTATAAACAGTATATATTTTAAGACGAAAAATCATGTAGAAAAAGTGTGTTAATTATATTCTGTAGTAGTTGGCAGCTATGAGTAAGTTATATGTACGTGAATCCGTTGCGTAACCTGAAATTTTTCATGGAAGGGGGGGGGGGTACGACTTCTGCAACTCACATATATGTATACGGGTGTATGGAGTGAAGAATATGCATTTTGTATGGCAAAAAACTCCTCATGGGGAGTTATGACGCCACTGACGTGAATATATGTGGTTGTGGGGCCCGGCCCCCCCAATAATTTTGAAAACTTTACGCTTACGGAAGCTTTTATAAGTAGAGTGATAGCGAAAATTTTGCAAGATGTAGGTTTTTGTTTAAAAAAAATCTATTTTTAAGCAGTCTACGGTCAGACCGAACTAAAAATCGGATTGCCCTTTGTATTCAGCAATATCTTTCTCTTTTAAATAGCTTTCTTGTCTGTGTGTTGGACCTAATTTGGCGTACTGACTCAATAGAACAAGAGAACGCTAGTGCTGAAAAAACAATATTATATGCGATTTTTAGTTATGTTCATTTTTCGGCATTTTTCGCGTATTTTGCGCTATCGTGAGCTATGTTTTTATCCGAAAACTATATTTCTCATATCATCGGAAAGTACAGAGTATTGTTCTACAAATAAACTTTTGAAAATGTATTAAAATGTAAAGCTGGAGGAAATATCATCCTACGGAGATATTTCTAAAAGAACATATCTAATCCCTCCCCACCCTCGAAAAAACATTCTTTCTAGAGCACCCAAGAAAGTTTTGCAAAGTGCTCCAAGAGACAACACATTGCAACTAAAATTTAAACAGAATTATTCTATTAAAAGTCGCTATAAACTACGTCCCAACACAATCCGATGCAATTTACCCATTTTAGTATTCAGTCAACTATTTTTTCTCGCTCGGAAGCTTTTATAATCAAATTACTTTCCCAAATCAACCACTTTAAGTGTAAGCAAACTTACGTTTCTATAAAACCTCCGTTTACCCCACCTTATTCCTAGAATTCATCCAATAACATCTCTCTAAAAGCCGGTTGCAAACTATTATTAATTTACGCAATTACACTTCAGTGAGTTAGATCATTTTACGTGTGCTATGTGCATTCTATTACGGAACAGTTCTCCTATTTCCGAGATGGAACTCATCCCCGTAAACTGAGCTAACATAAACAGCCTGGCTACGTTCATTTTCGGCTTGTTTACCAGCCTGTTTGTAGAAGGTGCCTTCCGTACGGGAATGAATGTTTGTGTTAAAGTTTACATGTCGTTTATCTGGCTTCAGGTAGTTTGAAGATACGTTTGAGTCTATGCTAATCGTTTATTTAAATTTAAAACGGAATTCTTTATTGATGTACGAAGTTTATATGCTTGTCAGATGACGTAAATTTTATAAGAGTATCTTTTGTAAACATTTTAGGACTAGAGCCAACAGCCCGTAGTGGAGGCCATGGCAAAAGGCGCTAGAAAAAACATGTAACCCTTTAACGCGCAGTGTTCCCGCTCTGGGAACACACAACTCTGACGTTTCGACTCTTGCCAGCCTCGAAGAAAGATTAGATTTCCATAAAAATAGTGGCGGGTGACACAGCTCCACGAGAATCCTTTACTTGTTAGGCACGTCCTTTCCCGTAAAAAAAATGGTCACGATTATTTTTAACACCACTGACATCTGCCGAAAAATGGAAGAACGCGAGAACAGCCGGATAGATTGCCCAATGCTGAAAAAAGGGCAGCCGTTGCCATCGCTCGACTTAACTACCAGCAAGATGGCGGACGATCGAAACGTTCATCGCGTGCCACAGATCTAGAGACCCTTTTTTGACGAAAGCTGGCTGTGCGCGAAAACAGCCAGCTGTCGTCAAAAAAGGGTCTCTGTCGACCCGCTGAATCGGAATTTTAAGTCAGTTTAAGCCGTACACCCCCGACTATCGAGTCAATTGAAAAAATAGCGTAAATTGGATTTAAAAATTTTTAAAAAATTTATGAATCTAAACCAAGCATAATTATGTATTTCGATCGTGCTGAATGCAAATTTAAAGTTATTTAGATTATAAACCGTTCTGAATCTCAAAAACTTGAAAAAAACCATGAAAAATGAAAAAAATAGCAAAAAATAGTCATTGTATTAATGAAAAAAATTTTTTTTAGAGATATTACAATTTTTTGCATTTTCAGATTTTGTACTTATATTTTACGCATAAAAAAATACAAGAAACATATTTAATCATGTTTTATAGATTTTTTTTTCAATTTTTTTTTAACTGTAACTTTTGCTATTTTATCGGTTTCTTGAGATTTTTTGAGAGTTTGCGGGATTCTAAGCCAAATATATTTTAGATTCGGATTAAGCAAATCAAATGACATAAAAATCCTCTTTGATTCGGGTCAAGAAATTCTTTTTCCAACACAATGATGATTTTTTGCTATTTTTACCTTTTTTTTTCAATTTTTTGAGATTTAGAACGGTTTATAAACTAAATAACTTTAAATTTGTATTCAGCCGATCTAAATACATAAGAATTATGCTTGGTTTAGATTCATAAATTTTTTAATTTTTTTAAATCCAATTTACGGTATTTTTTCAATTGACTCGATAGTCGGGGGTGTACGGCTTAAACTGACTTAAAATTCGGATTCAGCGGGTCGAAATACATGCCGGTAGATAGGTGGCGTCCGATGTACAAACAACTTTTTTTGTGTGTGTGTGCCGGTGTAATTTTAATGGATGCCATAAAATTCTGTACCTTATTTTAAGTACCTTTGTAATTTGCTGCATATGTCTACGACCCGTATTTAAGTCACTCAGAGATGTACAAACTCATAACCCTTTTAAACTGTTAAAAAAGTGCTAAGAAGAAAAAAAAAATACATGGCAGACACAGAAAATGTTGCAATTCTGCAGAAAGAAAAACGTCAAAAAATAGAAAATGAGCTTAAGAGGAGGGGGGGGGGGAGGAGATTGTTATTTTCTAGACGTCAGTTGCACAATAGAAATAACTATAGCCCATCACTTATTCCGATAAAAATTAATGACTGGATATTTCCCAAGAGTTAAACATTCTTTAACTTAATAGTTAATTCTTTAACTTAGTTTAAATAAATAGTTACATCGAATCTTTGAAAGGAACTGGTAAGAAATTATTTAATCTATTCCAATTAAAGTCATTTCAAATGGAATTTTTGCCAACGCCTACATAGTTTAAAACATAATTACTTCCCTTCCAATCAAGTATTTCATCATCAGTATATAATTTCTGATTTTTTTTTAATCCCTTCCAAGTTGTAAAAAGCAAACTTTTGCTTGAACATTTTGCAATAACTTGTCCGATTAGAATTAAAATAAAATAATAAACCATTCATTTTAGAATTTAAACTTTGCAATATGAAAATTCTAATAGTACACAGGTTGTAAGTGTTGTCAATGAAGAAGGGTAAGCTGTTAAAAACGTCTATGTACTTCAGTAGGGTGCTTGAAATAAATAAATGTCTCAAGCTTTTTTTTTTTTTTCAAGAGGTAGAAAGAATAAGAAAAGAAAAGAAAGGAAAAACCTTTCTTTTAGCATTCTGAAAAGACTTGTTTGAACTCTTTTTTTCGAAGTCATATAGATGCTGTTTAGTCAATGGACAGGTGAAACTCTCAATCGAAGTTTAAAGCCAGTTAACATTACAAGGCACCTGGTACCCTATGTTAAACAGCCCCTTTAATGATTCCTTTACATCTGTAAAATACTCGTATAGTACATCTGTCGGCATTTAAGAGTATTTATGCATTAGATAGCAACGATATCATTCAAGCTGTTGCTTGTAGATGTATACTGACTGTTCGTATTATTGCCAAAACTGAATTGAAATTGGAACAGTCACTTTTCGAATGGGGTTTTGTTTATTTTAGAAAATGAACCAAAAAGAGTGAGCCAAGAGTTTGGACCCGAAAAAAAAGGATTGATTTGAGAAATGATTTGAATACTAAAATTTCTAAATGGACCGCATGCAAAACTGAAATAAAAAGGCGATTTTCCAGTAAAAAATATTAGTTTATTATTTTTCAAACTATTTTTCCAGAAATGATTTTAATACTAACATTTCTAAATAAATACCAAAAAAGTATAGTTAAGGCCGAGTGTACCGCATACAAAACTGAAATAAAAAAGTGATTTTCTAGTAAAAAATATTAGGCTATTATTTTTTAAACTATTTTTCTCCACATAATAATCACTCCTATTATCATATATATTTATTCAAGACACAGAAAAAAAAAATAGAGCCTTGTAGGGTTAAAATTATTGTATGTACTTGCCCCTCTAGCAGTGAACTTCTGAAACAGGGCTATTTAACCCAAAACTCGCGTTAAAAGGGGGCTTTTTTTCCTGGAACAACGATGCAGTGGTGACCGCGACACACCTTTCCCAAAAACTTGAGCAGTGCATTGACGGGTCTCGGGTCCTGCTCGGCTGTGTCGACTGCACACAGAAAAGATAATGAAGGGTTGTGGATTCTGCATTGCAGCTTCATACACGCCTACACACGACTACACTGCAAGAATCATACAGTAAAACCTCGATACACCGATGATTAAGGGACTCGATGAAATGATCGTTCTACAGAGATAGATCGTTCTATCGAGGAGAGATTATACTGTATGGAAATTCCGCGGGACCGCAAAATGTTATCGTTATAGGGGGTTTTATCATTGTATTGATCAGGCGCGTAGACAGGAAAATTTTTCGGGGGGGGGATATGAACTTATATGATGTGTATAAATAGACGGAATTTCTGCACAGCATTAATCTTGCGATCAGTCATCCAAAAATTTCGGGGGAGGGATATATCCCGATATCTTGCCTGTGCACAAGCAACCCAAGAGCAATCGGCCTATGACCCCCTAGTCAAGGCCTTCGCCGTGGGGGATCATGGGGGGGCTTGAATCTCCCACCTCCCGTTAAATTTTAGTCGCTGCATTAATAGCGATATTGACTTGTCTCAAAAAGGATTTTTTTTTTAACTAAAACAAAACTGCACACGTAACACACAGTACTGCGAGGGTTTTTCTAAAATAAGTAAAAGTAACAAAAAGAAACGATTGATTCTGGTGTGTATAGGACTTCTAGTTTCTTCAAGAAGAGCTCTTAAAAATTTCAGACTCGTAGATCGAGAGACACGCAATAGGCCAGAACCCTGGATATTCACTCATGAGGCATCTACCAATATTGTTGCAGAAATCTCTGCTAATTCCTGGGTTCGTCGTTCTAAAGTCCAGTTGGTGTAGTGGTCAGTGCACCCCCG